>CP126892.1:5867500-6232500 GCA_030440675.1 Furcifer pardalis
TAGTTTCATAATTTGTGCCCTGACAGGAAATAGTATGCTTGATTATACAAGGCTTGTCTTATTAGTGCTACCAAAATAAGTTTGACAGATATCATGTTCTGTTACTTACCTACAGTATGTCATGTGCAAACATCCCCAGACAACATATTTATCAGATTCAAATCCTGGAAAAGTATTTTTTTTTAAAAAAAAAAAAATCCCTAAATTTCATGGGTTCTAGTGGCAATCCTATCCCAACTGTTGTCACTTCCATTCTTCTGTCATTTTCAGTACTGAGAAATGTTGGGTTTTGGACTACAGCTTCCAGAATCCTTGCAAAAAGCAGTTTTGTGCTACACTTTTTCAATAGCTTTTTACCCACTAAATAACTCTGTGCTTCTGCTCATCCAAGGATGGGACCTAGTATTTTTAGACTGGCTTGCTAGAGACTTGCTAGAAACCCATGTTAGAGAGTCAGATAAATAGCCATTTGTGTGATAAGTCTGACTGAGGATTATTGTCCCATGTGAGAAGGGGAGCCTGCCACTTTCTCACCAGCCTGTTATAAAGTACCTCCAATTGGATGAGGTTCCTCACTTGTGGGGATTGATATCAAAAGGATAAAAACCAATGTGGGAGGCTTTTTTTTCTTCCTCTTTCTTCAGGGAAGCCTCGGGGGAGCCTCACAGGTGGACCTGTGAGAAGGGAAGCCAGAAGGGCCAACCTAAGTTAAGTTTTATTTATTTTGTGTGTATTCTTTAAATGACTATACTGCAATTTTCATTTCCTGTGCTATATTCATTTCTTTAATTTACTTAAACTTCATAAAATATCGATCCTTTGTGCCTATTGAATTGGAATAAAAGGGGCTAACAGGACCACACTAAGCCAAGCCCATATTTGGCTACCTAATTTGAGTAAAGCCCTGCATACTCACCAGCCAAGAGCAGGTGAAGTCACAAGGGGAACTCTTAAGGGCTGAGCTGCCCCACAGGGCAGTGACAGACATGGATGGTAAGGAGGCAGAGGGTGAAGTGTGCCAGGAAGGAATGATAAGATCTCTGGTCAAGAGATCGATATCATTACAATAAAACTGGATTCTTAATCACATGGAAGACATTAACCGAGAGATCATCATTTTCAGCTTCTGATATACAGCATATATCTGATTACTTGCAATAATGATTTTTTTCTGTTCAATGCCAGGAATTTTTCCCCCTTAAAAATAGAAGCTGTCAATTCAAGAGCTTGCCTGCTGTCTTTCTGAGTTCCACAATCAGTTTTGCACTTGGTCAAATCTAGAATCTCATGAAATGCTTCTGTTAGATAGTTTAAGCCCACTTGAAAAGATTTGGAATGGTATCCCATCCCATCCAATTCCAAATTCATCCCTGTGTATAAATGAAAGATGCATATCTTGAAATATAGGCTACATTTTAATGACTTTGAATTGGGATTCAAACTAATAAACAAAGAATATGATTAATATCCTGTGATTGTATCTTTCAGTAACAAAGTAATTGCTCTATCATTTTCTTTGAGGATTTGAAGCATTTGAAGGACCAATAAGGAGAATTATTGCACAATTCAATTGCTTAATTTCTAAAAAAATGTTTCTCTCACATTAGAATTTCCTTGTGTTAAGCATGGGAAGCTTTGATAATAATTTAAATCCAAATTAACTTAATTTTCTACCTATTCCAAAACATTCAAGGTTAGTTACATATTTAGTTAAGTATTTCATTTCTGAATTCCATGATCCCAGATTCTGCTTGGTCTGGAACCATATTCTACCAAACTTATGATCCCAAATTGAACCACAATTAGTTCAATCCCCTCCCCTCCATTGCAATGATATTAAGATTAGCAAATTTGTGTTCACACTGGTCCATTTCTGACCTGAAACAAGCTTGCACAATGTCTCAAATAGAGGTAATAGATGCAATAAACTATAAACTTTGCTTGCAGCAGTTGGTGTACTGAGACTTTCAGTGATGAGCCAATATATCCATTTTTCTCCCTCCACGCACTTCAGAATTTCTCTGTTGCTTTCCCACAAAAGCCCAAGGAACAGAATTGACTACACTAGAAAGTAAACATGGATTTGAGCCTTCCACTCTATTTGAGGCTGTACTACTTCGTTTAAATTTAACTCTTCAGTCTGTAGTTAAGAACTCATTTGTTAATAAGCATCATCAAGAGAGCTTGAAGGATGGATGGGTATAGCTGTGAAGAGATGGAGGTTCACTGCAGCACTTCTTCTGTGCATCTGAAATTGTATAGGGCTGCCGTCATGCACCTGCCCGGAGAAAAGTTCTCTGTCACACCCACTTTCACCCATTCCATGTTCAGAGCTCACCTTCTAAGATGGAAAGGCAAAATAGGTACACCTGCTGCCCTTTCTTTTTGGTACCTGAACCAAGTGATTGCCTATCTCTGTCTGTCGCCATATTACTAAGAACCAACCTACTGTATTTAGCACTCCAGAACACCCCAGTGACTTTGCTTTGTTTTTCTTTGTTTGCTCTCTGACCCATTCAGTGATCCTTGCAGAAAACCCAAATTCTACCCAACCTCTATGCTCTTTCCAAGGGACGGTTATACTCCTCACCTCATCTCCTGATGCTACTCCAGCCAATGGGAATTTGGGTTGCAGGATCATAGGTCTAATTTCTCCCCACATACAGCCCACCCAAAGGTTAGCTTATTCTAGCTCAGACGTTAGCTGTTAATTTTTCTTCAGCTGTGATTAAACCCAAGTCTAGCTCCTGGGATGGAAGGGAAATAAGGAGTTCTCCTTTCAGCAGTCCCAGTTAGCTCCATTTTAACACCTCAAGGCCATCTGGTTACATTCTTTTTTTCATTATTATTTGATTTAACCCTTTCTGGGCAAATTCTTCCCAATGGCCATCCACTGTTATCCTCATTTCAATGAAGTCAACAGGAGCATTTTTGTTTGAAACACCCTGCTTCAAAACATAAGGCAGAAGGGAATACACAACAGCACTTATATTCTTTTGAGGGTGACAGATATTTCAAAATCCAGATTCTGTGCAAAGCAGATTGATCGAAGGCAAATGTCAACAATACATACCTCATGTTGTGTGACTGCAGCATAAAGGAACTGAACTAGGTCACCAAACTGTTCATGGCTGCCAATATCAACAGCATAATGTCTGTCATATTCTCTCCTCAAGCTTTTGACCTACTTTGACTAAATACTCCATCTCTGTATGTTCACGTAACTATTTTCATTTTTTTTTTTTTTACAAATTTTGGGAATATCAGATACAAAATGAATTAAGTGTTCACCCATCCCCAGTAAAGATGGACAAATTAAAAACTTCACCTTTGTTCTATATTATATTGTTGGGACAGGGAATCAGACTAAAACCAAACTGAACATAAATTCTTACCCAGCCCTTCATGCCCAGCACCTCCTTCAGCTTGCATTATTGTATTGGACAGTAGAAATAAGCTTTGTTTCCTTGACAATTCTGATTCTATCAGACTATGCAGGTAAACTGATGAAAATGAGAAGAGGGGGTATAAATGCAAAATTCAGGGCAAAGACTGAAAATTGAGAAAAAACCAAAGAGAAATGAGAACTAGATGACTAGGCAACAGGAAAGAGAATTATAAACAAAATGTATACGATGCAGGTGAAGGGTGAAAGGAAAAGAGAAATGAATGATGGGATGGGGAGAAAATAAGGAGGAAACAAGCAGAAGTCAAGATAAAAACAAGTCGCAAATCACCGGAGCAGAAATAAATTTACCAGAGTGAAAAGTGCTGTAAGGTAAAAGTGTTGTAAGGTGCCTTAAGGGAGACCTAAGCAAAACACAATCAGTGAAGAAGAATAAAAGGAAAACAAGGGAATAGCTTTATAGGGAAATAGGAACTGTAGGGAATGTGTGAGTCAGGAAAATGGCAGAGAGGAAGAAAAAATCATTTAGGTTATTCATCATCATTGAGAAGAGCAAGGGCACAGAAATATTCACAAACTAGAGAGCAAATGTCCCACAAAATAGGTCTTGTGTTACTCTTTGGACATTTTCCTTACATTTTTGCCACAGGTTGTTGTTTCTTAAATGCAAAATAATATTGACAATAGAGACCCACAAATGTCAGCTGTGAGTGGTAGCTCTTAGAGGCTTCCTTTGCCTCCTAGTAAATCAACAAGAACACCAATATTAAACTGCAAGATGGTCCCCTCCTTCTAATCTAGTTTGATATAGGCTTACTACTGCTTCATTACAATCTTTAGGAAGCATTAGGAACCACATTTTTGGAAATTCAGGTCACCTTTGTAACCAAAATCAGCAAGGTCATAGAGAAGGTATCTATTCAGTGATCATTAAGGCTGCCTGCAGTTGATTAATGCAGTCAACTTAGCCTATTGAAATGTAAAATGAAGCAGTTTGTATACACTCTCTATTAGCCACCGGCTATCATTTTCAAGTCATTTCTGGCACCCAGTACAACTCAGAAATTGAAAAAGTTGCTGCCAACAATTTTTCATTTTGAAATGTCTCTTTTGGAGTTGGAAGATACATACCATATTTAATGGTTCACCTGTTTCCTTTGGATACAGTAACTAATTTATACTAACATTGGGGATTTAGGCTATAAGAGATTCAGTTAAGATTTCTGAGCTGTTGAAGATCTTCCTATAAATTGTGTTTATTCCTAATTGTGCTCTGAAATTTCAGAGTATTTTTTAAAAAAGAATTTCAGAGTATTAAAAAAAAGATTGATGAATTTTTAGGCAATTTATGAATTATTTTCACAACTAACAGTATCAGTTTGGAGACACTTGATTAAATAATGATCCTGATTAAAATTTAAGCATAAATTTTTGATGTCAAAATATCTAAAACTATATAAGGAAGAATAATTTTCCTCTCTGTATACATAAATAATCTATTGTTTGGTGGAAAACTGGGAGCAGTTGATATCTAGCTGCTGAAGTTCTGCTATCACCTGAGGTGACTTAAACTTTGTAAGAAAAAGGCTATTCAATAGTTGCAAAATAACTTTCTAATATCTGCTTCCCTTTCTTGCTCCAAATCTTCCCCACACAGAACAACTGGATGGAGAAGGGATGAGTCAGCTGGTGATGATAAGATTATAGAGCAGTGATGGCAAACCTTGGCACTCCAGGTATTCTTAGATTTCAGTTATCAGAAGCTCAAGTCAACACACCTGATGATCAGGGCTTCTGGGAACTGAAGTTCAAGAACACCCAAAGTACCAAGTTTTGCCATCACAGTTATACAGGGACAGATATTTGATGCAAATTAGATAGAGAAAAGTCTTATGGCTGAAATATTGTTACTTAGTATAGTAAATAACAACTACAGTAGGTCAATTGAATCAGTGGATCTAACAAAAGAGTTGATTCACCAAATGCTTATTGATTCAGAGGACCTACTCTACCTGTAACTTACCATATTAAGCAGCAGGATTTCAACCACAGCATGAAAAATAACATCAGCTATTAAAAAAACTGCTATCACTGCATGCATTGTGCCTACGCTGTCAGCAGGGTAAAGGATGCCAAACTTTGCATAGCAAAGGGCAGCCTAAATCATGACAGTACTAACGTCAGCAGTCAAGATGTATAGGGTATCATCTTATGCTCACTACCAGTCATAAAGAGACACCTATCAGTGGGAATGCCTTCTTTTCTTGGTTAACTCTTCTCATCAAAACACAAAGCAATTGCAAGAATCGTAGAATAATGGGGTGAAAGAAAAATGTAAGGCCAGTGAGTCCAACCCTCTGCTCAATGTAGGAATCCAAATCAAAGTATATATGAGAGATGTTTGTCTGATTTTCTCTTGAATACCTCCAGCATTGGAGCACTCACCAATACTTGGGGTAATTGGTTCCAGTAGCTTTTCCTGATATGCAATCAAAATCTAGCTTCCTGTTACTTGAACCCATTATTATACATCCTGCACTCTGGTATGATTGAGAACAGATCCTGCTTCTCTGCTGAATGAAAAGTGCTATCATAGGGCTCTTTCAAATACCATGTGACCTAAAATAGGCCACTTTTGCCCCCTTCCCCTTCTGTAACTTTCCAGTACCTTTGGCCAACCCTCCCCCCAAATCATGTGGTTTGAAGATAGATCTATGGCTAGCTGGATGCGAAAAGCAAATGGTAATTTTGGAGTCACGCGACTTCACGCTAAACCCCTCTCTTCCCCCACTGTGACTTTCCAGACATAGGGCCAAATCAGGCACCCAAAACATTTAATGACACCACATAACAGAATTTTGGCCACCATCTGTTAATATATTTAAAAATTGATTAAAAAATTGTCATTGAATTTATCATTGATGTTTTCCTTTGAAAAATCAAATTATTCATCACATCACTTCCTTACTTTTTTCAGTAATGAAGAAAAAATAAAAATATCTGGAAACTTGCCATTCAGAGCACACGAAAAAAGCCAAATTAGGTTTGAACTACTCATATTTTTAAATCCCCGATATCAGAGTCATAATTTAATAACTATGGGAAACATGATAGGTTTCAGTTTGCTTGTTTGTTTTGCAGTGCTGATATGGATCACAGCTTTTCTGCAGAAAATACTTATATTAGAGAGAACTCATTTTGTACAGATATACTGCAAAAATGTATTAGGTGTGTCTAACTGCTGAGCAGCGGCAGATGGATACCAGCACTAACAAAGTGATCCTACCATTATATATAATAAAAGACACCAGATATGTCCTTAATTTATATATATATTTCCAGATGAATTTCAGTTTCCTCCTTTCCTGGAGAAACTCCTCCACACTGTTGTTGTTATTGAATTATAATTCACTAGAATTTGAGATAGAGTGGTGCCTCGCTTAAAGAGCACAATGTGTTCCACAGAACTGCACTTTAAGCGAGTTTGCTCTTTAAGCGAAACACCATTGTAAGTGACCAATTGTGACTTCTGGTGGGGGGAGGACTGCAAACCCCAATGTGGTTGTTAAGTGAGCTTTTGGTTGGTTTTCGTTGTTAAGTGAGGCGGCAACTATTCAGAGAAAATTCTGCTCTTTAAGCAAGATAGTCTCTAAGCAAGATGCTCTTTATGTGAGGTTTTACTGTATCTCAGAAAAAAGGAAAGAATCTAGAGGGGTTAAAAAGGAAGGAAGAAATTTGGAGAACTTGCCAGTCTCTCCAACCAATAATACCAAGCATGTTGTTCAAGCAACCCAATGTTTTTCTTGCAATACATACACATCAGGTTTTGTTCTCAGTTAATTCATTGCATTGATTATTGATATTTATAAATTGCTTTTCTGCTGAACAGGGTCCACAAAGATTTTCAGTTAGAACATACCCATTGACCAAAACCCTGCATCATTGTTATTCAAAAAGTACAGTTTTTGGAAGAGAATTGCTGTAAATTAGAACATCCCCATAGGCATTGTTTGCTGCACACAAAGTCTTGTGGCTTAGTATGCAACAGATATGTATAAAGATAGTGCTGTGGTGGCTCAGTGGTTAAGAAGCTCACCTTGTTAGCTGGAAGACCAGCAAGTCAGCAGTTCAATACCCGGGTACTGCATGACAATGTGAGTGTTTGTCTCTGTCTGAACTCCTGCCAACCTAGTAGTTTGAAAGCAAGAAATTGCAAGTAGATAGATAAGGGAAGAAGTAGAAGCAGTGACAGATTTTACTTTCTTAGGATCAAAGCTCACCGCAGATGGGGATTGCAGCCATGAAAGAAAAAGGTGACTGATTCTTGGGAGGCAAGCGATGAGAAACCTGGGGAGCATAGTGAAAAGCAGAGACATCACATTGCAAACAAAAATTCGTATAGTCAAAGCAATGGTATCCCCGGTGGCAATGTATGGTTGTGAGAGCTGTACAATAAGGAAAGCTGAGTGCAATAGAATAGATGCCTTTGAAATGTGGTGTTGGAGGAGAGTTTTGAGAGTCCCCTGGACAGCGAGGAGAACAAATAGGTCGATCCTAGAAGAAATCAACCCTGAGTGCTCATTAGGTCAAATAGTAAAGATGAAGCTAAAGTACTTTGGACATCAAATGAGAAGGGAGGATTCACTTGAGAAAGCCTTGATACTATGAAGGGTGGAGGGCAAAAGAAGAAGGGGTGGCCCAAAATGAGACGGCTAGATGGTATTGTAGAGACAATGGGGATAGAGCTGAGCGAGTTGAGGAGGATGGTGGAGGACAGGAGTGCCTGGTGGACAGTGATCCATGGGGTTGCAAAGGGTTGGAATCGACTGTGCGACTGAACAACAAAAAGATAGGGACAACTTTGGTGGGAAAAGATATTGAGGACATAAAAGGAGCCTCATTTGGGTGCCCCCTGAGTGGAGTTTCTCCTGGAAAAACCCTTTCAACCCAGAATAATTTCTGACACAAAATTATTATTATTATTAAGTACAGAGATGTGTTAACTTAACATCCATTTCTTTCAAAATACATGCTTTTGGTACAACAATGAAAAATGATACCAGCCAAAAATAGTATGCCTAGGTAAACAAAAATTGTTATTTTAAAATCCTGCTTTAGAAGTAGACTGTTGATTGTTTATTACCAAATTTGGTACAGATGGATATGTATGAAAACAAGAGTTAAAATTCTCATTTTTACACTATGTATGCTTCTTTCATGTCAAGTATAATTCCTTTGTAACAAGTTCCATCTGCATTCAAAAACATATCCTTTTATTATTTTTTTATCTTCATTATAACAGAGAATATGCTTCAAGCTAAGTATTATGATACTATACTTTTTAATGTCACCAGATGGCCACAATGAATAGAGCATCTCATCTCTTAACTCAATTGAGAGAGTCTTTAAAATTTAAAATGCTAATATTTTTAGATAAGATGTACATTTCATTACCTGAATTCTTCAGAAATACCTAGGGGACATATTAAAGGTCATGACCTTGAATCAGGTTCATTAGCTCAGAGGTTGCTAGAATAATAGGGGATAAGTGGAACTGATTGGATCATTTCAGAATTTTAAACAATAGTTAATAAATATTATTCTTTTTCCAGGCTTTTAAAAATACATTCTTTATGTGGTAATTATGCATTCATTTAGTATACACATTCACTTCCAAAACTGCATAGGGGCACAAAGAATGACTGTTAATTTATTGTTGAATTTTCAATATTAATTGGCTTTGTATCTTGCTTAACTGCAAGCTATAACAATTTCATCTTTGTGGTAAATTAGTGATTTATGTTTAATATTAGATGTTCTAAATAATTAAGCTTTCTCTCACTGTAGATGCATGAACTTTAAAAAATAATGGACATTCCCTGCTATGCATGCCTCCAAATACAAAACTGAAAATCATACATTCTGTTCCAGAAACAATCATCCCACTGAGATGAATCTTTAATAGAGTCAATAGTATTCTGATAGGGAATCCAGCTGTCCTAGTAAACTCAGTATTTCTCAACCTTTGTCACTCCAGATGTTTCATACATTTTGAACTCCCATAGGTCCCAGGTGACATGGATAATGAGCAGGGATTCTTGGAGGTGATGTCAAAATCTTGTGGGGAAGGAGTGAAGCACTGGTGGGCATCAGCAGGTTCGCACCAGTTTGCCAGAACCGGTAGCAGAAATTCTGGCTGGCTCTGCCCATCCATGTCTTGAAATAAAGTAGTCTTAATTCAGAATGCAACACAGAGCTTTCCCCCTGGCCACGCCCACCATACCACACCCACAGAGTGGTAGTAAAAATTTTTTGAGTGCACCACTGGAGTGAAGTGTTGATAAACACTTAATTGAAAATTCCTTATAAATAGTTTAACAATCATATTTAGTCAGTGGTTAAGACACTGACTGGGAGGCAAGAGGTCAGCAGTTCAAAACCCAAGTACATGTCTCTGCCCCAGCTCTTGCAAACCTAGCAGTTCGAAAGCAAGAAATTGCAAGTAGATAAATAGGTACCACTTCGGTGGGAAGGTAAACAGTGCACTTCAGTGTCTAGGCATGCCTGCCACATGTCCATGGAAATGTCTGCAAATGCAGACAGTGTTGGCTCTTCGGCTATAAACAGAGATGAGTACTGAACCCTAGAGTCTGGTACGACTGGCTATCGAACAAGGGTGACCTTTACTATATAACAAATACTATATATTTATCAAGTGAGGAAGGACATCAACAACATAAAGGAATTGGCTCCAAATATACAGTGCCTGAAACCCAAAAATAAAATGTAAATGCAATATAAGTGTGCTGTGTGGATTCACCCTTCCAATGCCCCTCCTGTACAAACATATTGAAACTCTGCTACCTAAACATATGCGACAAATGCCTTAATCTCTTCCATAGGAACAGTAATTCCTTTCTCTTAAGCTCTCCTGCTGTTTCTAACTGACATTCTGAATCACAGCCCCTTCCTATGATTTCACCACCCATTGGGCTGAATCAAATAGTCCATTGGGGTTACAGAAGCACAAAGGGATACCTCTCAGCTTTGTTCATGACCAGCTCATGCTGAAAATTAAACATGAGAATATGAAGGTGAAATGCATGTATTTGAGATTCAACATACTTCACAGCATCAGAATGACATTTGCAGAATATCTTTGCTCAGAAGAAAGTTTTACAACGTTAAGTGAGAAGAAATTTTCTTAAGAATGCAGAATAATAATGCAGTCAGGTGAATGGTTTGCTTAGAAGAAAGTTCCACTGTATTCACAGAGTCTTGCCATTCTGGAAAAAAAATAAGAAATGTGATTTGAGCAGGGTATTCCAGTGTGATGTAGTGGATAGAGCAGCAATTCTCAACATTTTCATGTCATGGGCCTGACCACACCTCCTGGACAGCTGAGTGGGTATCTATGGTGGGTACCAGTGGTATCAGTGGTGGGCATCACCAGGGTCACACCAGTTCACCAGAAATGGTAGCAGAAATTCTGTCTGGCCTCACCCATCCAAAGTTTTGAAATAAAATTCACATGGTTCCTCCCACCTGGAAGTGGAAGTAAAACATGTGCATGCACAGAATGCATTTAGCAGTGTATTACTTCAGCTTCTGGGAGTAGCAAGGGTGCTGGGGGCCAGATGAATTGGCATCGGGGGCTGGGGCTGGCCCATGCAAATGCCTGGGTTAGAGTGATGGACTAAAGTCAGAAGGTCTGTATTCCAATCCTGCCCAGCCACGGAAACTCACTGGGAGTGTGGAACTGGTAAAACCAAACCTTAAATGTTTCGCTTTCCTTGAAAGTCCTTTTAGGACTGCTATAAGTCAGTTGACAGCACATAAAACAGCTCTAGTTGGTAACCGCAAAGACAACAAATGAACCATGTCCATCGTTGGGACACAGAATTAAAAAAAAAAAGCCCATGGAAAAGAGAGAAAGCAGAGATTGAATGAGGCAAAGAAAGTACAAAAATAATAAGACATGGAAGCATAATGAGGGAAAGAGTTAACAAGCTATTATTCTATTTTAAAAAGTTGATAGTGTGATATCATGAAAATATGGGCCAGAAATTAGACACTGCTTGAAAGTATATTGCTTAACACAGTAAATTGCATTTGAGGAGGCACACAATAAGGTCAACTCCTCCATAAATGTCATTGATTTAAATGGCCAACTGTAGTTTTAATTCACTTGTGAATAGTATGATGCAAGTTAAAATCACCACTGATACAATAGCCAACTCTATTGCAACATTACACAAGACAATACATTTTCTGTCCTTGAGTCCTAATAATTCCCATGCAATTTTAGTCCTATGGTATAAAAGGAGGTAAAGGCTGTCATCAGAAGATCTTGAAAAGCATGTGGTATGATGCCACATTCTTCCAATGAGATGTTATATCCCAGGAATATGTCAGAATCCGGCCGTCTCACGCAAAGGCCCCTCCCTTCCAGTTCCAGAGACTCAGTCTCATTACGGGAACTTTAGCCCTTGTAAGCCCTATGGGAGAGCCAGTCTGCATTAACAGAACTCTTACTATGCTCAGGCAATGAAGCAAACAAGGGAGGTCTGGTAGCTAGGCCTTGTGTGTATGGTGTCAGCTTCTGTTAAGGAAAGAGATGATCTTCAAGCAAAAACAGTAGCTTTATTGTAGTAAGTTTCTTATAGGATAATCCAAAAAAGCATAACTCAGTCCACAGGCAGTCCAAAACAAAACATAGTCCTATAGCATAAAGACCAGTCCAGAAAGGCCAATCACTCTAGGTAATCATTTTGAAGAAGCAAAAAGGCATAGTACCACAGGCAAAGATGTTAATTATATGATCTGAAGAGAAACCAGAGTATGTGGATGCCTGCCTTCAGCTGTCCTTGAGGGCAGATATAACGGGATACCCTATTCAGAATGATTATGTCCATGTGGAGATGGGGATGTTGAATCGATTGAGCATGTTCTCCTTTTCTGCTCATTCTATAGGGATGCCCATGCAGAATTAATAATCCCCTCGCTGCGCCAGTGCACAGGAAAATTGCCGGCCCAACAAGCTTCCTTCCTACTCCAGGACAGTAGTATTGCTATCACAAGCAAAGTGGCGGGTTTTTGTGCACAGGCTCGTAGGATACGTCGGCTGCTGACTAGAAAGTCTAGTGTGGCTCTATAGTTTATTGAGATTGCTCCCGCACTGAGCAGCTGACCTACACTACTTATTATGTTATCTCTTCACCCTTGTCATTATCGGTCTGGCCATAAATTACTGAGTTTTAGTAAACTACAACTCTATTAGAGAGTATTTTATATCCTTGTAATGAGGCTATCCCTCTTTTTCTTGTAAATATTAGTATTGCATTTTATTTTCGTGACACTAGGTTTTAGTAATTATTGAGGGATTTTAGTAATATTGTTTTTTAGATAGGCACCCTGCTGTTTTATGTCGATTCCCAGTAGGTTTTTAGTATTATAGTATCATAGTTTCCTTTTATTACCCGTGTCCAGACTAGTTAGGATGTGGTATTATGTTTTTGTGTGTTATGCTGGTCATGGACTGTAAACAAATTGAATTTGAATTTGAATTTAAGTTACAAAATATTTCTATTTTTACTGTTAGTACAATATTTTATTAACATTGATTGTCTCAGCTTTTTTACACGTTGTAATTTTAGTAGATATTACATTTTACATCACATCCTTCTATATCATATTTTTTAATATAATTGCATATACTGTAATGTGATTTTAGCTGAATCCTACTGCTTGAGTCTGATTAGAGCATTCAAAAATCTCCTTTGTAGTCCTGCTATAGTTTGGTCAACCATGTTTTGGATGCTTTGTTTTTTATGCTGGTCTTTGACTGTAACAATAAATTGATTGATTGATTGTTAATCCATAGACATCCAAAAATGAACTCCTCTGCTCTCCCCAAGATGGGGATTCTGCAGTCAGGTGGGGTACCTTTTATCCAATCAGGGAACAGAGAAAACTTTCTCATAACAAGAGGAGATGTTTACACACGTGAAAGAAGAATGTTCTCTAATAGCCAAAACATGGGAACTCAGCTAGCCTAGAGATAAGAGTACAGGGAACACTGAACTGAAAACAAGCTGTCTCGTGACACGTAGTCTTGTGAAACAGAGTGGAAAGGATTTCTAGGCCTAGTTAAACTACAACCTCAAGCTTTGAGAAACGTAGGAAAGATGTCTTCCATGACAGAATATGTCCCAGAAATCTTTTGCATGGAGTACATGGTGTTGTCAGGTTTTTGCATCGAAGAAAAAGGGGAAAAAATGCTCAGCCACTTCACACAAGACAAAAATTCAGAAAAATTCATCCCTGAATGGGAATTATGCACATACATGTGTTACATTTCTAATAACTCTGTTGTTTTTATTTGTACTGTATTGTGTTAATCTGATTGCTTATTGAATGGTTTTAAGATGATTGGTAGCTGCTCCATAAGCCCTCAGTTTGAAAAGAGGAACAGAATTTCCCAGGGTGCTTCCAAAACTAAGTCTTCACTTACTGCTGAGGAACTGCCTTTTCTAAACTAGACAAAGGTGGAACTAAAGTGTAAATCCTAATTTGTTATAGCCATATGGAATAATCAACAAAACGTGAAAACTGTTGTTTGCTACCAAGTGAAACATTTTTGGTTGGCCTCAGAGAGGTTTTGCACATTTGCAAGGCCCTGATATTTGATCATACAGCACATTCTCATTCTGTTCTAATGATGTACTTCTGTATATGATTTGTGTGCAAAACAAATTTGTGATCCAAGATATCTCTGGACCATCAAGTTTCAAGAGAATTGATTTCTTCAGCATCAGGCACAGATGCCTCTGTCTGTTTTATAGGAGGCTTTGCAGTGACATTATTTCATCTTAGAAAGAGAAACATGATTCCTTAGTTGATATCACCAGTGGTATCAGTGGTGGGCATCAGCAGGGTCACACCAGTTCACCAGAACCCGTAGCAGAAATTCTGGCTGGCCCCGCCCATCCTAGTTTTGAAATAAAGTAGTCCTAATTCAGGAGCAAAGCAGGGCTTTTCCTCTGGCCATGCCCACCATACTACACCCACAGTGTGGTAGTAATTTTTTTTGAGCCCGCCACTGAGTGTTATATAGTAATCCTGTACAAGTATTTTTGCCAAGAACCATTTTAAAATTCTCTTACAATTTGATAGAAAAGACTTTACCTTCAAAAAACATTTCAGAGGAAGAAACATTTTGGAGAAATCCTCCCGGTTGAAATGAACATATTTATTTGGAAGCCAAGAAGTCTTGCATTGTATAATTATCTGTTTTATCAAGCACTCCACAACCCCACTTCAGCTCCTCATACTTCTGTTAAATCACAAAGGAAAAAGGATTAAAGGAACTTCATCAATGTGGTCTACTTGGTCTTTTCTAGGCAATGTAGCCTGTCATGATAATCACAAGGGATGATTTCATATTTTAATTTTCTTTACATTTATTAAGTGTTAAGATTAGTATAGTATATTCTCTGTAGGTTTGAGGATAGCTAACTTGAAAAGGAAGCACACTGAAGTCAGTTGAATTCCAATCCTCATTTTATTTTTTATTTTTTATTAATCAAATTTATATTCTGCCCTCCCCGCACAAGGGACTCAGGGCCGAACACAACAGGTATATGGTATACCACAAACACACTAAAATAGCACTAAAATTTAAAACCCATTAAAAACAACCTCCCATTCCCTAGCCTAAAAGGAACTGGATAAAAGGAATGGGAATGGATAAAAGGAATGGGAATGGGAGTCAGGATAGAAGGGTAGATGTAGGAAGTTAAATAAGCCAGCGGGGTGTGTGTGTCAGTAAACCATCACTACCCCACACCACTCCCGCCAGCCACATACCACACATCAACAAGCATCTAGGTTGCTAAGTAGCAATGCCAATCACTTAGACACCTGTGAGGGAGCTCACACTTGCATAGCAAGAGGGGTTTCCAAGGTTACAATTGGTCAATAACCCATCAGCTTAGAGAGAGGGGAAAGGTGACATTCACATAGAAGTGGATCATGGGACATTAACATCTGTTCAAACATTTAGGGACAGGGTGACAACACCTGTACAGACACCTGAGAATTAGGTTACATCATTTCATGTCTGAGAATTTGGTTACATCATAAACACCTTTCTGGATAAACAACATTTAGTCAAAACAATGAGGTAATCCAACATGCTTAACATTCTGGAGGAAGGTGTGAAGATCCCATAAAATATATGTTAACCTCAGGTTTTGAGCCTACGTTCCTTTAGGTGAGCACCGTTTGGGAGGAGTCATTAGCCCATGTCACTTCAAAACCAGACCATGGAAATCTAAAGGAAATCCTATGGGGGCTTTCAAGCCCTTAGAGAAGAAATGCTTTCCTTGTGAAATTAGCTATTTTCTTATTTCCTTAGTTTGTTAAATTAAAGTAGAATAAATTATTTCTTTCTATGTGTATCCGGCATATTTTTGAATGAATCTTCTTCTTCTTCAATAAAAAGTCTCAAAAACTTTGAGAAAGTGTCGTCTTTGAACCAGGAGTATTTTGCAGAGCGGAGAGAAGCCAAGCTAAAAGGCTACATTTTCGCAAGGGCTCAGACTTGAAGCGCAATCTTTCTTAAAGGGACATTTTACTTTGGGAGAGATAAGGTTGCCACATTCCATAATCAGAAGGCACCAGGGAGGGTGTTGTTGGGGTAGGTGGGCCATTGAATCTAGAGGGATAACCCCACATGGGTACCCCAAGTCTGGGGAACCCCTGATAACCTGAGAGACCACCCCCGGGTCTCCGACATAGCCAGTCAGAGAAATTAAAGGTTAATACAAAGGGAAATAAAGAACTGCATATTTCACTACCTTGCAATCTTACAGCAAGCTAAAAAATATTAAATTATAAATGTTTATTATTTATTATTATTAATTAAATTATTATTAATAATTTAAAAAACTTGAGCTTTTGCATTGGGAAATAAAAATAATGGAAAACTGAATGACAAGCTACAAAACAAGAGTAGCTTCCACTTTTCACTTGAACAGAATGTAATGCCACCTTCCCTTTCATATCTACTATAGCACATACCTGGGAAGTACTGTATTTGGGGGGAGTGTATTGATAGTGAACCCTTCAAATATGACATTTGGAATTTCTGATGAAGGTCTGATTGATATGCTGAATGCTGATGAGTCAGGAGCATTGAGCCAAATGATCTGATTCTTCTTTTTTTTATTTTTTTTTGGTCATTTTTTTATTTTTTTTTGTCATTTTCGGAAAGGTCGGATGGATATAGTCACACCAACACCACCACAGTGTTCTAGAACAGGGGTGTCCAAACTTTTCAGATTGTGGCCCAGTCACATGGTTCAGGGAGGTGGTCACTATGGCCCGGGGGCCGGAAGCAGCCTCTGATGCCACTTCATCTGGCCCACGAAGCCCTCATTGCTCCTGGAAACGGAAGTAAAATGTGCCCATATGGGCGCATTTTACTTCCGCTTCCAGGAGTGATGAGGGCTTCATGGGCCAGATGAATTGGCATCAGAGGCTGCATCCGGCCCCCAGGCCATGGTCTGGGCATTCCTGCTCTAGAATAATCCAAGGAAGAGGACATTGTGGAGGAAGCAAAATGGCATCCAGGCTGTTGATGTAGTTCCTGCTGTAGCCAGATGCAGTGGTAGCAGAGAAAATAAATCTACTGAGGGGGAAAAAGAACTCACTTTACTATAACCACTGTTGATGGTGAATGCTATCTCTGAGAAACTGTTGGAGGATTTCTTCTTCCTGTTTGTGTAAAGTAACATTTGTGCATAGCTATAGCTTACATTCTGCTCTCACTAACAGAATACTATTGTGAGACTATCTTTGTCTCTCGGTTACTCATAATGATAACATACATACTCCTGTTTCCCTCTGCTCAGGCTCTGTTTGCCTTTCTTAATATTTTACTCAGGGTGTCCCCTATTTCAAAGGTTGAGAATGCAATCACAATAGGCAGTTATTTTCAGCAACAGAGTGCTTTATCTCAAGCTGGAATTAAAGAAACCCACTTGCTTTCAAAACCTTGTTTCTCTCTGCCCCTGGATGTTTTCCAGGATCTTCAAATCCCTCAGAAAATCATTTCTGCTTCACTTACCCTAAACAGATATTTCATTGGGGGAAGGTTAGAGATATTACCGCTTTAATTTTTCAAGCCCCTTTGGCTAAAAAGTGAGACAATTTTAAGCTTACACCTCTGGCAGTGTGCTTATCTCATGTCAGTTTATTTATCAACTTGCTGATATATCTGCTTCCCTATTGGCTGCTAGGCACTTTTTAACCATCATTTTCTACTAGCCTATCTCTGAACTTCCCTTTGTAACCTAATCCATTTTGTGAGCCCCTCTGAAAAATTATGGATTTCTAAAATGGGATTGCATACAGTTTTACAGATGGGACAAATAATTAAATACTTGTTCTGAATTTTATTTGAATATCTTGGGGGTGGGGGAGTGGGTTACCCTTACATTACTTTATTCATTCTGCTAGGGGTTCTTTCACCAGTTTACTGTTTTCTTCAAAATGTCCTCCTGATGTTTATACCTGTTAGGGCTGTGATGGCGAACTTTGGCACTCTAGCAGTTCTTGGACTTCAATTACCAGAAGCCCAAGGCAGCACTCCTGCTGACCAGGGTTTTTGGGAATTGAAGTCCAAGAACACTTGGAGTGCCAAGGTTCTCCATCACTGTATTAGGGAAAGGAAACCTATGGCCCTCCAGATATTGTTAATTATATCTCATCTTGGCCATCCATATGTCACCTATTTTAACTCATATAGGCCATGGAAACTGGTGTCAGCAATATGTGAATTACCTTTATCTATTTGATATAAAATTGGCTCAGATTTGCACCATTAGAATGTTATTATTCCAGTTATACTGGAATGGCCACCTAATTTTTGAATAAAAACTTCCAGTAAAGGAGACCCTACCCCTTTCTCAAGTAATACATCTTGTCATGAAGTTACTTCAAATGTCTAATCACAATCTTCAAAAGTCTGTCCCCTTGTAGAACTAGAAGAATTAGGCAAAACATGAGGCCCCAATTTTGTTCAGCAAGAAATGAACATTTTATTGAGTTACAGTGTGGTTAGCCAATAAGTGTATCAGGCGGCAGTTAAATAACCTGACTCCCTAACGGAGCCAATGGCTATGGGTGATGGAGCACCTTGTTCATATCCACAAGGCTGCAGCAGTCCATTGCAGTCCCGGTGTTGAGTCCTACATGTCTCATTTCGTGTGTGCTACAGGCAATGGCTCCGTGATCATAGTGTGTGGGTCACTTCATGGCAAGCTAGGATCCACCTTAAACAAATTCACACCAATGACATTTTTCCTACTGCAGGAAAAAAATGCATTCTTGGATATGAGTTGCAGTCGACGAGGATGAGCCAATAAGTGAAATCACTATGAATCTTGACAGGGTCACAAATTTAAACTGTGCAAAATGACCTGTCTTCACTTATTTCTATGATGTTTCTGTAATGGAACCATCAGGCAATACAGTGCTGTCATTTGTCCTGCGATGCCTGAATGTGTTCTGCAGGAATGATTCATATGACTACATTCCAAAAGGTGGTGGCAGAGTCAAAAGACTCAGTGGAAAGTCCCCGGTCTCTGGTGCAACAGGTCCTGAAATTGTTCCTCTTTTGATTAGCTCGTTCCACTGTCCACAAGCTCAAGGCGTGTGTTGCGTATGCTTCCACCCATGTAATTCTCTTGTATTCAAACTTATGCACAAATCCTTGCTTTCTATATATACTCCTCTTAGCATGTACAAGCTGCGTGATTGCACACAGGCACACGTAAGCTTAGGAACTCAGGAATAAAAGGGCTCAGGTCGATCCAGTCTGGGTCATCTCCTCCCATGCTTTGATCCAGGATGTGTCGTCTCTTCGGAGTTTCAATTCTTCCCCTTCTTTATGTCCATGTAAAGTCAAAATCTCAGGCCAATATGAAAAGTTGATAGGGAAACTCACTCTAAAATCCATACATGCCACCAACCCTTCCTCTTTCATCCATCTAATATGACAGAAGCTCTTGCTTTCCAAAAGAGGCCCATCAGTATGTACTGTGGGATAGTTAATGCAAGCTTCCCAAAATGCTATTGATATTTCCTACCTATTTATTTATTTATTTATTGAACTTTTATACTGCCCATTTGGGAGCTATTCCAACTCTGCATTGTTCACATACTTATAGTCATGACATCATAACATAAACATAACATAACCTGCTCCTAGAGAAAATTATGTAACATGTTTATTAGTTGCATTGATGTGCTTCAGACATGAGCAAAGAAAACCTGTCATTTCTCAATTTCTCATTAAGTATTATAATTATGAAAAAGTCTAGTCTGTCAGCAGACAGCATGAGAAGTTTGAAAAGTTACTTTCACTAACTTGCTTCACAAAAATGTTTAGGTTTGTTTCCAAAGTTTTCAATTCCGCACACATGCCATACACAAGATTTTCCCTGCAGCCATAGATTCCATATGTTCAGATTATCTGTGATATCAGCTTTTCTTCTTCTTCTGCCATATCCGAATCCGAATATTGGTGATCAGCATGGCAATCAGCCATGAAGAATGTCCTAAGAATATAATGCAGTGACCTTTCATCTGCCTTCCACATCACAGCATGACACCCGTACCACTGATCCAGTCCTGCAAATCACTTTCTGGTCCTGAGCCCTTTTGTCACACAAAGTCCTCATCAGCCCCAGGTCAGTATTGATGAAGCTGCTGTCCTCCATCAAGATGTGTTCACATGAGATTTAATCCACTTGGGGACCGTCACCCTTCCCTGTGGACATTGGCACCCATGTTGTTAGTCTTCAGGGCTGTCACGTTAGTTAACCACTGCCTGACATTCGGAGTTGAGTCGCTGGCAGTATGGTCTATTACCATAGCAGGATAACCTGGCCAGACTTTTGTTATCAGTTAAGAAGGCCAAATCAAAAAAATTTAAGTACCTATTGACCTTTTCCTTTCTTCTTGAGAAAGACATCAACTTAATGACAAAGACTGAAAAAATGTTCGAGGACGTTGCCTCTGCTAAACCACTTCACTTCTCGATGATACAATACATTTCCATATTCTGCATCTATCTCTAAGAGAAACGTTTGAAATTGATAATGCGTAAGATTGAAAAATCTTACTACACAATGTTTGCTGATGGATGATAACAGTAAAATTTCCAATTTATCCCAACCCAGACCAAGATTTTCTACTGATTCACACACCTTCAAGAATATGCTTCCTGCAGTTGTAGTGCTTTCATACTCTGCAATCCACACAATTCTTCTGTAACTCTGAAGTTGGAATTTATCTTCCTGATGAATATTAGTAGCTGAGTACTGTCTATAATTTCATTGCTCTTATCTAATGCCAAGGGAGGGGGAAAAATATGCCTTGACTATCAGTAAAATACATAGCTCTTCTCAACATGACTTGTGATTGCTGATGTAGATAAAGTGACACGATTAACACAAGATATCTTATCAGGGCACTTTTCCTATTTTTTTCCTTTAACTATGCACTTTCTAACAAATTCACCATCAGTGAATGGCTGACCACTCTCAACATTACATTTAGCAACATGGTAGCTGGCCCTCACAATTGACAGGTTCTCAACATGCTTTCTAAAATTATTTTGCTCCCAAAACAATGATTTTTAAGATAATTTATCTTGTTCAATTGCATCCCTTCTTAATATATTGAGTAGCTATTGTGACAGGATTCAAAGTCTTTTTTAAAAAGTGCCTGTCCTCAGTAGCCCATCTGTTGCTAATCTGAAATTTTTCATTTCTTTGAAACAGCACATTTTTTGCATACATCTTCTTACAGTATTTTTTAGCAGAATAGCAGTTGCAGAATTTCATTATCATCTTTGAAAAAGTAAAAGTATGAGAAGTATAATTTTAGGAGGTCTAACTCTTCCCTTTTTCATAAAATCCATCTCATCCTGGCTGCTGTTAGCTGGGGATTTTAATTTTGACCATGCATCTACAATCTTCTGGAATATTGGACTATATGCACAGGCTAAGAAGAATTTTCTAAAAATGGATTGAAAATGATATACCAGATGGCACAATTGCAATCCTAAATACATTGAAAACAATTAGATAGATTTATTTATTTATTTATTTACAAATTAATAAATTATTTATTTATTTATTTTATTTAGATTTATATCACCGCCCACTCACCGTGGCGACTCAGGGTGGTTTACAATCAGGAGAAAAAAACAAACAAAGACAAAACGACAATAACTCACACACAACACAAACAACTAAAATCCATTCCTCCTTCCGGCCAGAGGACATTAGTCGTTTCCTTCCCTGGGCAGATAAGGCCCAGGATTAGGAAGTGGGAGCTTCCATCTAAAAACCTTAAAACTTTTTAAAATTAAAAATTAAAAACTGAGAAAGATTAAAAACAGATTTAAATCTACACATGTTTAAAAAAAACAGGGGCCCTTAAAGAAAGGGCAAGTAGAGAGAAAAAGTGAATGAATGGGCAGCCTCCCAACTGGAGAAGAGAATATGCTATTAAATTCAGTGGTTCCCAACACGAGATTGCATCAAGGGGTACACGCAGCAATCTCTTAACTAAAATATTAAATCCTTAAAAAACAATGCAATAACAATTGCCAAAAAATTATTCAATTTAATTAAACAATCAGTAGGTAAGTCAATCGTGTGCATCAAGCGCTTTCTCCCGTGGCGGCGGTTTTTCCCGCGCCTCCCGCGTTTCGTGTCACCCGATAGCGGCCACCCCTTCCCACCTATTTGCTCATCATTGTCAACGTGCGCATTTGTCACATTAATGAAACATGTGTTCTCTGTCATTAGAATGTCTTTTGATGATAATAAATATAAAATACACCTGATTTTATTTTTTATTTAACGTTCCTGCAATAAGGGGTACGCAATATTTAACGTTCCTGCAATAAGGGGTATGCTAGTTTGAGGTCTTTCTTGAAGTGGTACGTAGAAAAAACTAATTGGGAACCACTGTATTAAATTGGCTTCAAATTATATTCAGGTTGCACATTCCTGCTAGTGTGAGAAGTAAAATTGCAGCCAGTGGAAAGGGAACTTGGTTGGAGGGATTTCATTAGCTTTCCTGTTAAGAGAGTACTCTTTCCCTAGCAAACCAAGTGGCCACTCACTGGCTTGTGCAATCACAGATGCATTAGAAGACTCCAATCTGGCATAGGCGAGAGAAAACAAGAGGAAAAACAAGCAAGGCAAAAAGTTTTAGTAACTAGTTTTTGTTCAGGAAGGAAGAATGCTTTTGCCTAAAGCAGCAGCCTCACCAGTAACTTTGGAAGGCATTTTGAGGAGCCTTGATGGGTGGAGCCACTAGAAATGTTCAGTAGGCAAACTGTTTTGTATCTTTTTTGCAAAAATACCAGGCATTTTACTCTCCTTTTCGGGCTGCCATATGTACAAAGAGACTTTATAAACTATTTAATTATAATCATCCTGGTACCCTGTCCCCAATTTTAAAAGTGTTTGGGGCAAAAATTGTCCAAATGCTGTCATACGGGGCAGAATTGTAGGATCTAAATAGAGCCCCACTTCTGGAACAAATACAGTCCTGTTTCCTAAGAAGTATTTTAGGAACCAATAGCAACACGTCTGCTCCTGCAGTCAGAGCAGAACTGGGCTTCCACTCCATGTATAGCCATTTAGTATTTAAAACATTCTCATATTGGTTGAGGATCCAATCAATTGACTCAAATAGGCTTCCCAAATTATGCTTAACCGAACAGATAGAGTGGGATCATCCCAAGTCCTGGGTTAATCAACTCTGCGAAGTAATTTCTCACCATGGGTTTTCAGTTCAATATTTGCTCTCAGTGGCCACTCAGGCCAAGGATATTTTTAAACAGAGAGTCTTAGATTTTTTTGTTGTTCAGTCGTACAGTCGATTCTGACCCTCTGCGACCCCATGGACCACTGTCCGCCAGGCACTCCTGTCCTCCACCATTCTTCTCAACTCGCTCAGCTCTGTGCCCATTGTGTCTACAATACCATCTAGCCATCTCATCTTGGGCCATCCCCTTCTTCTTTTGCCCTCGACCTTTCCAAGCATCAAGGCTTTCTCAAGTGAATCCTCTCTTCTCATTTGATGTCCAAAGTACTTTAGCTTCATCTTTATTATTTGACCTTCTAAGGAGCAGTCAGGGTTGATTTATTCTAAGATTAACCAATTTGTTCTCCTCACTGTCCAGGGGACCCTTCTCCAACACCACATCTCAAAGGCGTCTATTCTTCTGCGCTCAGCTTTCCTAATGGTCCAACTCTCACAACCATACATTGCCACAGGGAATACCACTGCTATGACTATGTGAATTTTTGTTTTCAATGTGATGTCTCTACTTTTCACTATGCTCCCCAGGTTTCTCATTGATTGCTTCCCAAGAATCAGTCGTCTTTTTATTTCATGGCTGCAGTCACCATCTGCAGTGAGCTTTGATCCTAGGAAAGTAAAATCTATTACTGCTTCTACTTCTTCCCCATCTATTTTCCAGGGACTGATAGGGCCTGTTGCCATGATCTTGGTTTTCTTGATATTGAGTCTCAAGCCAGCTTTTGCACTTTCTTCTTTCAACCTAATCAGGAGCTTCTTTAGGTCGTCCTTACTTTCTGCCATGAGGGTGGTATCATCTGCATATCTCAAATTGTTGATGTTTCTCCCAGCAATTTTGATCCCAAATTGTGATCCCTCCATCCCTGCATTGCGCATTATGTGTTCTGTGTATAAGTTGAATAAGCAGGGTGACAAAATGCAGCCTTGTCTTACTCCTTTTCCTATTACAAACCACTCTGTCATTCCGTATTCTGTCCTAACTGTTGCTTCTTGATTCATGTACAGATTTCTCATGAGATATATAAGGTGCTCTGGTGTTCCCATCTCTTTAATTACTTACCACATTTTGTTGTGGTCTACACAGTCAAAAGCCTTAGTGTAATCAATGAAACTGAAGTAGACTTGTTTCTGATATTCCTTTGTTTTTCCCATGATCCATCTTATGTTGGCGATGTGGTCTCTAGTCCCCCTGCCTCTTCTGAACCCCGCCTGCACTTCTGGTAATTCTCTCTCCACATACTGTTGCAGTCTATCCTGTATTATCTTGAGCATCACCTTGCTAGCGTGAGGGATGAGCGCAATTGTTCGATAATTTGAACAGTCCTTGGCATTTCCCTTTTTGGGTAGTGGGACGTATACTGATCTTTTCCTATCCTGTGGCCATTGTTGTGTTTTCCAAATCTGCTGGCATATAGAATGCAATAATTTGATTCCATCATCTTGTAGGGCTTTGAAAAGTTCAACTTTGATAAAGTTCCACTGGCTTTGTTGTTTGCAGTGTTTTTTAGGGCCTTTCTGACTTCACTCTCTAGAATGTCTGGCTCATGCTCCATGTTCTCATCATTGTGATTATCAGGGGTGTTGAGGTCCTTTATGTAGAGTTCCTCTGTGTACTCTTTCCATCTTTTCTTAATCTCTTCTGCATCTGCTAACTTGCTTGCCATCTTTGTCCTTTATCATGGTCATTTTTGCTTTAAATGTTTCCTTGAGTTCCCCAATTTTTTTTGAAAAGATCTCTAGTCCTACCCCTGATATTGTTCTCCTCTATTTCTTTGCACTGTTCGTTCAGGTTTCCTTATCTCTCCTAGCTCTTTTTTGAAATTCTGTATTCAAGTGACTGTATTTTTTCCTTTCTCCTTGGCATTTTGTGTCCCTTCTCTCCTCTGCTATTTTGAGAGCCTCATTGGACAACCACTTCATTTTCCTATGCTTCTTTTCTTTTGGTGTGGTTTTTCTTGCTGCCTCCTGCATGATGTCCCGCATCTCTGTCCATAATTCTTCTGGCACTCTGTCTATCTGGTCCAAGCCATTAAATCTGTTCCACACCTCCACTGTGTATTCCCAAGGAATGTTGTCTAGGTCATATCTGTCTGGCCTAATTGTTTTTCCTATTTTCTTTAGTATAAGCCTGTGGCTCAAGTCACTAAGACGCTGACTGGGAGGCAGAAGGTCAGGAGTTCGATTCTCGAGTAGTGCAGGACGGAATGAGCTCCCGTCTCTGTCCCAGCTCCTGCCAACCTAGCAGTTCGAAAGCAAGAAATTGCAAGTAGATAAATAGGTCCACTTCGGTGGGAAGGTAACAGCGTTCCATGTGCTCCGGTGTCTAGTCATGCCTGCCACATGACCATGGAAACGTCTGCAGAAGCAGACAGCGCTGGCTCTTTGGCTTAGAAACAGAGATGAGCACTGACCCCTAGAGTCGGATACGACTGGCTTTCGAGCAGGGAAAACCTTTAGGTTGTGATCTGAACCGCAATCTGCTCCTGGTCTTGTTTTTGCTGATTGTATGGAGGTTCTCCATCTTTGACTGCAGAGTATGTAATCAATCTGGTTTCGATGTTGGCCATCTGGTGATGTCCATGTGTAGAGTCTCCTCTTGTGTTGCTGGAAGAGAGTGTTTGCTATGACCAGTGCATTATCTTGGCTGAACTCTATCAGTCTTTAGCCTGCTCCATTCTGTATTCCAAGACCAAACTTGCCTGTTATTCCATTTACTTTTTGATTTCCTACTTTGGCATTCCAGTCTCCTATGATAATGTGCACATCTTTTCTTGGTCTCTGTTCTATGAGGTGTTCTAAGTCTTCATAGAACTGGTCAATTGTGGCTTCATCTGCACTAGTGGTTGCAACACTGTAGTTCTCCTCCCCCTTTCCTGTCCCTCCCCTTCTTCTGATCTGCTGTGCTAAGCATCCTGTTTCATCTAAATTGTCCCATTTGTTTTGCCTTTTGTTTTGGTCCATAAGGTTCTCTTGGCAAAATTCCTGACGTTGGTTTGCCGGTTTCTACGGCAGTATTCTCTCCTCATACATGTTATCACAGTTTAAAACAAGGTATTATCATGCACATTATAACAGTTTAAACAGTATCAGACTGAAAAGTAAGCTATTTATTGTTGGTTATATGTAGTTATAAGTCAAGAGTTTCTATGTATCCTTGTTATGAAGTCCAATATATCAAGTCTCTACTGTAAGTTCACTATAAGTCTCTACTAAATTATCTAAAGTCAGCTACATTAGTGTAGATGAATTACTTATCATATGCATGCAGACAGTTTCCGCTGCCCGGTGTTTCAGTGCGCAATCTGAGTTGGAACTACTGGCCAAAAATAGTTCTTTAAGGTGGCTGGCTGCTAACAAAATTACATTTCAACCTGAAAAATATGTTTTGATGTGCCTTCCTTATCCTTTAGGAAGGACATATTGTAGAGCCTGATTTGAGCTATTAGACTCCATGAATAGAATTTCACCACTTACCATATCATGAAAGAACATGCATATGTGCTTCTCCAAATGTTGAAAATATCTCTCATATTTTATTAGATTGTCAGTTGTACATTGATATTAGATTTATATACCTTGCATCTCTATGGAAAAAACAACTTTCTGGGACTCTAACCACAAACTGTCCTATCTCCTTCTGGGTTCTAACATGCACATTGTATGTAGAACTGCCAAGTTTATATTTAAGGCATCAGCTAAAAGAATCGAATATGTCAATCAAATTGGGGTATCCTACAAGGGAGATTCACTTAACTGACTATGGATATGCATGTATTAATTTTATTAAGGCACCTTCTCCAGTTTACATTCTTTAAAAGTAGTTCAGGTATGTACATATTGTGTTTATTGTATTTTTACTGTATTTTTATTGTATTTTATTGCACTTCATTGCATTGTACAGATTTTAAACTCTTATGTTATGTTATTGATAAGGTCGTAAGACTAATCAATTAATAAATATTCATTCATACTCTCATTTTCTTGCCTGAAAGAAGGAATGAAAGAAGGCTGAAAGAAGGAATCATGGAGACCAGAGGAAACAAAGTTACTATTGTGTTTTTTTGTAAGAAAGGGACAGGAAAAGCCGCAGTAGTTGGTGCCACTTGAGGCAGGAAGACCAGCATGAGTCTGAAAGAATATTTCTCAAGAGTGATAGAAGTAAGCAAGCAGGTTGGAGGGCCACACAGAAATTGTTCAGGGACCACATGTGGCCTGTGGGAGACCCCTCGTTTACTGAAAGCAGTGGAGTCATATAAATAAATGGGAGAGCATTCTAAGAATCACTCACAGAAAAAACAGTAATTATCCTAATAAATTATGAGAATTTCAGATGTCATGCCAAAACACTTTTGTGGTGAATAACCTTTTTGAAAGCAGTAGTTCTTCAGTGCCTTTGTCGTGTGGTGGAATCTTTTGAAATATCCTTTGATTGAACAAAAGAGAACAAAGCAAAAGAAAAGAAACAAAAAAACTTGTAGAATACTAAAGAACAAAAAGTTTTATTTGTCAAGGATTTTTGTGGATTGCACCTTTAGAATCTCAGACTCCCTTTAATTGAAACGGTAGGATGTTGCCTTATACATGCCTTCCTGGCAGAAAACACCACTGAACTTAATGGAACATCTGAGTAGAAATGAAGAGGATTGCACTTTTAATCTGTGTTACATTTAACCTGCCTCTACCTCTACTTTTCCATGTTAACACACAACAGAAAAAGTTCCCTACAGAATCACGAGGCTGATACTAATCCTAAATTATATTCAAATGGCTTCACTTTTTTAATAAAAGGGTACACAGACATAAATTAGTACAAAGCAAATCCTCTTCAGGAAAAAAAAGGCAACTCCAAAACCTCAAATAACAACAAACAATATTATTCATTTGGGCAGTATTTTTAACAGAGTATGGTGCAGCTCTCATAGCATTTTGGATAGGACAGGCAGCATCTTGTAAGGTGAGCATATAAGTGATTTGCATTTTCAGAAGATGTGTTATTTGGAGATGTGAGAGGCAGAGACAAAATAAGTAAATTCGACATTTTCTGTTCTTAGATTCAGCCATTTTGTGCAGACTTCCTTAGCTTTTGCATTTGATCACACTTATGGGTTGAAGGACATATCTTTTTGTCTATACCCTCGTACTGCTAATCTTTCAAATTTGCATGTGTTCATATTGCCTGTTGTTGTTGTTGTTGTTGTTGTTGTTGTTGTTGTTGTTGTTGTTGTTGCTAATTAGATTTGTATGCCGCTCTACTCTCTGGAGTGAGTCAGAGCGGCTAACATACCATAGGGCAACATATGTCACAGTAATACAATATACCATAGAGCAACATATATCACAGTATTACAATATCAAATATAAATACAACAACATAATATAAATATAACAACATAATGCAATACAGTCAGATGAGTCTTTGAACAAAGAAACAAAGTATCAAAGTGTTACCTGAAATTTTGAATAAAGCATTATAATTAATCAAAACGTTTGTTAAACGTTTATTAAATCACAACACACACACATGGAAAATAAGGTAGAAGCCAGGAGTTAAATCATACGATTGGAATGCTCTCAAGGAGGAAGGGGGATTACCCAATAGTCAATAGACTCTGGCAAGGAATGTATACATGGCCCTGATTGCCTCCATTGTTCTTAAAACCGGTTTGTTGGGTGTCCTGATAAGCAGAAATTCCTTTTCATTCCTTCACAAAGGAAGCTGAATGACTCATACCTCTGGTTTGATTAAAAACATGTTTCTGTGGGGAACATCCATACAACCCAAAGTTGATCAGGAAGGGGGAGGGGGAAGAGAGGACGTGACAAGTCACACACACCTGGCAAGGTACAAAGGTTAACTGGAGTTCACCCTGGGGACCACTTAACTTAAAACTTTTCTCTTTACTTAAGTAACAGGCATTTACTTAATCTGTTCCTGTCCATCCAAGCAGATTCACACCACATTAAGCTGATGCAAACGAAGATGGACTGGCCGGTCCTGCCTTCTAGAGAACAAAGAGATATTCCTGTCAACCACAAATATGCTCCTTTGACCTAATGTAAACTCTCTATAACCGGTTTTTTCAGCAATAGCTGTAATCTGCCGCTTTTGTGTAACTAAAGTCTCTGACCTCAGAGCTGCCTTTGTTTTATGTTTGCATGTAATTAAAATATGTTAATTTCCTTACCTCCTCCCAAACTCCTCCCCTCCCCTTGCATGCAGAGTTAGTTTAGATAGAATAGTTAAATACCCCTTCCAGGTGGGTGGGGGCCATCTTCTGTTCACCAAATTTTGTGAGCAGGGATCACGAGGGGGCCTTTTCCTCAGAACGGTTGCGGGAAGGTTAGCTATTTAGAATTATAGGTCTGGCCAGACTATATGCCTGAGTAGGCTTCCCTTTGCTTTTGCTCCCAATAAACCATATTTTGTTCTGACTGAAAAACCTGCCTCATTGTAAGTTCTTGGGTCTTTCTAGTACCTCTGCCAGAGAGTGAATCCAATCACCCTGAAATTGGGTAACAAAAGTATCAGCTACAAATTACAGTTACAAAAATATCACATCAACACAATATAACATAATATAACCCATTCTTATTGCCTAGCGGCTGCGCCACACAACTTTGCTCCATTCCCTCGAGGCCAAAGCCAGCTGAGAGAAGAATCTGTTCATGGCGGTGGTAGGAGTGGTGTTCTTATGCCGCCTGGCCACACCATACAGCTACGCTCCATTCCCTCGAGGCCAGGGCTAGCCAAGAGAAGAGTCTGGTTGTGGCAGGGACAGGAGTGGTGTTCTTATGCCGGTCAGTTGTACATGTTGAGGTGCATAAAGGTGGAGTGAAAGCCATCCAATTGTTTTCAGGAACCATAAGGGTTCCATGAAAAGAGGGAGATATTCAATTTGTGGAGGGTAACTTTCCCAAACATTTTCCCAACAGTAATCACTCCTTGTAGTTTGAAATGCTATAATCTAGAACAGGCCTTTGCAAACCCTCGCCCACGGGCCTAATCTCATTAATATGGCCCCTGGTGGCCACCTGGGCACCTCTAGACCCACCCACCACCCCCAGAAGTTCAAAAACATCCCTTACTGTGGCAGCAGTAGCAATCACACCATATTTACGGCTTCTTGCACAGCCTCTGCTACTCTGCATGGTGGTGGAAGGCTTTTCGGAGCATATTCCCTCCATTTTGGGCTTTTTTTTTTTTACCGTGTACCCACTATGCTTTGGCTGTTTAAATGTGCCACTGAGCAACTTCCAGTGCTTGAGAGAGCTTGCACCAGTGGCTGGGTCCCCAGTGCAGAACCAGGAAGTCACCCAATGGTGCATTCTAGCAGCCGAAATCCAGTAGGTACATGGTGGAAAAAAAATCCCAGAATGGAACAAAAATGTTCTGAAAAGCCTCCCGCCACTGTGGGGAATGACAGATACTGTGCAAGAGACTGAAAGACAGCACAATTGCCACCGCTACCACCAATAATGACAAAAACGTAAGTCCAGGAAGCAACCACACCTCCAGCCCCTGGCGGGGAGTATTGTGGGTGGGTCTGGCCCCTGACAGGAAAATGTTGTGAAACCCTGATCTAGAATACAAGAATACTGTGATTGAGAATGATATAAAATAGAATGTGTGTTGTGAAAATTAAGTCAGGGACTTGATATGGCATCAAGAAACATTCCAAAACAAAAACAAACTAAAAAAAACCCCAAAGACATTCTCTTCACTTGTATTATTTCTCCATGAAAACACAAAACTTGAAATGAAGGAAATGTTTTATTAGGAATCTATCTGTCTTTGCGGTAGTGAGATAGAAAGACAGAGTCGGACCATAATCCTGAAGATCTTTACCCATCAGCAATAATTCAATTTCAAATAAAATAGAAAGAAACATAATCACTTTAGCTTGAACTGGTGTGATCAGATAGGTTGTGTATCATCCTGACATTTCTGTTTTGAAGCACATTTTCCAAAAGAAAATAGAATCCTGGACTGACATGGCCACAAAGTAAACTTACGAACATTTGTGATGCCAGCCAGTGCTAATGGACTCAGCTCTTAGCAGATCAGCCCAGCTGGAGGAAATGAGCCTTCACATTATAAAGAAAGAGGCAAGCCTTCAGAAGTCAGTAGTAATTGATGGAGATCTGTGCTCAGTTCTAATAGACTGACTCAGGTGGTAGTTAAAGAACACTACCAAGGGAACTAGAGTTACCATATTTTTACTGCAGCATTCCCAAGTCTTTGTGAACCATATAACAGGTGCAATATTCCCTTCACAACATAGGAGTAGATACACCTGGGAGATGCCTGCTTTTGTTGTAGTGCCAGCATAAATATATGAACCATCTGAGAGGGAAATGTGACAATTTCTCAATGAAGCATATTAAATGATCAGTGAGTTTAATTGTCTAGTTGGAAAACATTGCACACTTGACTGTAAGCCTTTACCAGAATGGTTAGAACTTTAATCTTGCCGTTTACAAAAGCAAAGCAAAACAAAATGCATGTTCTACAATTCAGGAAACATATCAGGTTCTCCCTACAGACCGTATTTTGATAAGATGTGAACCAAAGAGGCACAGACCTTGGTGCTTCAGGTAATTCGGACTTTAGGTCCTAGAAATCTCAGCCAGTTAGGCAAACAGTAAAGGATATGGAAGCTGCAGTGCACCGTCATGTCAAAGGTTTTCCATTCATAAAATAAATAAGTTTTTACTCATTAAGAAGTCCCATTGAATGTGGGGGAAAGTGAAAAGTTGCTTTGCATGAAAAAAGTCCAGGTTCGATGCCAACAGTCTGACTCAATATAAATGTCCATTGTTCCCAAGCAATGTATCTTCAGAAAAATGTATATCACCAAAGTTTGCAACTCTTTTTCAGTGAACTCATTGGATTTGTTGCCAACCAAATGCGGATGGAGTTAACATTTTCCTTAGTATCTTCTATTAAAGCAGCAATTGGGATTTCCTGATTTTTGTTCCAGCCCCTCCCCTAAATTGTTCAGAATGGTATTTGTCCTTAAAAGCACCATTTCTCCTTCAACAGGATGCCTAGGCAGCAATGTTTCTCCTAAGACCAATGAATTACACAGCTCCTGAGTCTGCAGGTAATAAAGTCCTGCCAGCAATGTTATTCCAGGCATTGCTAAGTGGTAATGAGAGTCCAAGGAGGAAAGTAGAGCACAACAGTGAACAGTCTAGGGCAGGGGTCAGCAAACTTGGCTCTCCAGATGTTCTTGTACTTCAATTCCCAGAAGCCCTGCTCAGCAGGTTACTGACTTGGGCTTCTGGTAATTGAAGACCAAAAACACCTAGAGAGCCAAGTTTGCTGACCCCTGGTCTAGGGCTCTCAACGGGCAGCAACAGGGAAATCAGTGGGGTTTGTCAGGCACAAATTCACATAGTACTATTCCAAGCCCTGGGTACGGGTGATACAGCAGCTTAGTGCTGTTGCTGGAAAGCACACCAAATGCTCAGAAGTGAGTCTGTGCAGTATCTGTCATGAAAAAGCCCATTTCTGAGTTGCACGTTTTCATGCACCAAATTACCTTGTGCTTCAGCCCATCCAAGATGGAGATCTTAATCTGGGGGAGATGCTTTAGGACACATACAAGAGAGAGATTGGAATCTAAACTAATATCAGTTGGATGAGATTCCACATGTGGGGAGTTTGATAGCAAAAGAACTAAACAAGAGTATGAGGAATTTTACTTTCTCTTTTGCCATGCGAGTCCAGGGAGGGAGCCCCACAGAATGGACCTGTAATTACAAGATGGGCCAAAAGGGCCAAGACAAGGTAAGTTATCTTATTTTTGTATGTATTCTTTAACTGACTGGATTGCAAGTCTGATTTCCTATGCTATATTTAGTTCTTTAATTTATATAATCTTCATAAAATATAGATCCTTTGTGTCTATTGAATTGGAATAAGGAGCTGACTTGACCCACCTTAAACAGGCCACTTTTGCTACCTATTTTGAATAATCTGAACCCTGCACACTCACTAGCCTGAGGCCACGCCAAATCATAGGGGAGCTCATAAGGGGTGAGTTTACCCACAAGATGGTGACAGATACGGATGGTAAGGAGGCAGGAAGGAATGAGGAAATCTCTAGTTAAAGAGACTTCTATCGTTACAGTATCTTCCTGTAAGATAGGTCTTGATCTCACAGACAACCTTTGCTCCTGAGAAAATCCCTATCATAAGGAAACTCTCCTGGAGACTTCTTCTCCAACTGATGGCCTTAAAACGTTCATTCTGGCAGCTTCCTATTTGGATCTGGTGAATTTTCAGCCTTTAGTACAGAGGTTCTCAACCTACAGCTTGCAGGCCGTACCCGGCCCTCAGCACCATTTCATGTGGCCCTTGGTCTCATTGCCGCCACTGCCAGAAGTGGTGGAAGAGGTGGAAACAGTCGTAAATGCAGATGTGTTGGGCATAAATGCGTTTTATGCTTTTATGGTGGACACGTTTTACGGTAGCGTTTATGGCAGGGAAGACACCACCAGCTCTCTCAGCTGTCTGAGGGAGCGTGACCCAGCCCAAAGCTTTAAAAGGTTGTGAACCCCTGGTTTAGTAGGATTCAAGAGGGCAGAAAATGGATCCTTAGAACCACTACAAAGCTTACCCACCAGCAAATAAAATGACTGACCCAGGTTCATGATTTAATTCACCTCTCCTCAATCCTGCTCGGTCAATCTAACCCCCACCAAATTATTTAAATATTTTATTATGATAACACCTCTGGGAGGACACTATACTGGATTAGATTTTGATGGCTCTGAGGCCAAGTAAGTGGGTTGAACTCTGGGAAATAACTGAAAGAAGACAAAACATGACTATAATCTCTGACATCGTCACCCTCAGATACAGCAGTGATTTAGTTCTTAATAATGTCCTGAGTGACAGCTGAGAATGGTTACATTAACCATATTTGACTGGAGGAGTCTGGAAATTGTGGTCCAAAAAGGAACTTTTCCTTTCTCTTGTCCCTTTAGTTTTACCTGTAAGTAAATGAATGCCAGTCATCCCTATGGTGAAAGGTAAAGCTTTGAATTTCAAGACAAGATGACAATTGCGTCTTGTGCTCCTCCTACAGGTAGTTGTGTGCCTTGCTCCTTTTTCAATATCTTTTGAAAGAAAAGTCAATTTGCTCGTCTGAAAAACTGAGATTATTTAACAAACGATAAAACACCTACTGAACATTGCCAGAGTTCATTTCCAGCAATATGTAATTGTGCATGAATACATTATGGAAAATGAACCAGAGGAAAGTATTGTCACACAGTGAGAGGGCAAGCATGAAATTAACAAGCCATTTCCTCAGGGACTGAATGAAAGATTAGTAGGTACTGAACATCCCTTGTCACCAATGTTTGGTACTTAGGTGACTGAAAGAGCCTCAGATTTATTCAACACTGTGCTAAGAATGAAGTGGAACAATGATTTCCCAAAACAATAAAAAAAGACATATGTATATTATTAAGTATTGATTATGTGTTCCTATTCCACAGATGTAATTTAAACCCTTTATGTCAGTGACAGTATCAATTGGAAAGAGATGTAACTGTTGGTGATAGACTCTGACTAAAAACACAATTGCCAGACAACATGTGCATGTTTTTTAAAAAAAAAAAAACCCATAAAAGCATGAGTTTACTTTTGAGCATTCTGCATTTTTCCTTTAGGAAAGATCTGAAAACCTGGCTGGTAGGGTAGATGTGGGGCACTGATGGAGGGGTGACACCCCACCCCCCTTTGCTGGCTTATATAATTAAGATTCTCTCTCTCTTTTAATAGATGGGTTGAGTAGGTAAATTATTTCGAATTTTAATTGGATTTTTAAGGGCTTTTAGTTAGTTTTGATGTTGCTTTTAATTGTTGTTAGCTGCCCAGAGTCATTGCCGAGTTGGGTGGCAATAGAAATTTGAAGAATAAATAAATAAATAAATATTCCCTAAACAAGAAGGATAGGGGATCCATGCAACATGCAGTTTAAGTCTCTCAATGAGAAACTGCAGATATGAAACAGATGTATGGATTTTCATGCCAGTGTTCATGGATTATTATTATTTTATATGGTTTCCTTGTGTTATGTTTTGTTCGACATGTACTTTGTTAGATATATAACAAACTTAGGGGGTGTACATCACTGAAGTCTGACTGAGAAGACTTCCTCTCTTTCTCATCCCCATTGCTCACGTCTACTGGTGCAACCTGCTTTCCCCCACCCATCACCTGGTTGCTAGGTAATTCCCTCCTCCATGCACATATCCATTGACTCCACATGGTCTTTCTCACGCACAGCAGGATTTATTGCAATAGAGGGAGGGGCAGTAATATCCTCAAGAATTTGCTTCACTCCTACCACTTCCGCAAGGGGTAATTTAAGTGTATTTCCCTCTGAAATGTCACAGTTTCGTCCAAGTGCCTCATCCTTATTCTAACTCTCTTGACTCCTCCAAGGCCACCTTTATCGCCTCCCATTCATCCTTCCTGAGGTGGGGAATATAAGGCAGTGTTTCCCAATCTTTGGTTTTTGGACTTCAATTCCTAGAAGCCTATGTTAATTCCTAAAAGCACTAATAAACCTATGTACTGACTTAGGCTTCTGGGAACTGAAGTCCACCAGTGTTCCATAGAACATAGTTTTGGATACACTGTTCTAAAGTAGTCTCTTTTCTCTCCTGCGCTGGTTATTCTGCCCCACATGTGTCTTGGATCCAGCTGTAGCTAGGACCTACCTTGGGTGCATGGGGGGGGGGGGAAGCAGGCAATGATCTGCCAGAGGTGCCAGCAGCAGCCTTCTCATACTAGTGCATTTCCAAACTTACCAGTTCTCTTTTTTTAATGCTATGGAATCAATCCTTTTTCTTCTACTTTCCTTCAAGTCTGTGTTTATGCAGATGTTCTAAACCATGGGTGGCCACCCTTGGTGCTCCAGCAGATATTGGACTTCAATTCCCAGAAGCCTGATCAGAAGGTATGTTGATTTGGACTTCGGGGGATAGAAATCCAAGAACAACTGAAGCACCAAAGTTGGCCACTTTGCATTGCCCATCTAAACTCTTCATTGCCCATTTAAAAATATTTCAGCAGTCTTTTGAAATGCAGAATTTTGAAGGAAAAAAAAACACCTTTCAGCTGTCTGTGTTTTTCCCCCCTTCAGATATATCTTCAGCCATCTGCCCTTGTGTATTTGCCACAAACACACATTGCATTCAGCCAGATAAAATCTAGATGGGGTGGTGGCTGAAGCTTTCTCACATATCTCTAATCTAATTGCCCATGTGCATTCCTAGCTTTCTAGATTCTAAGGAAGAGGAGCAGAGCACAACTTCCCTGCACCAATCCTTCATAATCTAATTCATTTTACAAAGTATGCCTATGTGACTGATGGGTGTGCTGACTTTTTATGGCAACATGTCTGGCGTATGAAAACTATAAGAGCAAGCTGCTAAAGATCTGTGAAAGTTGCATGCCACTTACCATCAGCCTCACTCAAGGATGACAAGCACAGAACCAAGGCAGCAGATAGAGACAGCAACATTGTTTGAAGGAAGCAGGACACACCTCTCTATCAGTTCCTCATGCACATAGAACTGATGTTCTCTTCCATAATGTGGACAATAGATGTGAGAAACTAATAGCAATTGCACTTATGTACTGCCCCATACCACTTAGTGCACTCTTTGCGCAGTTTGCAGGTAATTAACAATTTACTTCCAACATGCTGGGTACTCATTTTACTGACCTCAGAAGGATGGAAGGCTGAATCAACCTTGATCCCTTTTAGGGTAGAATTCACAGTGTTTTGGCTTCAGTACAGCAGTTTAACCACTGCACCATCCTCTTGCTAAGCCTGGAGAGAAGAGCAATCTACTGGTGCATGTTCTTCTCTTTTACTGTTCCTAAAGCAGAAGCTTGGGTGATGGTTCCCCCAGTCTTTTGATACATCACATATTAAAGTTCCACTGTGTGCACTCACCTTCAAGAAAATTATACACATGGAAGCCACCATATACATATTTGTTTACTCGTCTAAATATATTCAAAGCCTGAATCTTCAGAATAAATTCCCACAGATCCTCTGTTGAGGACCTTCTCTCAGTTTTAGCACCCTTAAAATACATCTGATGAAGATCCAAGAGAGCTTTTCCTGTAACTGCTCCCAAGATTACATAGGTCTGCAAAAATAAAATAAAAATCAGCTACATAGGATATTTTTGGTAAATTTTATGTTTTCTAGTGTGCTGAATCCAAAAATAACCTCAATTTCCCTCATCATGTACAGTTCCCCCTCCCAAAAAAGAGGGGTTTCCATTAAAAAAGCATAAGAGTGATGCAAAAATCACTATTTTATTACAATGAACTAATCATATTATTTCTTATAATTAATAAACCAATTTCTTCATAATATATACTTAACATTCCATATTCACTCCTTTTGTCTGTGAAACCTTTTCTTCTCTTTTCTGCTCCTCCGAGCACACTTTTGCTTTCCATTTTGTTTCCCGTTTGAGCATCTAACAGTAGTTAGCTAGCATATTGACATTTCATCTTCCTTGGTAGCATCTCTCAATATCATGGACATCCTGGTGAAATCTTTTACCTTGCTCTTCACTATAGGCTCACAAGTTTCCAGGAAAATACTCAACCTGGGAATGTAAGAAATGAACTTTCAAGTTCATCTTACATTCTTTAGCTTTATACGCATTCAGCATGCGTTGCACAATGGTTTTGTTGTGAGGGTCTTTAGTATTCCCTAAAAACTTGTGAACTATGTCTTTCAAAGAGTCCCAAACTTCTTTTTCTTTTTCTCCCATTGTTTCTAAAAAGAGGAGATCAGATAACAGTTTTTGTATGTTGAGACCAGTAAAAACTTCCTCTTTCATCTTGGCTTCAGACAGTTTTGGGAACTTGGAACACAGATATCTGAAACATTCCACATCTTTTGGCAGTGATTTAACAAACTGCTTCATAAACCCTAATTTAATATGAAGAGGTGGCAATAAAACCTCTTCTGTTGGAACCAAGGTTGTATTAATAACATTTTTCCCCACCGGGGATTAAGGCATCTCAAAGTAGCCCATCAGTTTTTGTCCAACGGAGAAACTGGCTCGACTGTCCCACAAACATAGGAAGCAGGGATATTTTGTATAACCTGCCTGTTGGCCTAACAACATGGTTAGTATTTTAAAGTCTTCACAAATCATCCAGTGACGTTCTTGATATTTGACTTTGTCAAGAATCATAGTTAAATCATTATAGTTGGTGTATAAAAACTATGCTTGTAAGTTTCACTCCTTGTCTCAAGAAGTGAACTTGATCCATGAAAGCTAACAATAAAAATAGAGCAATTAGTCTTTAAAGTGCTACGGTGTTTTTTATTTATTTTTATTTTTTTTTCTTAAATGCCTGAACCACAGATTAACATGGCTACTATTCCAAAAAAATCATTATAGTTTTCATCCAAATGCACTGAGTGTCTTATAGGAAGTGATGAAAATGTATTTCTAGAGTTGGGTTCTCCTGAGTGGGGCGGGATATAAAATTGAAAATTAAATTAAATTAAATGAAGCTTGTTTTAGATGAATCAATGAGTAGGCACCACTTAGATGAATCATATTATATTTCAAAGCACTTCATTAGCCCTCGAACATCAATACAATAAACAAAATTTTTATCTTTGGAAAAAAACTGAATGAATTCTTTCTTTCGGTGCCTGTACCACAAAAATGATGTTCCAGGTGACAGCAGGTTTTTATTTCTTAGTCTTGACCCCAGCAATTTGGTTGAATCTTTGGGAAGGCCTAAATCTCTAACTAGGTCATTGAGCTCCCTCTGAGAAAAAAGTTGAGGTACCTCATCAATTGAAAAATCTGAGCTAGATTTGTCCTGGGAAGGCAATGTGTCTCCAACCTCCGAATCGCTCAGGATATTATCCAAACTGGAAGGTTGGTGTGGAACCGGTATTTCAGAGCTATGAAGCACTGGATGAATAGCTGAATTAAGGTTTGGGTAAGATATCTTCTTTTTATTTTTTGTATTAAAGCCTTTCACATCTACTGAACAGAAATAAGAGTCAGTAGTGTGGTTTTGCTGTTCACATCATAGGAATGACAAAATGGAATGAGGTTGTTGTTTTTTACTTCTAAACCACAAACAAAGATATTCTTCACACCTTCTACACACCTTATGAGCAGCCCATACTTTGTCTTGATCTCCAAGTTTCAATTTGAAGTAAGCAAAATACTTTTTCTTCACAAAATCACTTATGTTTCTTTGTTGACTTTTAATAGTGTATTCACCACAGATAAAACAAAAGTTGTCTGGAGAAATAGCACAACCTCTTGGAGCCATAATACAGAACTATAAACGAGTACAGTCACATTTGAATGCAGGGTGTAAACTTACTGTGGCTCATACAACAACCAAGATCCTGAATGTATTTAGCATGTTGAAACATGATTAAATCTGACAGTAGTGTTTATACTCATTTATAATACCCCAGAGAACATGTCAAAAAATGATCAACCCAGCAAGTAAGATTCCTTGATATGTTCACCTTTCGGTACAAACAAAATAAACCTGTTGGAACATGATCATTTGAGCTTCCTCACACCACTAAACCTACGCTATACCCAGTGGTGGGCTCCAAAAAATTTTACTACCACACTGTGGGTGTGGTATGGTGGGTGTAACCATGGGAAAAGCCTTGCATTACACCCAAATTAGGACTACTTTATTTCCAAACTTGGATAGGTGCAGCCAGCCAGAATTTCTGCTACCAGTTCTGGCAAACTGGTGCGAACCTGCTGATGCCCACCACTGACTATGCCCCCTCCCACCATTCCTCTTATTTTCTCTTTGCATTATTCTTGATTCTAGATATAATAAATATTAAATGAAAATAAGAAATAATTTTTGAACAGGGTTTTTAGAATCAAGAATAGGATGTCAGATTTTGGGTTAAAGGCAAACTTCATGCTAAATTAAACTAAAAACATGAGTTTTGCAAGAAAACTTGAGAAGATGGATTTTTTTAGTATTTTTCTCTGTTTCACTAAGTAAAAATCTATAAGAAGTAGTAAAAAAATCCTATGTAGTTTTTTGGTTGCAGATCTGTGTTATGAGTCTCTCTCCCACAACCTGGGAACAGGTTGTGTTTCCTTCTTCTCCTTCCACCATCAGCCAAAAACATCTCCCTTTAAAGAGCCTTTTAGGTATCCATGAGGCACCTGTGATGGGAAGGTCTTTTAAAATTTATAGTTTTAAAATAATATTTTAAATAGCTATCAATCAATTGATGCATAATATATATGTAATTTTTAATCAAGTTGTTTTAATAAGTTGTTGGTTTTAATTTTTTTCCACTAGGGTAGAAAGGCAGGGTAAAATTCAAACAAATGTGCAATTACTGTTTGGTTATCTCACTTGAAACTGATAACTCCACTTATGACAAAGAATTTTGTCTTTACCTGTTTAGCTTTCCCTTTTCTTTATCTTCCCTTCTTGAAGGCTTGAATTTCATGCTTCTCCCATGGTATAGTAAAGCTAGAGTAAAACAATTTAACCACTGCTCCACTAGCTACCATAACTGATCCTTGCCCATCACATTGTCAGTTCCCTTTCAACCACAGAAATAGTCTTGTTATGGTCATGATGTGTAACTATCAGTAATGACAAGATAGGTGGCTTCTCCATGAGGAAAGCAAAGTCTGGGCAACTGATATACTTGATAAATGACGTGATTTTGCCCTGCTTTTCTCAGCTTTGCTGGGTTGAATGATGAAGCATGAAAAGTCTTACCATTCTCTAGAACCATTAAAGACTTATTCTACTGCTAAGGAAGTGGAAAAACGGACATGAGTAACTCATATCATGATTCTTCTTACCATAAAGAAAAATCAGATGATTCATAAGGTCATACAGGCTTATGACATAGTGGGGCATCTTTGTAATATCCAGAACCCATTCATTGGATTTGGGTCTAGAAAGACGAAGTGAGGTCTGGACCTATGAACAATAAGGAGTAAACAAGAACAGTTTGTGAGATTGAACAATATCATTCCTGCTCACAGAGCACATCTGACTGGGCATCAGTCATAGCTATTTTATCAATTCTATTTTGTCAATTCTCATCTTTCACTACTAGATCTTTTAATAATGGAATACATTAATAGGCATGAGTGTGGATTGATTTTAAAATCAGATTTAACCAAAACTTTATAACATATAACATGTGGATTTGTAATAATCTCGATTACACTATTTATATATCAGTTATATGTGTTTGTCCAGGATAAGTGGTAAAAATTAATGACCATTATTTTTAAATTGTATAGTTTGATGGTATTAGGTTAGGTTAGGTTAGGTTAGGTTAGGTTAGGTTAGCTAGCTAGCTAGCTAGCTAGCTAGCTAGCTAGCTAGATAGATAGATAGATAGATAGATAGATAGATAGATGGATGGATGGATGGATGGATGGATGGATGGATGGATGGCATCTTTAAATGTTCTTTCTCATATTTTATGAAAATAGCCTTTAGAAACATATTTTCTATCCCTTAATACTTAGTGCTTAATCCATTCTTAGCTAAGCTATTTGCTTCTCTATATGTCTATTGACTTTGTGAGAATTATGTCTGATTTCTACCTGCAAGAAAATTAAACCTTATGCACAGGCTCTCAGTCCCTTGATGCCTTATGCAAACTACAATCAATTCTATCAAGCATGTGTAATTTAAAAGAAAATTGAACAATACATTTTATAAATGAATCACACTGTTGTTCTCTAATCATTTCTGCAGGATGGTACAGTATGTCCTATTCCTTTCCCTGGTAGTATGTTCTGTAAAGATGAAGGTAAATTAAATTAGATGAGCTGTAAGTACTATTTGTGAGGACGAATTAAATTCTTTCCCAATGTTTGCTTATATGAGTTGCTTTTAATGACAAACCAATTATTTGGATAGCTTTGTTCAATTTACTTTGAGGTAACAATGAGGCATTAAGAAAATACTTAATAGGAATCTACCACCTCTTCCTTTTAAATCCCCACATACTTCTACTGAATATGTGTGGAAATTGGTCAGCAAAATGATCTGAAATGCTACTAATTTCAGTGTTCTATGCTAGGGAATCTGCCACAATTTCTGGGGAAACATGGGTCTGTTTATTCATGGCAAATGTCACTTTTGCATATGTTACTCATTGTAAAAATCCAGTGGGATATTTCTGCTGGATCCCATTGTTTCCAAGAGAGTGAACAACCTCTGCTTCCTTCTGAAGCCTTCAATGTGTCCTATTAATTTGTAAGGGAGGACTGGTAAACCTTCAGGAGCAGGTTTTTTAGCACTAAACAGGACTACAACAGGAGCAAGTCCATCTATATATCTGTCTATCCATCTAATCTAATCTAATCTAATGCTGGTAAATTTTCAATCCATACCATCAAACTATACAATTTAAAAATAATGGTCACTGGATATCTAAGTAAAACATTGGAGCTTGGCTCAGATGTCTGTTTTCTCCAAATGGTTGGCCAAAACCAGGAAGTGCAGCACAAACCCTAGTTCTTTATAGGGCAGAAGTTATTGTTTCTCCCATAACTTTGAAAGTTTTGATTTTGTTTTCTCATATCTCTAAAGCCTGTTTTTGCAGGCCTTAATTGCCTTTAAAATAGTCCTTAAGGAACAGTAAGTCAATGTTTTCCCATTTTCCTCAAAGCCATCACTGAGTGGTGTTTGATATTTGTCAAGCCCTTTGAAATTAGAATTTCATGTTCACTGTTTGCATCAGTTCAGCTAAGATGTTTTCCTAGAGTAAATTGCCTGGGAATTCTGTTTCCATTAGTGTTATAAGAGAACGGATATTATCACATACCACCATCTCTTCCTCCATCAAAAAAGTCTACACAAAAATCCCTTCCTGATTTCCATGGGCTCCTTAACTTTCTGCAGCAGGCCAGCTAAGACTAGACTGAGGTGTATTTTACTATTTTAAATGTGGATAGTTGTTCTTTTTGAACATTTCTCTTTGAATCACTGTAAAAGCATAAACGTTCGTTCTTCTGCTTATTGCTTTTTAGATATGACACTCTTACTCCCCGATTTTCAAGTTTGTTGGAAAGGTTGACTTGTGGAACATAGATAAAGATATAAGACACAACCTTTTCTCTCTCTTTTGGCATTAGGTTGCTCCATTTGCATAAAAATAAGCTGCATTCTTCATATTGGCTCTGAATTGCTAGAATAACTTCCCAGAAAACCTATTTATATGATTTGCTTGTATTATTTGAGGATTTTACAGGCACCTAACCTTGCATCCAAGTACCCTGATTATCTCAAACACTGCTAGGAAGCAGTTAAGGAAGTATTAATTTTTGTTAACATATTTTATAACTATTTTATCACAGTAAAACTGCAAAATGAGGTTTCAATAAATGAAAAATATCTTGATCAAAAGGGCACACATAAAGATCTATTATTTAGTAATCCATTCCCCTCTATGTGTGGCTGCCCTTGGTGACCATTCGGAGGCTACAGCTGGTCCAGAATGCACCTGCTCGGGTAGAGATGGGATGTGGGAGTTATGCTTGTGCCTCACTGCTGCTTCAAGAGCTGCACTGGCTCCCAGTGTGCCTCTGGGTGCAATTCAAGGTGATGGTTATCACCTTTAAAGCCCTACATGGTAATGGATGAGGATACTTAAGAGACCATATCACCCTGAGGACATCTGTCCATCCCACCAGAGTGCAATGGAGAGGCTCTTTGGTTGTGCCATCAGCCAGAGAAGTGCACCTCTCTGGCACTAAAAGGAGGGCCTTCTCTGTATCTGCCCCGGCCCTATGGAACCTCCTGCCAATTGAGTTACGCATGCAGACAGAGGTGCTGTCCTTTAGGAAAGGACTGAAAACCTGACTGGCAGGGCGGGTCTGGGGGATGGGTGGAACAATGACCCCAGCCAGTTGGCTAATCTGACCCCCTTGCCCTCATCTTTTAGCTGTAACTCTTAATTTTAACCTTTTACTCTTTTAGTTTTAATTTTTGATTTAATAATTTTAAAAGTGGTTTTAATTGTTATTGATGCCTTGCTGTAAATCACCCTGAGTCACTTCGGTGAGGAGGGCAATAAACAAGTGTGATAAATAAATAAATAAATAAATAAATAAATAAATATGAGGGTGTTTTTTTTTAATGAAGAAGATTATTTGAAATGTATCAAAGCAAAGCCACATTTGAGAGTCAATTTCAAATTCAGCCATTAAGGAAAATGGTAGACAGGACTGACCTGAGATGTTTTGCCACCTGAGTCAGAGAAACAGTGCACTTCCTCACTCACCCAGTGTTAGGGTGCCTAGTATCACAACCAACCGTGTTTTCTGTATTTTAACAAATTCTTTGCAAGGACAGGAAATACGAGTTGCTAGTTCTGTATTTATTATTATTATTTATTAGATTTATATCGCTGCCTCCTCATTGTAGCGACTCAGGACAGCTTACAGACAAATAAAATATAACATAATTTAAAACAACTTTAAGCAAACTATATAACCGGGGGGGGGGGGCAGCTCCTGTCATGGCACCCCACACTTGCTGGGCCAACCAGGTCTTCAGGCCCTTAGCAAAACTGTCAATTTGAAAAGGCACACAAACAGACATAACATTTCTACATATCACTGAAAGGTATATAAAGGAAGTCACACTGTGTGACAGAGGTTAAGATAGCTATTATGCACCTTCTTCTTGAAATTATTCTTGTGAGGTTTGTAAGAGAAATTCTAATTTTTTCCCATGAATATACAATGGGATGTTAAGCATAATTAACTGTTCGACAGCATAGGCCAGAAATATTTCTGTTTGCTCTCACAGATGTAGCATCATTAATTTGCTTTAATTAGCATTAGGCCTATTGAAAAAATGCAAAAAATATTTGATTAAATTAAAATATATAAATAAGATAATTATCTTAGAGCATTTTTGGAATGTAAACTTTACAGAAAGCTTTACCCTAAAGTCATGTGATTGATGCATCTCTCTGGATAATACCAGATAATACCCCCTCAGTTAGCAGTTTGCCCTCCCTCAAATGGCCGGAAGACCACAGCACCCATGTCCTCCAAGACAGGGCGGACTTGTGGTTTGTCCTTCACCAGGCTGAGAGTCGGTGTGGAATGGCTTGGGGAAAGAGAAGTGGATTCCTGTGCTGAAGCAGCAGGAAGGGCAAAAAGGGCTACGTGCCTGCCTGCCTCCCTCCCTTCTTGCCACTCAGCTGGCCCTCCGATTTTGGAAAGGTGGCGGCTGTCCTTTGTGCTTGTGGAAGGGAAAGGTTTGTGTCATGGGTTGCCTCTGCTGCCCCTTCTCTCGTGCTGGGGGTTAGGAAAGCCCCACAGTATTTATTTCATGCAAGCAGCTTTCAAGTTTGAATTAATGTGAATTAAAATCCAGTAATTTAACATTTTGTGCCAGTGCACTAACAAATAAGGAACTGGTATTTTGTAACCCAAACAGAGCCTTGATTTAAGTATGTAAAATAAATAAATAAATAAATAAATCTTGATTATACTCTCTTCCTTCCAATTTGAAATTTTTGAAATGGTAACAGTATTAGACTGTGTTTCAAGCATATCAGAGAGTAAACAAAACAAAAAGACAAAAAAATTGTGGCTAAGCCATTATTTATTTATTATTTATTTATTTAGTCACATTTATGCTGCCGCCCTCTCACCTAGACAACTCTGAGCGGCTTACACATATAAAAATCACAATACAGTTTATACAAAACAATGAGATAAAAATGTTAAAAATATATAATTGTTTAACATTTAGTGTACCCTCCCCCAGCAACCACATTATAAGAATTCTTAAAAAGAACTGAAGCTGGAGGCCCAGCTAGCGCTCGTGTGAGCCACCCTGGGGTGGCCATCGTCCCAGCTGCTGCCTCGCCCCCACTTCCTGCGCCAGCCACGTCTTAAAGTGTTTTCCAAAATGGTAGAAGCTCTGCCTGGGGATGTAACTCCATTGGCAGGAGGTTCCATAGGGCCAGAGCAGACACTTTAAAGACTAACTGCTGTATTTTAATGTAAGCTTTCATGGAGCAAGTCTACTTCCTTCCAAGAAGCCTTTGTGATATCTGGGGTCCCAAAATTTTGGATTTGCACATATTGTTTCGTAATATTATGCTCCCTATTGTCCCGGGAGATTATTCATTTCTGTATAACCGGGTGTCCACCAGCAGAACACTTTCCATATGAGATGGGAAGGCATTTCTTCTTGCCTAGAATGTCTTCTATTTCTCCCAAGAAATCCCCAACCTTGATCCTCACACCCAAATTTTATTTATTTATTTATTTTCCAGCACACCAAGAAAGTGCCAAGAAAGTGACAGAATCAGTGATGAGCTTTGGTGGTGGTGGTGGAGAACTCACCCCACGATAGTAGCACTAAGTCCTTCTGCTTGGAATGAGGGCTGCTTATGGGTAAGATATAATCACAGAATAACTGGGTTGGAAGGGGCCTTTTAGTCCATCAAGTCCTACCACCTGCTCAATGCAGGAATCTTAAATCCAAGCAGACCTGATAGTTGTCCAATTCCCCCTTCAATGCTTCCAGTGTTGGAATGACCTCCACTCCATTAGGTAGTTAATTCCACTGTTGTACTGCTTTAACCATTAAGAAGTTTCCCCTGATACTCCGCCTATATCTGGCTCCATTTAGTTTGCTGTTTATCTAGTTTATTATAGTGCTAGTTCCACAGCATGTAAAATTGCTTATACCAGTTGAGGTAAGGTATATAATAAAATAACAAAAATTAAAATAGAATGGCTTTTCTGCCAGTTATGATGCTGCTAGTTAGGGGCTTCTAGAGGGACTAAAGAGAAGGAAGCCTTTTCTGAAACATAATTTTTCAAATGGATGTTGGAGGAATATTCAGAGGATTTCATATATATGTGTGTGAGAGAGAAATCCGCCCCCCCCCCATCTAGAATCCTGGCTTTTTGTTGTTGTTCAGTCGCACAGTCGATTCCGACCCTCTGCGACCCCATGGACCACTGACCGCCAGGCACTCCTGTCCTCCACCATCCCCCTCAACTCGCTCAGCTCTGTGCCCATTGTCTCCACGATACCATCTAGCCATCTCATCTTGGGCCGTCCCCTTCTTCTTTTGCCCTCGACCCTTCCAAGCATCAAAGCTTTCTCAAGTGAATCCTCTCTTCTCATTTGATGTCCAAAGTACTTTAGCCTCATCTTTATTATTTGACCTTCTAAGGAACAGTCAGGGATGATTTCTTCTAAGATTGACCTATTTGTTCTCCTCGCTGTCCATGGGACTCTCAAAACTCTCCTCCAACACCACATCTCAAAGGCGTCTATTCTTCTCCGTTCAGCTTTCCTAATGGTCCAACTCTCGCAACCATACATTGCAACAGGGAATACCATTGCCTTGACTATGCAAATTTTTGTTTTCAATGTGATGTCTCTACTTTTCACTATGCTCCCCAGGTTTCTCATCGCTTGCCTCCCAAGAATCAGTCGCCTTTTTATTTCATGGCTGCAATCACCATCTGTAAATTGCTCATCTTTCACTACCTGAACCATCGAGAAGTGAATATTATTTATTAGTTCAAATTTATATTGGGTAATAAATCAAAAGAAAAATTGTTAGGAAAAGGAAGAAGAGGAAGAGGAGGAAGAAAAAGAAGTTGCTGTTTCAATATGCTAAATTTTTCGAGGAAACAAAATCTACATCACTTTTTGAGCAGAGAATCTTCTCCTTAATTCCAAAAGCATTCCATGCAAAGTGTATCTGGATTTACTGGTAGATCTCTGAATGATCCAAAGCTGATCAACCAAAATTTATTAATTCCCATTTAATGTGTTAGCAGCAACAATATGGCACTCCATTTATATTTCCATAAGGAAGAAAGCTTGGAGTAAGCAGGACAGAATTTTGTGTGGAAGGATTGAGAATTTGCTCCAAGTTGATGCACCAAGTTTAAGATGACTCATCTCCTTGAAAGGTCAGGTGTAGTGCAGATGAATATTCAGAGTGTCAAGTGAGCTAAAGTAAAGATTGGGATTATTTCCTGTTAAGCCTCTGAGAAGAAAATCAAGAAAGAATAAACTTCCCATCCTGAGAAAGAGAGGGCTGATGCTCCCACTTCCTTTCTACTGCTCTATCCCCTTTCCCTTTACATTCCAAGGTAGAACACAAAAGTAACAGCTCTATCTATGGCATATTACTTTGGGACATGTGAAATGAATGATAATGTGGAGGAGCATTGAATGTAAAGATTTGCAATATTGTTATCATTTCACTGTAACAAGTAACATATTTGCTACATCTAAACTATGACTTGTGGATAATGGGGGAAGAGGGAATAGTTGAGGCCATTTTTGTATTTTTAGGATTTTAAAAAAGTAACAAGATGAAAAGGGATCTCTTTTTTAAAAAAGTTATTATTGTCCCCATAGATGGAAGAATAGGACATAATTAAACTAGATTCAACAGGGAGAGTATTAAAATAGATAGTCCTCCCATCTATTGGACTGAGCAAGCACCTTATTCCAAAATTTCAGAGGTACAATCCCCTGCTTCAGTTACAAACTGTTTATGCTTCCCACCATACTATCTTTTTTCTAGACTGCTGGTTATGTTTGCTCTGTTTTATTTATGTGAGGACATATTGAGAAACAGCATTTGCCTTCCATTTGCCCTCTAAAGTGGTATCTCCCACTGAAGCAATCTAAACCTCCCTACACATTTTCTTATTTTAATAATAATAATAATAATGGCATTTCCATGTTGCTCAATACCTGGGGAGCTAGAGGTTCTTTACTGTAGGTCTCATTGGTTTGGATTTGCAATCATGGGATCCATCAAAAAGCTATCTAGACAAAACAAAATGTTTATTGTGGTGTTCCTAGTTATTGTTTTCATCTTGGAAGAGAACAAACATCTTAAGATGGCAAGGCAAAGCAGAAGAGTAAGAACAAAATTTATGAACCAGCTGTAACAATACAAATCAAAGAAGAAACTGGAGGGCAAGGATCCTGGAATAAATTAGATTGGTAGACACCATCAGCCACAGAAAATAAGTACCTGAATTGTCTTGATCTCTTTCCTCTTGCACAAGAAAAGGGATCCAATCTCAATCGTTCACTGTTGCATCAGTGATCCTACATCTTGTGCTATGTCATTAGGACTTATGGTGTAGTTTTCTGCCATCTAATAGAATGCCCCCAGCCTTATGTTGTGCTAAAGCTATATCTACTATGGGTGGCTTAGTGGTTAAGACACTGAGTTTGGAGACTGGAAGGATGGGTTTTGATACCTGAAGGCTGCACTTGAGGACATGAAAGGAGCCTCATTCAGCATCCCATGAGCTGAGTTTCTCCAGGAAAATATTCTTTCAAACCAGAGTAATCTCTGATATAAAATTATAATGTAGGTAGAAGTTATAAATTCTATGTAATCTGGCAAAATCCTCCACCAAGAAGTACAGTAAAACATTGAGTTACAAAAAAAATCAGTTCCATGGCCTTGTTCGTAACTTGAATTTGTTCGTAAGGTGAGCCATATGCATTCGGATAAAGACAAAGTCTCCCCACTCCCTCCAAAAATCACATCAGTCAGCCCCCCACCCTCCAAAATCAATCAAACCACCAACCCAAAAACAACAGCAGCATTGAAAGCATGCATAAGCAAAAACACTGTTCCTTAACTTAAAGAAGCTTTAAAAATGGACAGAAAACTCAGAAAAATCCAGCAAGAAAGAGCAACAGGCAGCCATTTTGGCGTTGAAACTCCAGATAAAGAAATCACTCCAAACACTCTACTGCCACCTACAGGGCTCAGAAAGGCTGTATGTGTGCAATGCATTCTAGGGAATCAGATTATGTAACCTAAAGCAAACCCATAGGAGAAATGGCATTTTTTGCATTACTGGAAGCAACACAGAGGAAAAAGAATTAATTCGTAAATCGGGGCATGTTCGTAACTCAGGGCATGGATTTCAGTGCATAACCAATTTGTAAGTTGAATTATTCATAAGTAGGGGCATTTGTAAATTGGGGTTTTACTGTGCACCCCTTAAAGCAACATTTGAATAACAATGAAGGCATAGTATTGTGAATGTAGATATAATAAACCTTTATTAAAGTGATGGAATACCTGAGATGGAGGATTTCGACCAAGCTGCCTCTTTCCCGGGCTCGCTATAGCAACGAGGATCGCACGTCAAGGCAATGGATCAAAGCGGGGGGAGCTTTGATCCATTGCCTTGACGTGTGATCCCCGTTTCGTGCACCTAAACAAGGGTCGGCTTGTCCGAATTCCCCCTCCCCCCTCCCCCAGGGAGGGGGAATTCAGACAAGCCGACCCTTGCCCAGGCGCACGAAACAGGGATCGCATGTCAAGATAAGGGATCAAAGTGGGAGGTGCCACCGCTTTGATCCCTTGCCTTGACATGCGATCCCCATTGCTATACCCGTTCGGTAGAAGAGGCTCCCGCTGGAGCGCCTTTTCGCACGCGTGCGAGCGCCTCTTCTCTGGGCTTTTTTTTTAGCGTTGTTCCAGACAACGCTAAAAACTGGATAATGACATGACTTGTGGAACCAAGTCATAACGTTATCCGGGGTATTACTGTATAATAAACCTTTATTAAAGTGATAGAATAGCTGATATGAAGGAAAATAAATAAATTTCAATGAAAAACATCCATGTGAAATAAAATAGGAGAAGGGACTGAATATCCAGCATGCAACTATTGTGTTATCTATTGTTGTTTTTAGACCTCAAGGCTCATATGGCCTCAGATAATCTATGATCCGTTCTCAAACAGTAAATGCCAAGAGGCATTTACTGGCTGGTTTTATTGCCTTTGGAATCATTAACGGGTGCTATGACAGTGTTTTATTTTGGTAAAATTTCCATTTAATTATGTAACAAACTAAATGTTAAATATATTTATGGTGCCCACTCAAGTTTTACTTCTAAAGTAGTGAAACATGTGTTTACCGCCTACAGTTGAATCTCATTGATTTCCTTTAGGAATTCATTTGTGTTCAGTGTGAAAAAGTTCCATCTATTTCACATTCTCAATTACAGTTGAAGTTCTTACCAAGAACTTTACCTTTCCCTTTGGCTAAAAACTATAGTTAATTTTTTTTGTTAGCTGTGTTTACATTGTGCTTCCTCACATCATACAGTGGTTGGAATTAAAAAGCAGCCTTGCTTATTCAGCTGGTAAGGAAATGTCAATTCCATTGTTGAATGAAAGTACAACACTTGCTCAGGAAAAAGATGCACTAGAAAGGCTTGTTCCCTCTTATGTATGGGACTCAGTGAGCATCTCTAAGAGGGATGCTTCCCTATTCCGCCTCCCCCCCCCAGAGTCTCTCTACCTGGCCAGGGGGTTAAAGGGCCTTCGGCAGGTGCCCTGGCTGAAGAAGCAGCCCCAGTCATGGGGTGGTTGCTCTGCCGCCCCGGCCGCATGGGCAGCTGAGGATGCCTCCGCCTCTCCCCCCAGATTCACTCCACCTGGCCGGGGGGATAAAGGGCTGTCAACAGGAGCCCTGGCCGAAGAAGCACCCCCGGTCGTGCGGGTGGATGCTCCGCTGCCCCGGCCGTGAAGGCAGCTGAGGATGCCTCTGCCTCTCCCCCCCAGATTTGCTCCACCTGGCCAGGGGGATGCCTCACTGCCTATCTGAACATTCGAACTGTTGTGACTTTACCCCCTCCTGCTGCGTTTGTTTTTGTTATTTCTTTAATACTGTATCAACTCTGTAAGCTGCCCTGAGTTGCCATGAATTATTATTATTATTATTATTATTATTATTATTATTATTATTATTATTATTATTATTATTATTATTATTATTATTATTATTATTATTATTATTATTATTATTATTATTATTATTAATTGCATTTGCTACCCCGCCCCAATCGGGAGAACCCGACTCTGAGCGGCTTACATCAAGGTTAAAACATAGAATAATCTATATTAATAAAAATCATCAAAAGTTAAAACAATGTACAAGCTGCACATAAATTATAAATTCAGACCCAAGGGTGGCAATCCATTAAATAAGCCACCTAGCATGAGAACCCATGTTCCCAGGTCCCCAAACTTGTCCTGCCAGCCAGGTTTTTAAGCCCTTCCGGAAGGGCAGGAGCTCTGTCTGAAGGCGCAGCTCAGTGGGCAGGAGGTTCCAGAGGGTCGGGGCGGACATGAAGTGGTGAGTTGGCGGCTATATAAATTTAAATTATAAATTATAATAAATAAATAGAGGTGGCAGGAACAATCAAGATGCATTATGCTAAGTTTGCCTGCATTTTGGTATAATAAATGTCTGGCTTCATAATTCAGCTAAATCACACAGGCCCAATGCAATCTATGATCTGAGGAGGTATGACTGTTGTGGTCTAAGCCAGTTTTTCCCCACTTTCAGTAGCAAGACTAAAACAGATTAATGAGTAGAAAAAAGATTGATAAAAGTGAAGTGTACTTAAATGGTGGGGAAGAATTAGAGTGAGTGACTAGCATGTCGTATCAATTGAGAAAGACAGAAGTAGTGGGGAGACCATACAGAGTGTGGGAATTAGTGACAGATGATAGCTAAAATGCTTGGCAGGGATCAAGAAGCAGTCAGTGGACAAGCTGTAGACATTCTGGGTGAAACTTTGCTGGTTTGTCATACAAAAAGCATAACATTCAATCTTTTCTTACCAGCAATTAACAAGTCACTACAACATTCTTCAGGGCATGTGTTGCTATCTAGCTGCACACTTAATTGCTTGCTATGAATTACTAAATTTCATGATTTATGCATAACAAACCTGATAGGATTTCAAACATAGGATGGGGACATTAGAAATCATTTTTTAAAACATCTTATTCAACCTATAGTTAAACATAGCCAGAGAACACCAGGTTGAATAAGATGTCTGATTATTTCTTATTTAGTCAACTTCAAGTCTATCTCAATGAAATTAATCTATTCCAGCTTCTTTCAGCATTTACCATCTTTCTAACACACACACAAATTCACATATCAATACACATTTTAAGCGTTATTTATCAACATACTCATTTCCAAATGTTAAAATTCAAAATAAAAAGCCACTTTTACGATGCATTTGACTATATCTTCTCAGTCTTTTTTTTTATTTTGTTATGTCAGACCTTTCAAGGAGGTTACAAGAAAACTAAGTCTCAATCCATACATTACTCTGAGAAGCACAGGTCAAATGCCTTGGGCATTGAATCTCCCATTCAATTTAGAGTCAGAAGCGAATGTTTGAAAACAGATTATTTGAGCAGATTATGACTAGCAATCTAGGACATAGTCGAAAGAAGCATTCCACAATCTACAACTTTTTAGTGTCAAATCCAGTTTCAGTTTCCATTTATAGCAAGATAATACTCTCACAGATTTCATACATCTGCAATTGTTAATCTGATTTACAGCTACTTGTCATGTGGTCTCCATGTTGGTGCATATCTTGAATACATTCGAATATACATTTTTTTAAAACTCTTCTGAATGTTGCAACAATTGATCATGAATTTCCTGAGCAAATGATAATAAATTTTGATACATCCAATTTATAATCTTCAAGATACACGGTCATACTTCAGATGAATTCTCCCTGTGGATAAGTATGCCTGTTGGATATCTGTAGTAAAGTTGCTTATCTTTTTTTTCCTCCCTCCCTCCTTCTATCTCTCTGTCTCTTTTAGAATTTTCTTCTTTGGTATGTCTGTTAAACTTTCCTCTCTCTATATCACCTAGCAGGTATCTAGGTTCCACAGAGAGAAGAAATAGAAAATTAGATTCAAGGAAGAAACAAAACAAAATTAAATTTGGTCTTCCATTTTATCTCACAGCTGGGATGGGTAGCAGAAAGAAAATATGCTGGCCACTACTTCTAACATAAACACAAAAAGATCTGTTGGAATAAGTAGCAATGCCTCAGTTTATACTAACAATTCACACATTTCTTTTTGTTCTTTCAGTTATTTTTCTCCTATAAAACTGGCATATGGAAGCACATGATAAGTAATTAACAGCAGGTTTATATCAGAACCAATATTTAACAGAATAACACTCATATATTTGTTTAATTTTCATGTTGCCTTTCTCTCACATGACAGTTGACGACATGATTAGAAAACAAATATGAAAAAATATTCAAGTATGTAATAATATTGAAACAAAATATTTAAAGGCAATCTATTAAAATAATAATAGCTAAGAATATTGTTAAATGACCAGCTTCTTGTAATCAGTCAATTGCCAGAAACTTTCCTAAGTTGCCTGTCAGCAGAAGTACAACAGCAAGGGGAACAGCAAAGCCTCCCTTTGAGTCTAGGAGCAGGTTCCCAGACAGACGGCTGTTGCTTACAGCCTCAATAAATGTAACCTAGAAGTTAAGAGAAGGCAATCTTCTGCAGCTCTCAGAGTTTAAGCAGGAGTGGGAGAATCAGTCTTTTCAGTCTGGACCAAAGTCATGTAGGCTTTTTTTCTTATGCTGAGTCAATGAGCCCTGGTATAAGATGGGAATGGGTAGAGATAGGTGCATAAGTTTAATGCATAAGCTTGGAATCACCTACATCCTAGTCCATACACATCAAAAGAGGAGCTTCAGATGGGTGACAGGAAGATGGTGAGACCAGGGATGAGCATCAACTTGGGCACTCATGCATCTTTTCATTGGCCAAACATGAAGAAGTTTTATAGCAGAAGTGGGTGAAACTCCTGAAGAGATCTGGTTTATGAGGAATGTGAGTCCTTTAGTCCTTGAACACAAAATTAGTTTAACCGCATGGCCACAATCCCAGCCTGATCATCTGATTGTCCTTTAACTGAACGTTTCCACCAGGACAGGGTTGTGATTAACTTTCCTTAGGACCAGGGGGTACAAAACTTACAATGTTAAAATTCACACTTAAATGTATAAAAACAATATTTCATTGAAGCTAGTTACATTCTGGTACATTTCTCTACTCTAGAGGAGCCCTGTAACACTGTTCGGCAAAAGAAACAAACTGTGTCATGTTTTGTCAAACCACTGCAGAGAACATGAGTTCTGAAATATTAAATCAGTTTTTATCCCTTACTATAGAGTTGACCTGTATATTTCCCTACTCTAGAGTAGACCTGAAACTCCCTAATATGAACGGAGCAAGTCCAGTTAAGTTCCATCAAACCATTGTGGAGAAATGGAATTTAAAAGGGAATAAATGATTTTTAAACATTCTTTCTGACAGTTTACTTTGTAGTTCCAAAATTTGGGAGATTATGTCATCGAAGGACTTTCCCTGCTGCGTGGCTCCAATTTCCTCCTGTAAAACTACTTTCAGTTTCAGTTCTGGTTCTTTTTGCCCTCAATAGAAGTCTCTGGAGTGGGTTACAAGTGATTTCTATAGTCTGGCCTTTTCTCCCAGGTTTTGTGAATCCCTTTTAAATGTATTAATTCTTACGGTAGACTCATGTTTATGTACACACAAGTGTTTGGTCTGTGGATGCAGGTAAAGTGTAGTGCTTGTGCAAATGTATGCCTGGTGGTTAGAGCTTTGGGAAATAAAGTACTCTTTTGGATGCCTATGGGTTAACTTGCCTGGGAATATTTCCTTTTTGTGTCACCATGATTACCTAGGCCTCATGTTTTGCTTTGGACTGATTCTATGCTACTGAACTTTATCTACATTTTTTCTTTATGGACTATGCTTTAAGAAACCTGGCTAATAAACTACATTCTGCCTGAAGAACAACATTTCTCTTTTATTTTTATTTATTTATTTATTTATTTGTATTTAATACCCCGCCCCACTCGGGAAGACCCGACTTTTGTGAGCAAGAGGTAACTATAAAGTATACACACACAGGAGCATGCTACCAAATATATCTCCCCATCTACAAATAATTACTCCATTGGATGATTTCCAGAAGGGAGTTGCAACTAGGCTTTTAGCTGGTTTAAGCGTGCTGGCTCTTTTGCTAGGTAACTTAGGGAAGCCCTGAAATAGGCATGGGAAGACCCCTTATCAGTCAGGATTCAGGCCCAGATACGGTACTGAGACTGCATTGGTCACACTGGTGGATGATCTCTGGCGGGATCGGGATGGGGGTCATCCCACCATCCTGGCCCTCCTTGATCTCTCAGTGGCTTTCGATACCGTAGACCACAGTATCCTTCTGGGACGGCTTCGGGGATTGGGAATCCAGGGCACGGTGTTGGCCTGGTTTACCTCTTTTCTGACGGGCTGGAGTCAGTCGGTGTGGGTGGAGGGTGAAAGGTCCAGTCCTAGGCCATTCCCTTATGGGGTGCCTCAGGGCTCGGTTCTCTCACCTCTCCTATTTAACATCTACATAAAGCCCATGGGCAAGATCATCCATTCCTACGGGGTAAAATACCATTAGTATGCAGATGGCACACAGTTGTACATCTTGGCCCTTGGGGACCCTGGTGATGCAGTCAAAGTCCTATCCAGGTGCCTGGAGGCTGTGAGGGTCTGGATGGGGGACAATGGGTTACAGCTGAACCCTGGCAAGACTGAGTGGGTGTGGGTCGGGGGTTCCGGGTCAACACAGGAGTTACCATCTTTGGTTCTGGATGGGGCAAGTTTGCCTCAAACAGATCCGGTGCACAATCTGGGGGTCCTCCTGGACTCATGACTCCTGCTCAAAGAGCAGGTGGCAGCCGTGGCCAGGAGGGCCTTTGCACAACTTGGTGTGATTCACCAGTTCCTAGACCGGGACTCCTTGCTCATGGTCACACACACCTTAGTCACCTCCACATTAGATTATTGCAATGCGCTCTACATGGGGCTGCCCTTGATGACCATCTGGAGGCTGCAGCTGGTCCAGAATGTGGCAGCCCGGGTGGTGTTGGGTTGTGGGCGTTACTCTCGTGCATCCCTATTGCTTTGGGAGCTGCACTGGTTGCCAGTTTGCCTCTGGGTGCAATTCAAGGTGCTGGTCATGAGCTTTAAAGCCCTATATGGTAGTGGGCCAGGTTACTTGAGAGACTGCATCTCCCCAAGGGTTTCTGTCCATCTGACCAGAGCGGACTGGAGAGGTGCCTTAGTAGTTCCATCCGCCAGAGAGGCTTTACTCTCTGGCACAAGAAAGAGGGCCTTCTCCCTGTTCGCTCCAATTCTATGGAGCCTTTAGAAAGGGCCTGAAAACCTGGCTGGTAGGAATGGTGTGGGGCAATGAGGGTTTACTCACACACACACACACACACACACACACACACACACACACACACACACACACACACTGGCTTATTTAACATTCTGTACCCCCCCCCCCATTCCTACCCTCATTCCTATATTCAGTGGGTTAGGGTAGGGACTGAGAAGTTGTTTTTAAATGGGTTTTAATTTTACTTTGTTCTTTCTGTGTTTTTAGGGGTTTATTTTATGTCTGTTGTGCTCCGCCCTGAGTCCCTTGTGTGAGTAGGGCGGAATATAAATTTGACTAATAAATAAATAAATAAAGGGGAAAATACTGTATTAAAATAAAATGAAATAAAATAAATGGGGAAATATGAAATTATGGTCACAGTTTGAGAAATGCATTTTGTAGATCCTTGCTGTGAATGCTTTTTATTATTTTAAGCCTGCCAGATTCTAATGTGTTAGCCAAAATCCTGTTGCTTAAGGTAACAATTTGGACTATGGTAGCCCCATTGAACCCATAAGCTCCATTAGTTCAAATGGACCTACTCTTACTGTGATTTACTTTAGCACAGTAAGCTGCCATTAAAGTAGGCCCATTGATTCTGTGAGCCAAGTCTCATATGATTTACTCCTTTAAGCAACAGGATTTTTGTCACAGTCTGGCATTACATGACATTGAGAGAATTTAAAGGGGGGGGGGTTCTTTATCCTTTTCTCTTCGGTTGCTGGGCATTATGGGCAAGGACTTGTTACCTACAGAATTAAATGGCTCTCCTCAACTCAATTTTCAGAAAAGCCAGCAACATACAGTACTGCAATCAAAGTGTTTGGTGAGGAGGATAATGAGACATTCCTCTTTCTTACCAGGGTTCTTTGGTGCAGAACTACAACATGTGTTGCAAAGAGACCAACCATGATAATGAGGAACTGATTCATTGTGGCCAATCACACATTGTAAGATAATGAAAGACAGACATCTGGATTCCTCTAATGTTGAAATGAGGCATAGGAATGGATAATTGATAAACTGAACACATATTCAGTCATGAACTTCTCTTTCCATAAAATTCTGTATCTACATTTCCTTTTGAAATATACTCATGCTTGGAGGTTAAAGACCACATTTATTTAATGGTCAAGACTCAAAAACCTTCCAAGAGCTTGCTTTTAGTATGCATATGAATAAATATTCACTGAGTCAGCTATTTGAAATTATTATAAGCTTGAGATATATTTCTTCTTGCCTAAAATCCCATAAGCAAGAATATATAACCATCATACTTAGTAATACACATATAGTGGTACCTCGCTTAAAGAGCATAATGCGTTCCATGGGATTGCTCTTTATGTGAGTTTGCTCTATAAACACCACTGTGACCAATTGTGACTCCTGGTGTGTGTGTGGGGGGGGGGATGCAGACCCCAATTTAGTTAAGCAAGTTTTTGGTTGGTTTTAGTTGTTAAGCAAGGTGACCATTCAGAGAAAATTCTGCTCTTTAAGCAGAAAATTCTGCTCTATTCACATAAAGAGTGCCTTCCTTAGAGACTAACTCGCTTAAAGGTTTTACTGTGTTTTATTTAGCTGGTTGTTCTTCTCAAAATGTGGATGTTGGTCTTTGGCTATAGATGCTTATAGATCTGCTCTGTCACATCATATTATTATTATTATTATTTGGTTAGGAATAAACAACTTGGGAACATTAATTTTCCAATAGAAATTTGACCACTATTGTAACTTGAATGATACTAGACCTCAGTGGTGTTGCATGGGGTGGGGCGGGGGGTGTTGGGAGGCTGCCCCACCCCGAGGAGTGCTTTTTGGGCTACAGGGGTTCTTGGACTACAATTCCCAAAAGCCTTAGCGGGAGTGGGTGCAGACGTCCACCAGGGGGCGGCAAATTTGGTTTAAGCCCCGGGGCACTGAAATCCATGCGGCGTTACTGCTAGACTTTACTAGGTTCCTTGCTGTTACATTGTTTATCATGTATATCTGACACAATATCCTAGAAATCCAGGAGCGCAGCAGGTGAATGTAAAACACTGCCACTTATTTGGGGCATAAAAGTGGTTTGAGCTTCTGCCTGAGTTTTAATTTATGTTGCTTTTCATCTCTTGCAAAGGCCAGCAGGTTACAAAGCAGCCTTGATCAGATCCTTAAGGATGAGGGAGGGAGATCCCCTCCCCCTGATAAAACCCTCCAAAGCCCAGGTCATCATTCTCTATTAATTGTTGTCTCATTGTTGCTTTGCTGTTTTCATTTCAAATTTGTTTGATTATAGGGTGTCGAACATGGAAGACAAAAGACTCTGTCTTCTGATGTCAATTGCTTTAGCCTTTTCTGTTCAAAAGGCATGCCATTCCCAAATGCTACATTTTTCCATTTTTCACATTTGCTAGATTCTTGAAAGACAGAAAAATTAATCCTGATTTTATTTTATTGTAAATAATTATCATGCTTTTGGTGGAAGAATCTTCTTCAGACAAGAACCCAGCACATCTGTGATGGCACAGAGAAATGAGTGACTTCTGATAATCCCGGACCCTCAGGAGGGATTGCCCAATCCTACTCTGCAGAAAACCCAGAGCTTGATTCTGAGGATGAAACAGGTTCTCCTCTAAGGCCAAGAGAGTGTTACCAAACAGAAACCTAACTCAGACTGAATCCAACCTTGCAAAATGTCTGGTAACGTGGAATCCCTCAGGGAGATAGGCCACCTACTGCATAATGAGTCTGAAAGGAGAATCCTGTCATATTGGACAGCCTGCAGCTGGTACTTTGGTGGAGCACATGCCACCTCCATTGTTGGCTGAGGAAAATAGTGGGAATGTTGCCCGAGTGCCCACAGTAGCTCTCCTCCAACATCACATTCTGAATGCATCTGTCAGCTTTCTTCATTATTCAGCTTTCCCTTCCATAGATAAAAACCAAGAATTTCATTGTCTTCAGGCTTCAGTAACATATTCTTGCATTAAATACCTTTTCTAACTCCTCCATAGCTGCTGTTCTGAGTATTAGTGTTCTTTTAGCAATAGCAATTACGCTTAGTGCACCTCTGGGTGTTTCACAAGGTAATTAGAATTTTACCCCACACATGCTGGGTACTCATTTTACAGAAGGATGGAAGGCTGAGTCAATCTTCAACTCTTGAGGTCAGGATCAAACTTACAATGTAAGCAGTTTGGGCTGTAATATAGCAGTTTAACCACTGCTCCACTAGGGCTCTTCTGATTTCTTGGTTCCAGTCTCCTTTTTAACTGTTAATTGAACTAAGGTATAAAAACTCTTAACCAATTTCAATTGTTTCATGGTCAACATTGTTATATAATCTTGATATATCTGTTACTTTTATCTTTTTGATGGGAAACTGCAATTCTGCATTTGCGCTTTTTCTTTAACCTTGAACAGTAGATTATTTCAAGTCCTGATGTCATCCACATGTCTAAAATTAATGATATTTGTTCCAGTGATTTTCAGCACTCCTTCAACTGAATCCAATCAAATTCTCCTTATGATATGTTCTGCAAATAGATTAAACAGACAGGGAGACTCTGATAACCCTTGTCTGACACTTGCCAATTGGAAAAATAACCATTTTGTTTCTCCATATTCTGTCTTAACAGGAGTTTCAGATTTCTTATGTGATACTCTGCATGTAACTCACGAGGAATCTTAAATATATAGACCTTCTTGAGAAATCTCAGAAGCCAATTTATTTGTTTTTTAAATTGCAGCATATTCTGTACCTAGTGGTGGGATTCAGCAGGTTCGCCCCAGTTAACCAGAACTGGCAGCAGAAATTCTGGCTGGCTCTTTATTTTTGAAATAAAGTAGTCCTAATTCAGGTGCAATGTAGGTAGGGTTGCCATAATTCTCTCCTGTCAAACTGGGACAGCCACATGACATAATTCCATTCTTCAACCTGCGGATGCGCTGGGTGGGGCTGTCAAGGAGACCGCAACTTTAAGAGCCCGCGGAATCCCCATCCGGGGTGGACAGCCTTCATCAGTTTAAAATAAACTGTAGTCAAGAGGTTTTTTCCCCCACATGATTCTTCTTGCAAAACACTATTCTTGATGGTTCTATTTTTATTTTATTTTTAATAAAATTTCTTGGGCCACTCTAGAAACCACCCTTCATCCCCCTGAGTTCAACCTACCCTCACCTTCACACACACACACCACACTGAAGTAGACTCACCCTCAAACCCCATACAAGGATCCCTTGGAAGAAAGTACTAATGAGGGGCCCAGAACAGCAATGCAGTCTATGGCGCCTCCATTTCCCTCCAAAAGGAGAAAAGCAGGAGACAGGAAATGGAGGAGAACCTTTGTGAAGGAGGACTCTTCACTTTCTGCCCACCTTGTTCCCTTCCTCTCTAGGAATACCAACCCTATGCAATTAACCCTTTGCGGTCACAGGAAGAAAGAATTAACTCTTTGAAAAAATCCTCTGGTGATGGGGTAATCTTGCTTCTTTTGTTCAGATTTTAAAATCCGGGGCTTTTATATGTTTTTTCTTTAACCGGCCAGGACAGCTTGAATCTGGGAAAATCCTGGAAAACTGGGACATATGACAAACCTAAATGCAGGCCTTTTCCTTTGGCCACACCCCCATACCACGCCCACAGAGTAGGTAGTAAAAAGTTTTTGAATCCCACCACTGTCTGCACTTTTTGAATACAAGCAAGTTCCTTTTGTTCTGAATGTCTCATTTTCTTGAGTTCTATTTTTCTAGCATCACAGACTGAATGTCCAGTTGAGAGTTCCTTTTTAAATATTTTTAGCAAGCAAAGAATATCATTTTACTGGATTATTTAGATATGAATACATGTACAGTATAGTTAAAAAATTTTGAGACTCTACTACAAAACTTCATATGCCCATAAGTGAGCATGAATAAGATAGACTAGGCTTTTATAACATGTAGAAGTACAAACAATACTTAATACATTTTTTTAATATTAGGGAAATTTAACCTTTAAAATAATTGAAAACTGTGCTTCAGAAAAACTATAACACTTCTTCAGGTATATAGTATTTAGACTTCTTATTACAAAACTCTTTAAACTCAAATCACATAAAAATATCTTAGCATGATATAACTCAAAATTATGCTAGAAAGTATGGAAAATACAGAGTAAAATAAGTATAAGCAACCAAGCATCACATGCCTTAAAGAACTTCTTATCCATTAGCAGAGTTTTGTTTTTAAAAAAATCTATCTCCTCCTTGTTCAATATTAAAGAGTTATATATACAGTAACACCTCTGATAATGATTGCATTGGATAATGCTGAAATCGGATAATGATGCAATTTAAAAAAAATGCATTGGATAACGATCTGTTAGCATTATCCGATGCAATCATTTGTAGCAGTGGGGTGGCTGGGAAGCTGAACGGGGGCCTCTCCTTTTGACTTCCCAGCCACCTCACAGCTGCGGAGGCAGGCTCTATTATCTATTGAATAATGCAGGCTCTATTCTGTATAGTTCTTCAGTACACTGTTTCAATCTTTTCTTTATCTTATCCTGATCGAATGATGCATTTCCCTGTTAACCTTTCAGCAGCCCTAATCTAGGATTAACTTAATCCATATAACTTTCAAAATGAAGATCCATGCTTTTGTTCTCAGGTTTGTACTGGGGGAAGGGCTGACCAATTTTCTTGGTAGAGCAACACACAGAAAAAAATTCTGTAGTCTTGTTTGCTGAATTGGAGATCATTGAAAAAACAATGCAACACCTTTCCAAAATGTTATGTTTTTCAAAGCCTATTCAGTTCAATGATAGTGATGCAAGGTTTTCACTTATACTAATCTAATTTCCCATAGTTTGCTCTCTTATTTCCCAGGGAACACTAATAAACTATTCTGATCTTCTGGTCAAAAAATAAAGATATCTCATCAGTAAACATGAATAAAAATGCTCCTCAAGGGTTCTTTTTAGGTTCTAAAAATATCAATCTCTAGATAATCTGAGACATTTATGTCTTTCAATTTGCAAATCATCAGCATAAATCCTGAAGAAAAGACATAATTGCATAAAGGTGAAGAATCCTGCACAAATGTGGGACAAAGAGACCATATGTGATTTAAGCCTCTTTATAAACATCTCAGCATCTCATTACTAAGATGTAAAGGATGAAAAATCTGTGACGCAGTTTCCATTTGGTTAAGAAAATATTTTGAGCACTGTACTGTGCTCTCCAGATTTCTTGGATGAGGAAAGAGATAATTGTTTCAAGTGTAGAATCTAAAAATAGAATTTAGCAGGACTGGTTCTACCCTTAGGCAGGATGAAATAAATACATCATCTGACACCCATAGATGGTAGACTTCTGGGTGAATATCCATTTCCATGTGGGCTGCACAGCTGGTAGAACATGCTGCCAAGGAAGAGCGGAAGAAAGGTGGTTGGTACATCAGGCCCAGCTAAAGCAGTGGACGTAGGACTACCTACAGCCCTGTAGACCATGCCTTGAGCCTGGACTTGGAAGAAGAGGCAGGGCCTAGACCAGGGTTCCTCAAAACTGGATCTCCAGATGTTTTTGAACATCAATTCCCAGAAGCCCAAGGCAGCACAGCTGCTGATCAGAGCTTCTGGGAACTGAAGTCCAAAAACATCTGGAAAGCCAAGTTTGATCAACCCTGGTCTAGTCGGAGGATGAGCTAACATGATTATGGGTATGCTGGGGTGGACAGTACAAAAGGTCATCCTATTAATACTGGTAACACTCATTTGAATTTTTATTGTAGCCCTGGCAATTCTATTCATACCCTATGGAAGAAGGGAGATAATGTCATGGCTTTCAGTGGTATAATGATTTTCACTTCATCAGTTATAAACTTGATCTGGAGCTGCATTTTGTGCTCCTTGTCCTGGGTGCCAAAATAGCTAGTTAGTCTGATCCACTGTGTCTCACCACTGTGTCTCATCAGAAAAGTGTCATGGCTACCAAATACTATATTCTAGCAGTTTGGAATAATTTATTTTACTTATTTTGACATGTATTTGTTTATAGGGAATGATGAAGCAAGTTTCTGTGCAATATTTGAACATGGCATCGTGGGTTTGACCTAAAGCAATCTTAGCACTCAGAGAAAAGCAAGCTGATAGATTCTAGTAGCAATGCACAGATGGCCTGTGGATTTTCAGTTTTGACATCTGCTACATATAGAAGCAACATGGAAATGAGTCTCTTCCAAATTAGCTTAATATCACTGTAATATATTGCATATTGCTTAAAGTATAGAGCTCCAGGCTCACATAAAAAATTCTTAACCACTTTCCTTGCACAACTCTTTCCCTTTGCTTGCAACACTTCATTCAGCAGGTATTAACTACTCCTGCCAAGTGTAGGAAATACAACATAAAATGTTGTGAGGCTATTTCCATTCCAGTTTCACCATCCATCAGCACAAATGCCCTCTGCAAGCAGGAATTGCTGCAATTATGATTCATATGAGATACATACAGTGTTCAATGGTTCTCAGCTTCCCAGGTTCCCTTAGTCATGAAACATGTATATTGACTTCTCATCTGTGATTATGAAACACAGAAGATTCTAAACAAGATGGAAGATCTTAAAAGGGATGTTTAAATCTGTTGTTTTAAAAAGACAACAGTGTCTTCTTTTCACTACATACCGGCATTTTTCATCCTCACTAGTATTAATACCACCACAACAGGCAGAGCTTTTCTTTTCCTTTAGCCAGGTAATTACCATTCAAAAGTTACTTTCTAAATAAAGGAAGCTACCTTATACTGAGTCAGTTACTCCCTCATTTCATCTAGCCCGAAATCATACAATGCTGGTTGGCCTTTCACAGAAAAATTCCAAGCAGTATTCTTTCCTAACTCTTGTCATAGATATCCTGTTGACCTTGACTTTCTGCATGCAAATCATGTGTTCATCCATTAAGCTAAGTTTCCTCTCATTACAAACTTACTCTGAATATAAATCAATTTCTACCAGATGCTTATGGAATATTTAGGATTTAGTCTTAAGATTGTGAAGCTAGCACACTATAGTCAAGGGATGGATGGATTAACTTTGTTTCAATTCATGTTGGTTTTGCATATACCCACACAGGCATGACACTTTACTGTTGCATCATTTAGATTTTTTAAAGAAAACAACTATGTGCATGCACACACACATCACGACATTTTTTGAGACTTTCTCTCCTGAAATGTGTGCTTTTGTACATGTTTTTTTAAAAAAATATGCAACTTTGGATATTAGCCTAAAATGCATTTCATACACAATTCAGTATGTTTTACACATTAAGAACCATGATCAAAATTCAGCTGGAGAAACACTGTGTAGCAAATAGCACAAATTGTCTCTCCTCTGGGTTATACTACATACTACAGTACTGTTTCACAAACAGTAGATAAGCATTTGCGTGGAGGAGACCTTGCCATGATAGGGTTAAAGTGACAAATGAAGTTTCAAATAAAATAAAACCAATAAAATAAAATCATAACCCAAAAATGGAATGCAGTCATGTAATTTTCAATATATTAGAATTCAGGAATGAATCTGAAGCAGACAGAATATTGTATCTATGTGCCTCTTCCTAAATGAGCAGAGAATAATTGTATAAAGGTTTGTGTTTATTTTTCACTGTAGAATGGATTTGCGTATTAATACACTCCTATTGAGAGATATTGGTCACTAACAATATTTAGGCTATTTATCTGGATTTAGTCACCTCCTGCTACCTTACTGAACCACTGGCCACCATATATAAGTAAGGTAAAGGTCACCCTTGCTCAAAAGCCAGTCGTATCTGACTCTAGGGTTCAGTGCTAATCTCTGTTTATAGCCAAAAAGCCAGTGTTGTCTGCATCTGCAGATGTTTCCGTGGACATGTGGCAAGCATGCTTAGACACCGGAGTGCATGGAACGCTATTTACCTTCCCACCAAAGTGGTCCCTATTTATCTACTTGCAACTTCTTGCTTTCAAACTGCTAGGTTGACAGGAGCTGGGACAGAGATGGAAACTCACTCCATCATGTAGCACTTTGAGTATCAAACTCCAACTTTCCAGTCTTCAAGTTCAGTGTCTTAACCACTTGAGCCACTGCAGTCCCCCATATATAAGTAGGGCCACACATTGGTGGACTCCATTGTTCTGGATGTATAGATTTAGACATGCGCTAAATCAGGGGTTCCCAACCTAAGGCCTGTGGGCCAGAACCAACCCGAGTGCCATTTCATGTTCCCTCCATCCCTCCAATGGCATTTGAGAAACAAAATGGACACCTCTTTGAAGCTGTTGAGACAAAATGACCACTCCCATCGTGCAGGCAGGGCAAAATGGCCATCCAGCCCTTGAAGCTGACCCAGCCCTGGGCTTGAAAAGGATGGGAACCCCAGAGCTAAATTAATTGAATATGGATTAATTATTCCTTAGCAACCATAAACCAAATGGCTATGTGCTTTGCAATCAGATCTGTAAGAGTATACTTCATTTCTGTCCCCTCTTCCTAGCCCACAATTAACAAATATAACCTTATTCAGTTGTGATTAATCTGACATGTTAGCACACTTGGGAGTGGCAATTTGTTAATGGTTTCTCCACCTGAGTAACAATGAGTCTGAAGAGGACATATTCTTGTATTGATTCTACAATGCAAGGGAGAACTAACTTTCCTTGGTTCTTACTCATGCATAGAGCTTACATGCAAGCAAGGGTCTCTCTTCTTCAGAGTTACCACCTGCACTGAGGAAGCAATGGCAGGAGGGGTGGGATGCTCCCTTCTAACAACAGTCAAGAACAATTTTGAACAGCTTAAGTGCACAAAATTTAGTAAGTAGTAGTCCTTTTACATTAATGTTGCAAACAAGGCTGTATTTATAGGGCATGAGGAATGCATTGTACATAGACACACAGTGATCATAAATGTGGATTGCATTATGTTAGACCCATGTAGTGGCTCAAGTGGGAGGCGGAAGATCAGCAATTCAAAACCCAAGTAATGTATGAAGGAAATAGTGCCCATCTCTGTCCCAGCTCCTGCCAACCTAGCAGTTTGAAAGCAAGCAATTGCAAGTAGTAGATAAATAGATACCACTTTGGTGGGAAAGTAAACATCATTCTGCCTGCCACATGTCCACTGAAATGTCAGCAAATGCAGACAGCGCAGACTCTTCAGCTATAAACAGAGATAAGCTGAACTCTAGAGTCAAATACAACTGGCTTTCAAGCAAGGGTGACCTTTATCTTTACCTAAGAGGAAACATGGGGTGAAGTTTATTAGTAAATTACAACTATAATAGTCCCATTGAATTAAAGGAACATACAGGGTAGTTGACTCACTAAATCCCCATTGATTCAATGGGATTACTGTAGCTGTGACTTGCTAATTGATTTCAACCATTATCAACAACAGAATAGTGAGAACAGGTGCAGATGGGTGCACGGGCTCTAATAAAACAACTCCACATAGATTACTACTTATCCTCCAGAATTGTTCAACTTGATATTACTCTGTCACTATGAAGTCCAGGTCACTGAGGGTTGTCAGCTCTGTATAGAACCCAACTTTGTAGGGCCCAACTTATTTCATATCAAGATACATCAGAACCACTACAATAAGGCCTGATTTGGCTTAGGTTTGGGCTTAAGATATATGTATTAATAAACTTCATTCTTTTTGATCAGTGCAGTCTTTATTTATTTATTTATATTTATAAACTGCCCTAATTAATAGACTCTGGGCGGTGTACACAGTTGAGCAAACACCTCACTGGCTGTTCAGCAAAACTTAAAAACAATATAAAAACAGTTAAAAGCCCATCAATAAAACCAATTACTGGGGGGGGGGGGGCTCAGGCAATGTCTCTAGTGCTCTTTATGTCTGAGAAGCATAGGACATACAGACAAAATAAACATGGATTAACTGGTTTTTAAAATGAAAGTAATCCAACCAATTTCACAAATTTTAAAATAAAACAATGGTCATCCAAGTTTGGGGTTATTAGCACAACTGCGTTTGTACAAAACAATATTCTTGCCACTGCAAGGACTTTATTGACAGTGCCACAAAATTCTTCCTCACCCTAACTAGTGAGGAAGATAATGCTTCACATCCTTGAGACAAGTAAGGATTTTTGTTTCTATTCAAAGTCATCTGAAGCCGATGCCTAATTTCTATTCACAATGGGGAAAATGTTATTTAGTATAGTGGATAAATCTGCACTGATCAACATAGTGTATAAGCCCTGCTGAGAAAGGAAATTTTACCTTCAAATAAGTAGGCATGAGATTGTGTACATAAGTTCGTAAACAAGCAGCAGATTTAAAACCATAAATTTCAAATAAGGGAGGGAGGATAAATAAATGGCAGTATGCTCAGATAATGTGCAAGGACTACTCAGAGCTACATTTTAACATGCTTTTGAAAAGTGAACATAATATTTACTTAAGACATAGATTTCTAGTACTTAATGATTTCAATCTATGCTACAAAAAGCACACTTGGTAGTAAGTATATCATATGTGGAGTTTTAACAAGTGGGAAGAGGCTCATTTCAATGGACATATATGATAATAGGGAGTGATTCTCTATATTTCCAGTGTTTAAATTTAACTGCATTTTAAAAGTATGAAAGCAACATAATACATGTAATAGAGGAAGTTCAGGAGATTTGGAAGAACACAAATGCAAATCTTAGTGAATATGACATTGGGCCTATTATGCTGGCTAGGTTGTGTATAAGAGAGAGAGAGAAGGAAGGAAGGAACTCCACACAGCAACATTTCATTGCAGATTCCAGTTCCCTAATGCCTACATTCTTTATGTCTGCTGTCTTGCAACCTACAGTCTTCTCATTATGACCTTCTTTGGTTTTATCCGGTGTTAGAAAGATTGGATGGCAAGCTTGCCACCCAGGATATGCTCAATTGTATTCACAATCTTTGAGGAGGCTCTTTCTGTGTACCCCACTCAGAAATATAATGAGAGAAGTAGCAGTGGACACTGAGACTACTAAGCAAGAAAATGACCCTCAACATTGTATGTATGTATGTATGTATGTATGTATGTATGTATGTATGTATGTATGTATGTATGTATGTAATTATTTATTTATTTATTTATTTATTTATTTATTTATTTATTTATTTGCCACCCTATTTGGTATATAATGGATATTAGCCTCAAGTCTGCCAGCTCAAATCCAGGAAGAGCTTTATGGCAAGTACAAACATACTTGAGGGTACACAAGAGTAAGACCAAATTAGAAAATAAAGGAAGGAGCTCACTGGGTAGGGAACAACACTAAAGGAGGATATGGCCAAAGAACTCAACTTCTTCTGCGTCACTTGGGGGACCACTTGGGTTTGAGCTCCTAAATGCAAATCCAAAATGTTCAAGTGGACAACAACATGTGCTGTGAATGTGGAGAGATACAGAATCCAGTTCATTTACTGACCTGCTGATTACTGCCAGAAACACGCACTGATGAGGACTTATGGTTGGCTAACAACAAAACCAAGAAAGTGGCTTCATTCTGGCAGTTCAGGGTTGAACAGGACATGAAAGGAAAAAACCCTATGATTTCAATGTTTAAATAGTTTTTTTGGTAGGTGAAGTTTCTATTTGCAGAACTTAGTTGTCCTGAAAATAGAAGCCTTAAAAATCTATTCCAAAGTTGGGTCCTAAGCAGCTGTTGTTTGCCATATGCTTTGGCTCATGTTGTGGTTAGATCTTATTACAAATGTAATAAGGTTTTCAGTAACATGCAAGACTGCTGCTTAAAAGTCCAGTTCTTTCTGGAAGGAAACAAAGTTTGAAAACAAATCTTATCTGAATACTGCTCATTTAGAGACAAAATTTTCCAGCTACCTAGACCCCTCAAATCCACCGGAAGGGGTTCCTTACTAGTGGGGATTCAGCAGGTTCACACCAGTTCACTAGAACTGGTAGCAGAAATTCTAGCTGTCCCTGCCATGCCACGCCCACAGAGTAGGTAGTTTAAAAAATTGAATTCCCACCTCTGGACCCAGCCCTATGTCTAAAACTGCCCCTAACCAAGTCTTGACTCAGACTACTACTACATAAGCTTGAGTGAAAACCACTTCACTCTGCTCCACTTGGAGACTAATTCTGCCCTTTGGTAACTCTGATTAGTCATTATCAGGAAAAGCAGGATAAAAAGCCCACTCAAAAATACAATAGCTATTGAGAACAAGAAGGAAATAAAGATGGTGACCACTGGGCCGCCCAGCTCTTTGTTGCCACCACCAGCCACCAGTAGTAAGTCTTGGACAGTTGATTATTGAAAGTGGAAGAATATGTATATCTTTGCACAGAGAGGAATATAGAGAGGAGAAACACTTTAGGGTGTTTAACTTCCCTTTTACCTGCCCTAGCCTATTATGAACCTCCTTCAACCCAGATAGGTATTCCTGAGGTTGCTGATGTAGCTTTCCTTCTTTTTCTCATTTCATTTTTTACCCACTGTGAGAAAGGACAGAAGAGACACCTGACCTCTGCTCTTAACAGATGGGTCAGCTGTGACTCCCTTATTTAGTTAGGACTATGATTTGTATTATCTTTATGGTTTCGGCTTATTTCTCTAATAAGCACTAGTCTTCAGGGACTGACTTAGTGGCTACAGCTGTGGTGATGAACCTATGGCATGCATGGCAGAGGTGGCACTCAGAGCCTTCTCTGTGGTACCCCCTGTGGTTGCCCCAGCACAGAATTTCCCCCATCCCTCTGTTCAGCAGCTCATAGGGAGTACTTCTTCCCTCCGCCAGCACAGTTTGCCCCTCCCCTCTGCGGTGCAGATGACAGCCTATTGAGTTGGGGCCCTTGGTCTCTAAAAGGTTGACCATCACTGGGCTACAGCTTGGTTTACTATCATTATTCAAATAAAGTTTGCTATGGCAACTAAATATTGTTTTCTGCTAATAATCCTCAAAATCCCTGTTCATTTCTATCATAACCCTTGATCCAATTCTTTATCTATTTAAGTTACACAGTCTGCTGGCTCTTAAATTTTGAAGGATCAATCATCAAGGTATTGATTGAAAAGAAGTATAAAAATCAAAGCTGAATGAACACATTTGACTGGTTCATAATGCATGGTCAGCTTGGGAGGGAAAGAGAAATTGTAAAATAACCTGGTTCAGGAGAAACAGTTGGACTGTGACTTGAATAAAGCAGATTACTCTGGCAACAAATCAATGACAGACCTGAGCGTTACATTATATGCCATTTTTCACTCCATAGACGCAGAAAAGTCATCTGGGCAGTACAGTAAAATCTGCCACCTACTTTCTTTAAGCTGGACTGGATAAAGAAGCATTTTGCTTTCTATCATATAAAGAAAGACATATATTTAGTTTTGTGGGGAAAGGACTGCAAAAGGTATATCTGCACAATCAATTTTCTTATGAAACTTGACATGGCCATCTGCTACATCTGTGGGTGGCACATTTTCAATGCAGGTGAGTTTTGATAATCTTAATGCAATTGGAATATAAACCTACTTACTTATCGACACATAACGTCCATCTCACACAGATGAAATTTTTCTACTGGTCATAGAATAATAAAAGGTGGATTGGTTTGAGATGAGATCCACTTCCTTTCTCTCATCTGCAAAACTTTTCAAGTAAGCTTGGCTTCTGGCAGTTTTTAAGCAGAAGAGGAAAAGAAGAAATGAGTTGGAAATGCAGCAATCAAACCAGAATATAATAACGGCTTAGCTCACTTGATTTACACTTGCCCTAAAGACAGCTTCAGCTGTTCAAGTGCTGCAACTCCTGTAAAGAAAGAAAAAAGGAATTTTGCTCTAAGTTAAATTCAGGGAGAGAATGAGAGAAAATGTGGCTGAAATCGTTAAGTCTAGATCTATGGGATGCAAAAAGAAAGTGTAGTCTGACATTTTAGAAGAGTCATGAATTTATGTTTCCAATGATGCCATGATTTAAGGCAGGAGTTCTCAAACTTTTAAAGCCATGGGCAGGGTCTCACTCCCTCAGACAGTTGAGGGAGGACTAGTGGCTCCACCCACCATAAAAGCTGCTGTAAAATGTGTCCATGGCTATCATAAAGCATATCTGTGGCTGTATTAAATGTTTACAAAAACTGTAAATGTGTTTACAACAGCCATAAATGTGTAAAAATGCATTTACGATAACTGTGGATAGATTTACTGCTGTTTCTGCCACTTCTGCCACTTCCGACAGTGGCAAGAGTGAGAACCCCAGATTTGTGATGCATTTTTTCCCTTAATTTCCTCCCCTGAAATGTACTACTAAGTTACCCTACTTGAAAATAAATAAAGCAATAGATGAGGGTTTGAGCATTGGAATATTACGTATCTTGGAGTCATTATTCAGCAAGGAGTCTGCTACAACATTCGGCACAACTTCTGTCCATAGCGATCTGTCCCTGGCAGTTCTTCTACATGTTGGTCCAACATTTTTTTGTTGAGAAAATCTTCCAGTCTGCAAGGTGGTCTTCCCCCAGGTCTTTTGCAATCTTTTGGATACCAATTCATTATTCTGGCACTCCATCTATTGTCACTTGTGCATGCAACATGGCCAGCCCACCTTGATTTGTTCATCAGGTATTCTGTTACTACGTCTTTTAGCAGTGATCTTCACCTGATATCCTCAGTTTTTACTTTATTGTGAAGTGAGATTCCGAGGATTGATCTCTCCATTGTTCATTGTGCATTGGAACCATCTCTTATTTTACTATCAGTCTTAACATTTAAGTAATAGCACAAAAATCCCCAGAAATATTTTCCCTGATATCTTCATGTTGACATCTTAAATACAGTCCTTTTGCACTCTGGCCCTCAGCTGTTCATTCTGTCACACTCCCCCCCCCCCTTTCTGTCCTTCTTCACACCCAATGTGAATTCTAAATACTAGCATCCTCTTTCTTTGTCTTATAGGGATGTGTGCTAACAGGAATGTTACTTTGGATTGGATACATTCAAATTCAATTCATGTCACAATCTTGGGAACACCAGTACTGGAGAGAGACTGCACAGAGCAGAAGCTGGAAGTAATTAATTACAAACAAGTCGATTGACATTAATTCTATTTCCTAATAACTAAGGCAAATGTTAACCTTAGGATAACTTTGCTCTTTTTTTCAGTCTAACAGCAATTTTTGTTAGGTTTTTTTAGTTATGAGATGCAATCTCACAAAAATGATGGAGAAATGATTCGTATTTTGCTATGCCTTGTGCTGTGTTGTAGATACCAAATCAAAAGTTAAGGTAGATAGAAAGGAAGCCTATTTTGTACTACACACCAGTAAGTTCTACCACTCAGATTTTTAAAAAAGAAAATTTACCAAAACCACAATAGTTTAGTCTGGAAATTGTAGTTTAAAGAGATTTTGCAAGCATCTAACTTTAATTATAACTAATATTCATACTTGAGAATAATTGCTAATTAATTTTAAAAAATAGCTTCCAGTCCCTGATAAAAGAATTGCTTTGAGCCAGAAAGAAACTGCAGTGCCAGTCTGAAAAATCATTCTCTGTGTGCTGCACAACGAGTGGCATTAATGATTTTACTTTAAACAATTCGATCTTGAAAACCCTTTACCCAAATCCCTCCAAATCTGGCACAGATATTACATTAATATCATTCCAGGCTATTCCCAAATAGACAAAATAACATTTCAGTTTTACATTGTCCAGACAAGGGCATGAGGATGAAGGAATCATTTTGGTACTACATTAATATAAAGTTATTTTGGTAGTACGGGAACATTCATTAATTTGAAATTAAAGAGCTCTGGACCATACCAGAGTTAGGCCTAAAAAGAGTCTAGGTAAATAGTTTCCATTGTTGTTTGCAGAGCCTAGGGGTCTGCTACATTATCAATGCTTACTGCTCCATAAATGTCAGCTGGACAATTGACACTATATGGAATTATTTATAGAATTGTAGAGTTGGAAGATACCCCAATCATTATCTAGTCCAACCCACTACCAATGGAGTAGTTTCAGCTAAAGCATCCATGACTTAGTATCATAATCCAGTTTCTTTCTAAAAATCATAAACAAAGAATCCACCAGCTTCTGAGATTGTTTGTGCCATAATCAGACTGTTCTTAGCTATGAGAGATTTTTTTCTCTGCAATAATTTACTTTCTTTTTATTTGAACCCATTTAGTTGATTTTTATCATGTGCAGGAGGAAAAACAAGGCTGCTCCATTTTCCATGTGAAAACCCTTCAGATAGTTAAATATGGCTTTCATGTCATGTTTCAATCTACACATGCACTCATGCAAATACTAATGGACAGGGAAGGAGAGATTGAAACTGTTTAGAATAATAGAGTGCCTTTGATTCCTCTTAACTTTGATCTTTTGAAACAGAGAAAATGAGAGAGAGAAAGACAGCATGCCAAGTTTGTAGTTATGGCACCACAGTGCAGCTATGTTATTGTGTGGAAAAACAATGCTCTACAATGTTCTTAATGTAATTGTAAAAAAAAAAAGTGGGGTGAATCCAAAACAAAAACATTGTAACTTTGAAACCAAACTTTGTAGCTGACAGTCTGTTCTTGCTCTGTGCCAGATTTAGAGGGATTTGGGTAAAGGGTTTTCAAGTTGTAATTGTTTAAAGTAAAGTTGTCTTATCCCTGTGCAGAAGCAAGCAACCCCTTATGTCCCCAGATTTAAAGTAGCTCATATAAATTTAAATTTAAAAAACAATTTTGCATATCTTGAAAGAGAGTGGGTGTGCAGCAACATCAGGCCATTTTAAGTACAAAACAGTGTTAAATGAAGAAACAAAACAACAGCAAGAAAAAATACACCAAGAAAAATTTCAATCATTTTAAAAACATTCAATATCATTTTATAATTCTTATGACATTCTTATAACTTCATTTCATAATATATTCTGTATTTGCTCTTGGATCCATTTTTCCTGGTTATAAGAAAAGAAAAGAAAAAGAAAAGAAAAAGAAGAAAGAAGAAAAAACTGAAATTATGTATATGTATGTGATAAAGAAAAAAAGTATATCATCCTGTGCAATCTACAGTTGTCCTAAGAATTCAACAAGTGTTATCAACATTCAACAAGTGTTATCAACATTCATAAACCTTAATAGTTTTTTCCAAAAAAAACATTAAATAGTGTACTGGTTTTCTAAATACTATTGTACATCGCTTAAAGAGCATAATGTGTTCCACAGGATTGCTCTTTAAGTGAGTTTGCTCTTTAAGTAAAACACCATTGTAAGTGACCAATTGTGACTTCTGGTGGGGGGGATTGCAAACCCCAATTTATTTGTTAAGCAAGTTTTTGGTTGTTGGTTTTTTTGTTTTTTTGTTTTTTTGGTTAAGTGAAATGAACATTCAGAGAACATTCTGCTCTTTAAGCGAGTTACTCTTTAGGCAAGGCACTCTTTATCGAGGTTTGACTGTATCCCAAAACTTGTTTTTCTTTTTATATTTAATTTCCATGTCAACTTATCATTCAAGGCCATCTCCCATAGATCTTCATGCCATTTATTTATCTTCAATTCTACATTATTTCTCCAGTTTTTCGCAATTTGTTGTCTTGCTACAGAAATGAAAATGGACAAGTCTTTCCTATTAATATCACATCTTATCTGCTCCAAATCTGTTAATAATACCACTCATGCATCTAATTTTATATTCTCATCCATTATTTTCCCAATTTCCATTTCTATTTTCCCCCAATATTCCGAGATGACTTGACACTCACACCACATATGTTTATACATCCCTGTTTCCTTTTGACATCTCCAGCAACTATTAGATTTACTACTATCAAATTGATTTAAATGAACTGATGTCAAATACCACCTCCACAATATTTTATAATTGTGTTCTTTAACCTTTATCAAAAGATTTTTCATAATTCTGGTTGTCTATTTCCTCCTAACAACTTTCTTCTGATATCTTTATATTCAAATCTGACTCCCAAATTTCTCACAATATATTCTGTGATTCACTTTCTATATTCAAGATTTTATATACTTTTTTCAGAAGACCTTTTACTCTTACCAATTCTTTTCTTATCTCATCAATTAATTTTTCAAAATCCGTCATTTATCTATTCAACCCATACTGACAATACTTTCTGTTCCATTTGTTTACAGCCAGTATTTGAAACCAGTTCAAATTCATTTCCCTATATATTTCAAGTTTCTTTTCTCTTTCCTCACATAACTGTAACCACTCTTTAAGTGAATTTATCCCATGCTTCTGTAATACCTCTTTTAATTTATAGATACAGAAGCACAATATCCCACATTCATAAATTGGAGGTGTTTTGAAGAACTGAATTCTAGTAACTATCTTCTGCCCAGTCAATTACAGCTTACAGCAACACATCCCAGAGTTTCCCAAGGTTTACTTAGCTTAAAGTTCTCCTTCTGATGGAGCTCTAAGTCACATAGACACCATCTTTTCCTGGGAGGCATAATTGGAAAATCAAACCTCCAATATTTGGCTGTGCAACCAGGTGTTCCAATCTATGAGCTGATAAGATTATAAGACATTAGTGTCCAGGGTCTCCTAGCAATATTTGATTATGAGCCATTGGCAGCAAAAATCAAATCCTTCTGCCATTGGCCAAGAATAAAAATAAAGATGCAAAGTCCACCACAACCCAATCAATCATAAAACTGTATTTCTTTTACCAATATATTAAAGAGGTCAGCTTTATTCCAAGAAGGGAAGAACAGTATATGGCACCAAGCTGAAGACTATTTGAAGGATATAAACTGTTTAAATGACATTTTCACCTTCAGCAAATACATCTTTGCCTGCTAGGAATGGTGATGCTATCATTGCTGCAGACAATCTATGATACAGTCATGTCACAAATAGGTGTCAACTTTCATTACAGTCTCAAGTTTAAATCCTACTTATCAGTTCTCACATAGTTGCAGATATTCCAACAATTTCATTTTGCTTCGAATACACTGAATTCTGCCCTCAAATAGTTTATATTTGTTGGACTTGCTGTAGATGTTTCAGAGATTGGGAAGTGATGTACGTGCCTGCTAGCCATACAGATAATCTATATATGGATTAGCTGACCACTCAGAGAATATCATGTGTGATATACAGTTACAGTAATACCTCAAATAACATTAGTATCGAATAACACTAAAATCGCATAACATTAAGCAATCTGGGGGGAAGAATTGCATCGGATAACATTAAGATCCTATGGGATGCATCGGATAACAACCGCTAAAGCCTGTGTGGTTACAATGTATCTCTATGGATCCCATAGGATTTTAACATGCATCGGATAACACTAAAAATTGGATAACACCAAGACTTGTGGAACCAGGTTTTAACGTTATTCGAGGTTTTACTGTATATGATTATTAGCATTAGACAGGAAGTCCAAGAGAGATGTTTGCAGTATATCTCCGATTTATTCGAGGTCTGTTAATTTGTTTGGTCTTTCAGCTTCTAAGTATTACATTATGTATACAAATCAGAGCTGAAAAGAGAAAACATGAAAAGAAATGATAAAAATATGAGAGGAATACATCAATCTTTTTGTTGTTGTTCAGTCGCACAGTCGATTCCGGCTCTTTGCAACCCCATAGACCACTGCCCACCAAGCACTTCTGTCCTCCACCATTCTCCTCAACTCACTCAATTCTGTGTCCATTGTCTCTACAATACCATCTAGCCGTCTCATTTTTGGCCACATGATGGACCTTTGTGAAGACTGGTTCTTGTCTTTTGCTTATTAGCTATTAATTATGCACACTAGAAATATGTTTATTATACTAATATAGCAATACACAATCTCATTATTTATTATTTATTTATTATTTATTTACATTTCTATACCGCCCTTCTCACTGGGGCGACCCAGGGCAGTGTACAACATCATAAAAGCATAATAAAACTCAACCCAAACCCATTGTTAAAAAAACTTCAAAATTACAATTATAAAATTTAAAAAGTTTTTAAAATTTATAAACATCCACAGGTCCCAATAATCATTTAAAAGTTAAAACTCAAAAACACAAGATTAAAAGATTAAAAGACCAGGTGGGAGAGGGAGCTCAAACAAGCCAGTGAGCTGGGGTCATGGTACCGCCAGGACCCCATACCTGTCCCGCCAGCCATGTTTTTAAGTTCTTCCTAAAAAACAGCAAATCCATCTGAAGATGTAGCTCAGTTGGTAGGAGGTTCCATAGGGCTGGAGCGGACACAGAGAAGGCCCTCCTTCTAGTGCCAAAGAGATATGCCTCTCTGGCTGATGGAACAACTAGAGAGCCTCTCCGGTCTGCTCTGGTGGGACGGACAGATGTTCTTGGGGTGATGCAGTCTCTTAAGTATTTATTTTATTTATTATTTATTTATTTACTCATATTTATTATCCCACCCCAATCAGATAAAACCCGACTCTGGGCGGCTTACACATAAGTTAAAATTATCCTGGCCCACTACCATATAGGGCAGGCATGCCCAAACTACGGCCCACAGGCCGGATCTGGCCCACCAGGCCATTTCAACCGACCCCCGACATGATATAAGAACTCTTATAATTTTATTTTATAGTTTAAAAATTTTTTTGGGGCGGACTTTTTTTTGGGCGGAAGGATCAAAAGGCGGTGAGTTGCCTAGTTCCTTCCGCCTACTGCTTAGTACTAGGCCTTCTCTAGTTTAAAAGTGCCGAATCACTCCGCCCGGAGGTGATTCGGTGATTGTTAACAGCAGAGACAGACTGAGTCTTCCCCATGCAGCAGCTAAAAGTAAGTAATGGAGAAGGAGGGGGAGGAGGTTGAAATGATTTTATTTTTATTTATTTTTGCTGGAGAAGCACAGCTCAGGGGACGCCTGAATGGGGCTCCTTTCATGCCCCCCAAGAATCCCACCCAAGTGGTTCCTATTTATAGCATCTCTTCTCCTCCCAGCTCCTGCCAGCCTAGCAGTTCGGAAGCGCCTCGCTCTCCACCAGCCCTCGAGCAAGGGCGTCGGCAGGTCATGAGGCTTTCCAGGCGAAGCCTCCTCCTTTGGCTGGGCTGGAGTGACTGAGGTGGCGCGAGAGGAAAGTGGATGGTGCTGCAGGTGGAAAGAAGAGCCATGGGCGGCTTTTACCCCCTTTGCTGAGACACTTTTTCCACAGACAGGCGCCTGCCTCGTGAAGGCGAGGTGGGGCAAGGCTGGGTGACAGAACCGCCGGCCACGAGGGTGGGGGTGGGGGCCGAATAATAATAGCCTGACAAAGCCCCAGCAAAGAGGCGAAGCGCTTTTACTTTTACCCTGAACGAGCTGCCGGGGGTTGTGAAGCGTGAACAGCCAGTCATTACTGCCATTATTATTATTACAGCCACTGCGAAGGAGGAGGTGAAGGGCGGGAAAGCAAAAACACCGGCGAGCGCCCCTTTTGTGCCTGGCCTGAGGTTTTAAACCCCCCCCCCCCACCTCAGAGCCAGGAGTCCAAAGACAATATCGACTATCTGCTTGGTTTATCAGAGGAGTTTCAATGATTCGTTGCCCTCCGTTCCTCTTCTGAGGAAAAACTCCGGTGTGGGGAGTTCAGCATAAAAGAGCGGAAGAAAGGCATAATAGGGTGGTGGGGAGTGGGCGCTTTCCCGCCTTTTAAAGGAAAGGCCTCCCCGCCCCCTCCACTCGGGAACAACGCAGGGCACAAGGCATCTTCCCCCCCCTCAGCAGCGCCACGGCCCGGATTGCTCCGCAACTAAAGGGCCTCTCCCGCCTTCGGTGCCCGGGCATCTCTCTCACGCGGGGCGGGGCGGGGAGGGAAGGCGGCAGGGTTGAGGGGGGTCTTCTTTGCCCTCGTCTCTTCCTTCCCGTGGCCATGCTGGGTGTGGGAAGGAGATAAGAGACCAGTTTCCAAACTCCGTTGGAACGGGTTTCCGCTGCCTCCCCCACCTCGTCCCATTCCTTTGGGCGGTTTTGGTCTCGAGCGCCCACCCCACCCCCTCCTGATGGTCTCCTTCTTGATCAATCCTCCTTTTCACCTGTGGTATTCCTCCTCCTCGCCCCGCTTTCTCACCGCTCTTGTCTGTCTGTCTGTCTTATTTATTTATTTATTTGGGTAGTAAAGGTTTCCCTTGTAAAGGGGTCAGTGTTCATCTCTGTTTCTAAGCCGAAGAGCCAGCACTGTCTGCTTCTGCAGTCATTTCCATGGTCATGTGGCAGGCATGACAAGACACCGGAGCGCATGGAATGCTGTTACCTTCCCACCAAAGTGGTCCCTATTTATCTACTTGCAATTTCTTGCTTTCAAGCTGCTAGGTTGGCAGGAGCTGGGACAGAGACGGGAGCTCATTCCGTCCTGCAGTACTCGGGAATCGAACTGCTTAGCTTCCACCTCCCAGTCAGCGTCTTAGTGACTTGAGCCACTGCATTTGGTATTTGGGTACTTATTTATTTATTTACTTGTCTGCCCATTTCCCCATTCCTTGTCTTGCTGAACTCTCCCTCTGGATTCTCCCGGACCCCCATTTATTTATTTATTTATTTATTTATTTGGGTAGTAAAGGTTTCCCTTGCTCGAAAGCTAGTCATATCCGACTCTAGGGGTCAGTGTTCAACTCTGTTTCTAAGCCGAAGAGCCGGCGCTGTCTGCTTCTGCAGTCATTTCCATGGCCATGTGGCAGGCATGACTAGACACCGGAGCGCATGGAATGCTGTTACCTTCCCACCAAAGTGGTCCCTATTTATCTACTTGCAATTTCTTGCTTTCGAACTGCTAGGTTGGCAGGAGCTGGAACAGAGATGGGAGCTCATTCCGTCCTGCAGTACTCGGGAATCAAACTGCTGACCTTCCACCTCCCAGTCAGTGTCTTAGTGACTTGAGCCACTGCATTTGGTATTTGGGTACTTATTTATTTATTTACTTGTTTGCCCATTTCCCCATTCCCTGTCTTGCTGAACTCTCCCTCTGGCTTCTCCCCGACCCCCATTTATTTATTTATTTATTTGGGTATTTATTTATTTATTTATTTATTTACTTATCTAGCCATTTACATTTCTTTTTTGGCGGGGGGGAATTGTGTAGGAAAGGCTTGTTTATACTGTTGCTCTCTCTCGCGCTCTCTCTCTCTCTGTGTGCGCGCCATGTGTGCGCGCAACACACATGCACCCGTGCCTGCCTGCATATGAAAAAGTCTGCATTATAAAACTGAACTTAATTTAAAAATTTCCTCTGCAGTGACTACAACTTTGTGCTTTCACTGATCAGGCCTGTAGGCTGCTGGGTTATCTGGAGTTGGGAATAATAGGTTCAGCCTTCTCTCCCTCTTGATTTAAATTTCTTTTTGGGGTGGGGAATTGTGTAGGAAAGGCTTGTTTATACTGTTGCTCTCTCTCTCTCTCTGAGTGTGTGTGTGTGTGTGTCTGTCTGTCTGTCTGTCTGTCTGTGTCTGTGGACATTGCAAATGTTGATCCCATTTACCAAATGGAACTGGCAGATCAACAGACTTGTGACTCTTTGCAAGATGAATTCAAGTCAAGCAACATTATGAATTTCTATGCATCCCTTCCCTCTGACATATATCTTAATATCAGGAAACATGCACTAAAAATGGCAACCATCTTTGGAAGCACATACATCTGGAAACAGACTTTTTCCCGAATGAAACATCTGAAATCTCCAATCAGATCCAGAATAACTGATTCTCACTTGCATCACCTGTTATGAATGGCAGTGACGAAAATGGAACCTGACATTGAGTATCTCATCAGTGAAAAGCAAGCTCACATTTCCCATTGAATCCATTCAGAAAATAGCAGTGGAGGCGGCATCTGCAGTGATGGGTCAATTTGCCTGTGTGGCTGGAGTGGAGGTAGGACTGGAACTCTAGTCTGGCATTGTCTGTTAGGATTGGTAGTGAGACACATGTGTTTTATCTCTTTCAGGAGATGGCAGCTGCGAAGGCAGATGGGATGGATACAGCAGTGACGGGTGAGTGGCAATGCACCTGGATGGGCGGAGGGGAGGTAGGATTCAAACACTAGTATGGCATCACTGAGTGACACACATGAATTGTGTTTCTTTTATGAAATGGTGGTGGTGGCGGCGGAGGTGGCAGCAGAGGTGGCGGCGAGGCAGCGAAGGAGGAGCCAACGAAAGGAGGAGGAGGCGGCAAAGGCGGCTGCAGCGGCGGAGGAGGCGGCAAGGCTGGGTGGATGTATGTACCATGGAGAGATAGTTCGGCCCTTGGAGCCTCTGATAAAATGTTATCCGGCCCCTGGGCCGAAAAGTTTGGGCACCCCTGATATAGGGCTTTAAAGGTGATAACCAGCACCTTGAATTTCACCCGGAGACAAACCGGCAACCAGTGCAGCTCCCGAAGCAGAGGCGAGGCATGTGCATACTGCCCACACCCCATCACCACCCGGGCAGCCCCATTCTGGACCAGTTGAAGCCTCTGGATGGTCATCAAGGGCAGCCCCATGTAGAGCGCATTACAATAATCTAGTCTGGAGGTGACCAGTGTGTGTGTGATCATGATCAAGGAGTCCCGATCTAGAAGCGGGCGTAGCTGGTGTATTACACAAAGTTGTGCAAAAGCCCTCCTGGCCACGACTGCCACCTGCTCTTCGAGCAGTAGTCGTGAATCCAAGAGGACCCCCAGATTATGCACTGGGTCTGTTTGGGGCAAAACTGCCCCATCCAGAACCAAAGCTGGCAACTCCCGCAATGGCCCAGGACCCCCGACTCACAGCCACTCAGTCTTGCCATGGTTCAGCTGAAGCCAGGACAGATGGATGCCCTCTGTCCCGCTCTTGCCAGAGATCATCCACCAGCGCGACCAATGCAGTTTCGGTGCCATATCTGGGCCTGAAACCTGACTGAAAAGGGTCCAGATAATCCGCTTCATCCAAGACTCCCTGTAGCTGCCGTGCCACTGCCTTCTTCAAAACCTTGCCCCAAAAGGGCAGGTTGGACACCGGTCGATAGTTTGCAAGCACCATGGGGTTGAGCGATGTTTTTTTCAGGAGGGGGCATACCAAAGCATGTTTTAAGGTAGCTGGAAATACCCCCTCCCGCAATGAGGAATTTATGATTGCTTTGACCCAACCGCATGTTACCGCCTTCGATGTTTTGACTAGCCAGGTGGGACTTGGGTCCAGTGCACAAGCAGTAGCACGAACAGATCCAAGGAGCTTGTCCACTTCATCAGGGACAACTGGATCAAACCGATCCCAGATAACATGGTTAGACTGCACTCCAGACAACCCCAGCTCTACCTTCTCCAGGCTAGGGTTAAACTTAGAGCGAATCTGAGCGATTTTCTCCATCAGATAATCAGCAAAATCCTCAGCAGATCCCTGCCAGCCAGGGCCTGACCCCCCTCAACCGAGGAGGGATCTGGTAACCCGGAACAGGGTCGCTGTGTGATTATCCGCAGAGGCAATGAGGGTGGTGAGAGACTTACAGACAAATGCTAGGCTTCTTGTTGTTTGAAAGCTTGCTATTCCAGGACCTTTCTCCTTTTCTTCACCCCAAAGTGAATCTGCTGCCTAATATGCTACATAGCATGGGAGGATCTAAATCTAAGTAAGTCCCCCTATATATAATGGACTACAAACTAATAATTCCTGACCATTGCCCATTTTGACTGGGACTGCTAGCACCTGCAGTCAAACACATTTGAAAGATATGGAATTGGAGGAATTCAGTTTGTGAGGTAAGATATCCATAAAACATAAGTGTCTTTTTCCTGTTTGAGAGTCTGATGAAGGGTGAACAATTTAGGTTGCTATGTTTCAGTTCCTTCAACTCCAGCAAGCATAAGCAATGGTAAGAGATGATAGGCTATAGGTTGCCCTTGCTTGAAAGTCAGCCGTATCTGACTGTAGGGTTCAGTGCTTATTTCTGTTTACAGCTAAAGAGCCAGGACTGTTTGCATCTGCAGACATTTCCATGGACATGTGGCAGGCATGCCTCAACACCTGACTGCACTGAATGCTGTTTACCTTCCTACCAGAGTGGTCCCTATTTATCTACTTGTAATATCTTGCTTTCAAACTGCTAGGTTGGCAGGAGCTGGGACGGAGACAGGAGCTCATGCCATCATGCACTACATGGGAATTGAACTCCACCCTTCCAGTCAGTGAGTTCAGCATCTTAACCACTTGAGCTACCACAGTACACCTGTATTTGGCAGTCCTACAAGGTGTCCAGCACTGCTATAACCTCTGAACTACAATGTCATCTTTGAAAGGAAAAGTAGCCTTCCGCATCTGAAATGTATGGATTATTGAATATGCTAAATTACTAAATTGCTGACAGGATTAGGAGACAAAGAAGAAGAGGAAAGAAAAAAGACAGAGCTTTTAATACAGAAAGAGACTGTCACATGATTCATGTTTATATAAGTACAGACACTTTGAAATAAGAACTTTTATTCAAATGGTGGAAGAGAATTCATTTCCTTTTGCCTTTCAGAGGCTCCAGAATTGATGGCAGGTGGTTCAATATAGCTCTTACAAGAAACATATTGAGATGGGGAAGTTGTCAGAAAGATATCACTTGCAGGCTTACACGTTGCTTTCAAAAATTATTCTGGATTGGCCATAAATTGATAGCTTTGTAATATTTTGGTGAAGCTGAGGGTAAATCTAATAACAAGAGCCAAAAATGTTTGGACAAAAAGAGAAGAAGAAAGAAACTTTACTTAATAAAGTAAGCCACCTATTAATAATTAGCTGGAATGAATTGGTGAAATTCAACGCCTATCAAAAACGGTTTGTTATTAGGAATCCAGACCTGCATCTATGTTTGGGCAGGCCTATTTAGGAGCACCACTGCCCATCCTGCACAGGGAAGGCCATAGAAAATGTGGGCTAAACATCGGAAGTCATACACTTTGTCCGAATACCCATATATGAAGAACAAGCAAATGATAATGACTATTGGCACCTGGAACATTAGGACACTATTCAATCTTGACAACAATGATAGGCCTGAGAGAAGAACAGCTCTTGTAACTCATGAGCTTGCTAGGCTGAACATCGGCATTGCTGCCTTGAATGAAACCAGATTGTTTGGCAAGGGAAAAATCATCGATTCTGATATACCATCTTTTGGAAGGGGAAAGAGGAAGGAGAACATTGCATACATGGTCTAAGTTTTGCTGTGAGGCCAAAGTTAGTAAACAACCATAAATTCACTCCTACTGCAATTAGTGAAAGGCTTATGACTCTCTGTATACCTCTCTCAAGAGATATCTCCACCACACTCATCTCCGCCTATGCCCCCACTTTAGATGCAGATGAAGATGTTAAAAACCAGTTCTACAATCGGCTGAGCTCTACCATCACTAAGGTAACAGCTAGGGATAAGCTTTTACTGCTTAGGGACTTCAGTGTCCAAGTTGGAAGGGATTATCAACTCTGGGGAAAGGAGATGGGTAAGCAAGGAGTCCAATTCTAATGGACTACTGGTTCTTGGTCTTTGTGAAAAACTCCTCATCATCAACACTCAGTTCTGACTACCCAAGTGTTTTAAGACCACATGGATGCATCCCCACTCCAAGCACTGGCACATCCTTGACTACATCATTGTCCAGGAGTGTGATAAGAAAGATGTCCTCATCACCAGTACAGCTAGAAATGTCAATGACCATTGGACAGACCATAAGCTTCTGACCTCTAGACTCAGGATTTCTCTTTGCTGAAGACCATCTAAGTACCTGCCTAAACAGAAGTTTGACACTTCTAAACTTTAGGATGAGGCCACTACTATGGATTTTCAGAATAAGATCTCTGACCACTGTTGAATAATCCAGTCAGCAGTCATGACATAGAGCAAGAATGGGCCTCACTGCAAAATACTATCATAGAAACTGCTGAGGAAACCATTGGTTTTGCAAAAAAGAAGAGGCAAGATGTATAGAAAGCTCATTTCCAAGAACTAAAGTGGAGATGCGAGGCACAAATAAGAGAAATGAAAAACCTCTGGTGGCAACAAAAAGCTCAGGAACAACAAAGGCTGCCTGAAGCATGTGACCTAAGGAACTTTTATGATGACATAAAAGAACTATGTGGACCATCTCGCTCTTCATCAGGCACTCTGAAAGCAGCTGACAATGCCACAATCATTACAGATGGCCTGAAAATCCTGGAGCACTGGAAGGAACACTTTTGTAAGCTTTTAAACTGAAAGTCTACCACTGCTGAGGATTTTCTTCAAGAAGTGCCACAACATCCCCACCAGCCACAGATTGTAATTCCACCAACATACTTGGAGTTCTGTGAGGCTCTGAAGAAACTGAAACCCAGAAATGTTCCCAAGGTCAGATAACATCCCTCTAGAGTTAATCCAGAAGGGAGGAGTATCTCTAAAGACCAGGTTCTTCACACTCATTCTCTTTATTTGGGAAACTGGTAAAGTGCCTGATGTCCTTAAGAATGCCCCTATTATCACCATCTTTAAGAAAGGTGATCTTAGTATTTGTGGCCACTAGTGTGGCATATCATTGCTATCCATTGCTAGAAAGATATTCACAAGAATCCTGTTCAATTGCCTGCAAATTATCTCCAAAAAAGTCCTCCCAGAATCTCAATGTGGTTTTCATATTTCCCGAGGGACTTCTGGTCGGGAACTCCCAATTGGCTTCCCAGCCATGCCACTGCTGCGCTGCCATTGGCACTTGGGTTGGGGGCAGGAACGGGCACGTGTGCCCATTCCTCCCCACAGCCCAAATGCTGATCAATTGCAGTGTGCGATACATTGTGTAATGTATGCAATGTTAAAAACTGGATAACAATGAGACTTGTGGAACCAAGTCTTATTGTTATCCAAGTTACTAGTGTATACAGAAAAAGCATATTTTATAGTTTAACTCTTCTATATGCTTCATTGAGCTTCTGCTTTTAAAAGTCACAACCTGCAGTTCCTTCTCTCTGATACTGTTCTTGGAAACCTGTTGCAAATGCCTCTTTTGTTGTTAGCTACCCATGACAGTCATAGTGGCTAATTCTTGCAGACTTATAAGGTCACATACAAGTATTTTCACCTAATTGCAGTCAATATCAGGCCTAGCATACCTGTTAGTTATTTGCAACTATGGTTCAATTAAATGTTATTCTGACAGGGTGGAATGTAGGTACTTCCTTCTTCCTTCTTCTTCTTCCTTCCTCTACCACATCCAAATCTGAATATTGGCGATCATCATGGCCATCAGCCATGAAGACTGTCCTGAGAATATAATGCAGTGGACTTTCATCTGCCTTACATATCATATCACAGCATGACCCCCGTGCCACTGATCCAGTTCCGTGAGTTACGTTCTGGCCTTGAGCCCTTTTGGCAAGCAAAGTCCTCCTCAGCCCCAGGCCAGTATTGATGAAGCTGCTGCCCTCCATCAAGATGGATTCAAGTGGGATTTAATCCACTTGGGGACATCACCCTTCCTTGTGGACTTCAGCACTTAGGGCCACTAGTCCTCAGGGTTGTCAAGTTGGTTAACTGCTGTCTGACACAGTATTGAGTTACTGGCAGTATAATACTCTATGACCATAGCAGGATATCCTGATCAGACTGGTAGGTTCTAATCCTTTGAATCTGTTACCTTCAATGAATAACTCACAACGTGCCTCCACAAAGATTGTGATATTTTTTAACTACAGTCAGGCGTATCTTGTGTTGCCAACTAATCTTTCTCATGCTAGGTCAGGTGAAAGGAACTGCAGAATGAACTCATGAAAAGGTGCTTTCATTTTGACTATTTCTCATCTGGCCCAGACATGAAAGAAGCAGCAGCAGCAGCAGCCAAGAAATAATAAAGGTTTGGTGCAGGCTGATTCACCCCCCCACCCCCCAAAAAAATCACATTCCAGAAGAAGAGCTGCGTATCCTGAATCCCTGAATTAGCTATATAAAAATCCTCTGTAAACGTATTGTATTGTATTTCAATCCTCTAAATCCAGGAATTTCCCATTATTTGTCTAAATTCTTCTGCTCTTGTCAATAGAAAAGTATAGTGTGACTTTTCCTGGAAACATATTTCATCCTGAACCACATTTCCCATTTCTCTTCACCTTTTGAACCTGTTTGCTTGATTCTCTTCACAACCTCTGTCTTGCGCCATCTCTTTCATATTACCCAGTTAAAGGAACATCAACTGATATATTTTAAAAAGAAATATCAAAGTATCATTCCTATAAAGTTGTTTCCAGTGAAGAACATTTTTTCATGTGCAAACCGCCAACCTTTATGGTAGCCTCCGACCTGCTGCAAAGGATCAGAGGCACTTTAGAATAGGGTGGGATATAAGCACAGAGGGCTATGATACAATAAGGAATAACAAGAAACAGTGAGGGAAAAGTGATATAGGAAACAGTTTATGAAATTTAGGTTATAAATGTTGTTTTAAAAATTGTTGCTAATTGTTATTAATGTTTACATTTTTACATATAGTTCAGTATTGTATTTTAACTAACTATTGTACACATTTAATTGTCATGAGCCACCTTGCATCCCCTAAAGGAAGAAGGGTGGCAAAGGAAAAGAAGGAAGGTGTGGTCATTGTAAGGCCTCTCTAGCATAATTACTAAATTTTGTTCTCTAACACATAGCCTGAATTGGAAGGAACTGCAACTAATTAATCCAGCAGATTTGTAAAATGGACAAATTAGAAAAAAAATAAACAAACAAGTGCTTGTTTTCAGATGATGCAAGAATACATTACAGCAGGCATCATTTCCAAAGTATCATTCCAGCATTTCGATGATTATTGTGGGTGGATTTGATTCTATGGGATTAAGTAGCTGTGCCAAAGCTCAATGTCTCAAAATGGAGAATGTTGTAAGGCTGCAACAGTAATATACAAGTTTAATGATTAATCTTTGGGAAGGAGAAAAAAGGGCTCCTCCTATGCTAAAATGAGGGACTCAGACATCTGCAACATTTTGAAGCAGCCATCTCAAAAAAGGATAAGAATTTGTCCTCAATTGGAGTCCTACAGTACTCCAATTAGAATTTTTCCTAATTGGAGTCCTACAGTACTCCAATTAGAACAGACCTTTCATTCAACAACTAACTCAATGGGAAGAATCCTATTGGTTTTCAAAACAAGCTATAATCATCTGCAACTAATTGATGAAAGGCTGGGTGTATCTCAAACACATGGCCAAGATGCATTCTAGCATCTCATCAATTAGCTTTAGCAAATTTCACAACCTTGCACAAATAGGAATTCTAGTCCAATGGACCAATTCTTCTTGAGAGTTGCAATCCATCTGCATTGTTTTTAAATCTGCTAACTGGTAAATTGGAGCAATATGAATGGCTCAAAAGGTTTAAGTCACTTCATTTCACAGGTGAAGAGCAAGTCATTTTAATCTTGATATTTATAAGGAGAAATCATAAAAACAGCAACATTTCCTCCTCTGAAGGGAACAACCTTCCCCAAAATGATCTCACCCTGCTGAATGCCTTATTTAAAAGTACCCCACAGTTTCTGTATGTCTATTCAAGAACAGTACTGGAAAAATAGCTTGTTGATTACCCGGTGGTAGGAAATTTACAATGTGATATAATGGGATGAATATTTCAGTACCTTAATGCTTTGATAACTTATTCTTCCCTCCCTGCCATCTGGTTTTCTTTGCCTATGTAATATCTGCCCGTGGGAACAAACATCCTAAAAAAAAGGGGGAGCTATGAGTTGTAATGGAGAAACACATAAAAGAATAAAATTTGTTTCTAAATTAAAATACTTCCTTCCATATCTTCATCTTTACTCCAATATTTTCTTCATACCAAAAGATAACACAGTAACACGTGGAAATATCACAGCCTTGGACTGTGTTCAGTTCCCATGTTCCATGCCCATGTTGGTTGGGAGATTTTCAGGGTTGTAGTCCAAACCTAGTCTGAAGAACCAGGGTTTGAGGATCTTGGAGGTGGCTGCTACTCGTATCCAAGTATACATTTCCCCCCCTGGAAATCGTTTTCAGGAAAAATGCCATTGGCGTGAATTTGTTGAAGGTGAATCGCAGCTTGCCAGGAAGTGACCCACACACTGTGATCACAGAGCCATCTCCTATGGCACATATGAAATGAGACATCCAGGATTTAATGCAAAGACATGACATAGTAAGAGAAATGTGTGAGAGACTTATTCTAGTTGCAAATAAGTTGCACAGAACTTACAGAAATACAAATAGGATTCTGACTTATATTTTTAATATGATCATTTTCTAAAGGGAGAGCTAGACATACATCATGGCCCAGAGGCAGTATGGGGAAATATAGATGGAACCTGAAGCCATCCAACAGTTGAGCAAAATAGATGATATTGCGTTAATCTCTGGAAATGTTGGAAGCAAAGCTTCTGGGCAAGGTATTCTCAGATTTATTTATTTATTTTTGGACTACAGGTTCCACAATTCTGCATTGTGGGAATTCTGCAAGAAAGCATCCATGCCTACAAACAACTACATGTCACTCATCCGGAGTAAGGGATAACTGAAAAGGTTTTAAAGCATAGTATAAGCCTAGCTCTGCCCTAGCTTTCTGTTCAGAAATGAAGATGCCCCACTAGCTGCTGGGAGCTACCAGAATGGAGAATTATAAGACTTGCAGTCCAAAGTATCAAAAGTTCTCATGCCTAATTGTTTCATTCAGTAGCAAGTCTTCCAAAAGACAGATACCCACTGTCTATTTGGGCCATTAGCAGCACTCGTACTCCAAGAAGCTTGCCACTACTCTACTGTAAATAAGAGGACAAGTGAAGGCAATTGTTGCACATGTAGTGTTGCTTTTGATTGGTGCAAAATCACAAATAGAAATAACTTTCATTGGGTTAGTTGGTCCTTCTTTCTTTTTAAAATTAATTAGTGTTTATCTGACTGGAAGATGGGACAGAGATTAGGAAGGAACAGGAAAGAGAATGAGGAAAGAGGTTCACAGGATGAGAAGAAATGGGAAATACAGAGCACACTGAAACACAGTTCCAGTTAAATCCAACAATGCTTTCCTACTGACGAGAACAGAAACATTCAAAAATGTCTGACAGAATATTTTAATATTAACCAGAATCCTGCTGGATAATTGCACTGGTCATTCTCCCAGGTGAGTCATATCTGTGTGTCTAATTGGGATACCCAGTGTCATATAGCAAACAGAATGATGGAATAGGACTTAAGAGGGCTGGTTCAAATCCCTGCTCAGCCATGGAAGCTCACTGGAAATGTACAACTGGAAACACCAGTACAGTCAAATCTCGCTTAATGAGTGTTTCGCTGTGTGAAAAACTCTCATAACGAGCAGGTTTTTCAAAAAGCGACCTGACTCGCTTAACGAAAATTTTCGTTATGTGAGTCCAACTTCCCCTATGGAAATGCTCACTTAGCGAGTATTTCTATGGGGGAAAACTTGCATAATGAAAAAAATTTCAATATGCGAGTCAGACTTTCCCTATAGAAAACTCACATAACGAGTGTTTCTATGGGGAAAACTCGCATAACGAAAAAAAAATTGCTATGCGAGTTTTCCCCCTAAAAAGCTCATTATGGGAGTTTTTCCATAGCAAGCAGCCTCGCAGAACGAATTAAATTCATTATGCAAGGTATTACTGTATTTAAATATATTACTTACTTTGAAACCCCTTTTAGGGCCATTGTAAGTCCATTCCAACTAGACAGCACATAGTGTAACAAATGCAACAGTAAAAATTACAACATAATTGCTACAAATTAACAAGTTGCTACCTGTATTCCAAAAGTAGACTATGTTTGACATAGGAAGGTTCCTTCTACAGATTCAATTAATCTAGTATTGATTATCTAATTTAGATGGTCCTTCCAATGCAATTTTGTCAACACAGCAGATTAGTAGCTCTCAGAGTATTCATGCGCTATTCTTTATTTGCTCTTCCATCAGAATGGGGCCTTCGGCATGCAGAGTAGGTGTGTTGCCAACTCAGACTGGCAAATAAGCACTCGATGGGTAAGGAAACAAAGTTTTAATTCAGACAATTTTCTAAGTTAACAAAACATATCAGAGACAGAGAGTAGGAGCACATCAAAAGACAAGAGACAAGAATGAATGTAAGTTTATTCATATTTACCTAATGGGTTTCCTTTATCCCCTCTCTAAGCCATCTAGAGAGCTCAGGATATGTGGCAGTGCTGCTGGTGGTACTCTGATATTCAGAAGAGCTCCAAAAATCTGGATCTAAAGCTGCTCCTTTGATTCAGTAAAAGGCGCTGTGTCACCAGCCTTGGCTCTACACCCTTCCCTCAAAAGATACCCAAAACTTGCCAACAACCACCTGGAGCAATAAGTTTGATGCCTTGTCCTTGCAGCTAGACCAATTACATCAGCCCATGGTCAGTATCTATTAAGAACATAGGGAGGGTCACAGTGACCTGACTCATCTGCCTTTGTCTGGTCTGTAATTTCCCTACTCCTCATACAGCCCAGGTGTTTTATCTTAAAACTTGGTAGATATTGGTTACTCTGCTTTAGTAAATTAGGGACAGATGTTCTATCACAAGACTTGACAGATACTACCCACTTCCCCTATCATAAGATGGTCCGGACATTTCGTATTCTGTTGCCAAATAATCCTGTCTGTCCTACAAATTCCATGGGAAAGCGTCTCTCATCTGGTCAACATGTACATGCCAAAAATACACTGATTAGCAAGGTATCTTAATACTTTAACACACATTTATATGATTTTAACCATCTCAAAGCTGGAAAGAAGGAAAATGGGTAATATCACCTTAACTCCTTGAAATAAAATGATCTTCCAAAAAGCTTGACAATACAGTAGGTAGTCTATCACTCAGCTATAATCTTTTCCCAGAAGCTTCAAGTACTTCAGACCTTTGCAGGTAACATGATGCAATAATGGCTTCTCTGTCTCACATAGTCATTCTATTCATACCTTACATTTATAAGCTTTCCTTGTTTAGCCAGAACATCTTAACATGTAGCACTATGCTGCTGCTTCCTCTTCATTCCCTTTGCCAGCTTTTTCTGCAGTAATTGAGTTTTTATTTATGTCTCTCTCTCAGCTTCCTCCCCCGCCTCAAAGGTTGTGCCTACAGCATGTGCAAATGCTATTAGCATAATTCTCGTAATACCATTTTCAAGTTGCTCTGGGGGACAGCAGCTTTTAATGACATCACTCTTATCCCAGACTAATTTTCTCAATATTGGTTATTAGATTATATATAATAGTAAGCTTACTCAGCCTTGAATAAAGTCACAGGGACACAGTATGTAATTTGTTTAAATGGATCAGCATGTGAAAACCCTGTGCACACAAACAGCTGTTGTGCCTGCAAGAAATAGTTTGACACAAAGCAGGATTCTAAAGCTTAAGGCTGCCGCTGTCTTTGAAAAGCCTTCTTTGCATCATCAGTGATTCCTTAAATGTTTTCCATCCTTCAGAAAGCAATTTGAATAAGCACAATTGTCTTCTTTTGATGCTTCTTTGTCATTGCAACTGCTGATATTTGCAGCTGAATCTGCAGTATTTGAGGCAAGCCAGTACATCAAGTAAATTGATAAATTTAAGCTGCACATGTGCTTTTCTGACCAGAAACAAGCTAAGTGTATTTGCGTCTGGAAGCCATACTTGTAGAATTACCAATGACCAGAGCAAAATATGTTTTATTTTCACCTTAATATGAACAAACCAATTCATTCTTCCTGAACAAATACACTTGCTGCACTGCAATTTGCCCATAGGTTTGGACAGTTATCTAAATACTGTAGTGTGGTTCTCTGCTCAAATGTGTACAGGAATGTGTGGTTTGTGCACAAAATTATGTACATTAGGGGAAGCAATCTGCAAAATGCATGCAAATTTTCCATATGAAAAGGCATATAAATTTTCATAGGGTCTTAAAATATACATTCACAAAATGACGAAATGAAAATTTGCCTAAAGAAAGATTTCCCTGTTTCTACCCAGAGCTTTCAATAACTCAATAAGGTAAGTCATAACTTGTAGTTAACATGTATTTAATATGTTCTCTTCCAATAACTAAGGTACAATAATACATTAAATCATGTATTTGACATAATGAAGAAGAGCGTCTCTTGTTTTGTGCTGTAACTGCAATGTTCTAATTATTTCAATAGTTCTGTTGGTGTGACATTACTAAACTGAGGAGGAAAAATATCAGATGATTGAAGTATTTGTCCATCTCATGTCTTTTGCTTTTTCTGGGTATTGAGGGGACAAGGAGGTAGTCAGAAAGAGTATCTGCTTTATATCATAGCCCAGGGACCTGTAATATTCAGATTTGTTTTTTAAAAAGTAATTCAAAGTAACAATGTTAATTTCTTGGATATAATCAACTTCTCCAAAGTAAATATAATTCCAAGAAGTACCCAAGTAACCAGATCTCAGGCAGTTTTCAACCTAGAAGTATTTTCCACTTAGGAGAAGCAATCTCATCCATCTGCTTTCCCTGTTTTCTTTTCACATTGTTGAACACTTCTGCACTTTCAGGATAATGGTAGGGTGTCTACGGTGAACATTTTCATTGTTGTTTAGTTTATAGCTTTGTTCAAGTGGTGCCCTTTTTCTTTTCATTTTCTTTTCTGTTTTACTGTAAGTATGGAGAATGTCTGGAGCTTCTACACCCACAAAGAATAAGTGGACTGAAGCAAAGAAAGACACACACCCCACACTAGGTTCCAACACATCCAGACCCTTTTACAGCTTCAAAATTCCACTCCCATCCAGACATGGCAATCAGCTGCAGATGGTGGCCCTTTTGATGTTACTGGATGAAAAAGTTTGAGGAGATTTAATGGACAAAGAGAGAAAGAGAGGTTAAATAAAATAGGAAGGCTAATACAAAACTGACAAAGAGTGGAACTTTTGATTTTTGATTCATTAACACTAAAGAATTTTTGTTTAAGAGTTTCTTTTTCAGGAACCACTAGAAGGAAGTGAAAACAGAAAAGAGAAAGCGTCTTTCATGTTTTCTTTTTTTTTTGGCTTTCATTGCAACATCAAAATCCCATTCCAAGACAGCACAATTAGAAGAAGTTAAACTTTCTAGCTCTTGCTTTCTCTGGTAAACAGTATACAACGCAATTAGACTGGTTTTTTCTTTGTTTCTGTGGCTCATTTCCCCCCTAACAATGTCCACAATTTAGTCTTATTCTTAGGCTGTTTCCACATGAGACTACACCAGGATCTCCGCAATCCCCATTTCCCATCAAAAGATTCCTGCTTCTCTTCTTCATCTAAGCTTTTCCAAAAATCAGTACACTTGCTGTACATCTTATACCTCACTCCAAGCAAACTGTTATGGTCAATATTCTATTGTTAGCCCCACCTACAGTAAACTCATTGACTGAAGTAGCAGTGGAGACCAAGAGAACTAAGCAAGAAAATGACTCTCGACACCCTCTGAATGGATATGAGCCTCCAGTCCACTGATTCAGATCCAGGAAGAGCTTTATGGCAAGAACAAACACCCTTGACAGCACACAATATTAACACCAAATTAGAAGATGGAGGAAGGAGCTCAATCACTGGACAAGGAACAAAATTAAAGAAAGATATAGCTGAGGAACTCAGTCTCCTCTATGTCACTTGGAAAACCCTGAATGAGCGGAGGGTTGGAGCCCCTAAATGCAAGACCAGCAAGCTAAAGTGGAGGCTGCTGGTGGACAACAAGACACTGTGTGGATTTGGAGAGATACAGAATCTGGCTCATTTGCTGGTTTGCCAATTACAGCTAGAAACATGCACCAATGAAGACTTAAGTTTGGCCAATGACAAAGCTACAAAAGTGACGTCATTTTGGCAGTCCAGGGTTTGATCAGGACATGCAAGAAGAAGGAGAACTCAGTGACTCGGTGACAGTTCAAATCAATCTTTATTAAATTCTAATACCAGCATAGAACAGCATAGGGAACAGAAGTTAAAATGGGGTTACTAAAATATATCAAGAGGTAAAAGTTAAAAAGAAGAGTGCTTAAAAAGGAGCATTTCTGCTCCGAGTCAAGGAGTAATAAACTTAGTACATAAGATCAATAATGTTACAAATATTACTAAGCCTATGGTGTGGCACTAGTAGTTTATTCAGCTGAAGGTCCTGCCAAGATTGTTCATCTGATCTTACATGCTGTGGCACAGAACCTGGCAGTGTTGTGAGTGAAGGTGGGTCTGTCATCAGATAGCAGCCGAAGGGTGTATGCACTATTTGTCCGGCCAGGATAGTTGCAGAGCAGTGAAGATACAAACTTATTCTGGATGTCTCTATAGAAAGGGCAGCTTCAAAGAATTTGTTTTGTGGTTTCAGTTTCTCCCATGTCACAGGGACATAGTCTCTCTGACATTGATGTCCTTTAGAACTTTCCCTTGATAACTGTCGAAGGAAGAACCTGGCAGCAGGCTAGCGTGAAAGCCCTCCGATGGCTTGGTGTCTCAAGTTGAAGCAGCTACGGGGCCAGGGCAACAATGTGTCTCCAAAACTCTGGAGCCAGGAAGGTCCCTACCTTCTTGCCTTTCCTTGTTTAGTGTTCTCTGTTTAAAGGTTTTTTTTTTTTTGCCTGGTTGTGATTCATGGTCTGTATGAGAGGTTGGGAGAGACCAAGATACTGTAGTCTGGATTAGATTGTCTTTTTCCATGCTGATTGTAAGCTGTCCTGGAGGGTTAGAGGTGCCAGGCCATTGGAGTTAAACACAATTTTGAGCCAAAGGTTGAGAGTAGATATTTACATTCATCCCTCAACCTTTATCATGCCAGTCTCCAGGTGAAGGGTGCCAGTAGATACACAGCAAGGAATCCAGAGTGCTGCACATAAGAATTTAGATTGTACTCTTTCCATAAGAGCCAGATTGTTAGGTGGGGGACATGATCGGACTCCATAGAGTAGCTGCGACAGGATTTTTGGTTCAAATAGTTTGAATGCAGGAGGGGTGAATTGGCCTCCTTTTGTCCTCAGCAATTTCAGTATGGCAAAGGTGGATCTCTGGGCTGGTGTGGGCATTCCTTGAGTCTGAAGCTTGGAGGACTACTCCTGAGTACTTAAAGCTGGTAACCTGTTCTATCTTGTGGCCATTTATTCTCCAGGTATGTTTCTTAGGCCCTTTAGCTAAGGTTATCACTTTAGTTTTCCAATAGTTGATCTCTAATTAGTTGTTGTTACACTAGTGAGCCAGAGATGCCAGCGATCTTCTGAGGCCTATTGGTGTCCTAGAGAGAATTACGGGATCATTATTTTATTTATTTATTTATTTATTTGTGGATTTGTATTACTGTCCAGTTCCAAAGAATTAGCATATAGGAGTATGTATATAAGCTTGTCAGCAAGCTTGGGAGGATGGAAGGCAGGGCTTCTTAAATGGTGGATCATATTGCTGATGAAGAAGTTGAATAGGAGAGGGGCCAGTATCCGTCCTTGCTTGGTGCTCTTCTGTGTAGGTACTGGTTCTGTAAAGTGTGCCTGTTGGGAGCATCTTATGTTGAGGTTTGTGTTGGTGTGGAGAGTGCAGATCAGGTGAAGCACCCTGCGATCAACAGAGGATTTCTCTAGCTTCTCCCACAGTAGTTGGTCCAATGGGTCTGTTTTCAGGTTGAGACTGGCAATAGGATACTAGCCCTTTTCAATTCCAAATGTATTGTTGGCATAGTCAGTGGAAAACATCTAAGATCCTAGACATTCAAGCTTCTTTTGCAGGAGTAGTCTACATTCAAGCTAGAATCTTTTTCCTCAGACTCAGTATCTAATATATAGAGGCTTATATTTCTTTGTTGTTTGGCTTTCCCAAAGAACTCAATGTCACTTGGACTTTAAAAAATTAAAGGTACTAGATGGAATATATGCATTTTAATCAGTTAGTTGGTCCTTCTGTGCATGCAGTCAATATGCATATTGTTTGCTTAGGTTAGGAAAAGAAAAACATGCCACTTTTGCATTGATAAATTTTGCACACATTATAGAAATCTTGTTTTGAGAAAAAACATTTATTTTTATGGTGAAAGCAAAATTCTCACAGAGGGTATTGATTTTGATACTATGGGACTTTAAAATGAATGATTTTCTTTATTTTTCTTTGCTGTAATATGATGTTTTATGATGTTTTATAATGTTTGATTTATATTGTGATTTATTGCTGTTTTGCTTGTTGTTTTTGTGAGCCCCCCAAGTTGCATTGTGCAAGAGGGTGGCACATAAATGTACTAATACTAATACTAATACTAATACTAATACTAATACATTTTTATATTCTTGCACATACATACCTTCTATGTAGAGCTGATGCTTGCCTTTGACAGTAAGTGTTAGTTGCACCCACACATCTTTATGCATTTTTCCACATTTATTTACACCACCTGCAGTGGAATATTTGCTATATTTTAATGTTCTCAATGATAATTCATAATTTTCATTCTCCTGTTACAAATCTGAAAGTCATGGTCTTTCAACCCTTTATTTTAGTTCTTCTCTGTTAGCTACCCATTAGATTAACAAATGTATCTTTAATCTCTGAATCTTTTTAATCATTAAAGGTCCATGCTTTGCGGAATTGAGTTCTCAATATTTACAAGATTCCAGCAAATACCAGGGTTATTTGTCTCAAAAGTACATATCTGAGCATGTATCTCTTTTTCATAAAGAGACCTATTTACAGCTAGCAATTCTGTTTTTATAGATGCAGGCTCCTCTATCTTACTTTCAATCAAAACAACATATAAAAAGACATTGAAATATACTGGATCAGTTTCACATCTTTAGCCTCCTATCACATTTGTAATATACTATTCTATAAAATTGCCCTCTGAAACTTTTTGTTGTGTCAAATATTTGCATGAAAATTCTCAGGTCCACTTCAAATCAATAAAAATATCCCCATGAATCAAAAGTTTCCATGCCTGTGGCATATCAGCTGCCTGTAAAAAAAAAGTAAGGTGATAATACCTCGTTGAAGGAGACAACTATGCTTTTCTTACTTGTTTATCCATTTAGATGAGATTTGTGCATAATGTAGCCAGCCATCACCTTGTTGTCCTTTGCACACTAAAGGGAGGGATGCACCAGAATAAAATAAAGTAATAAAATATCCTTGGAGAAAGAGAGAAAGGTTTCTTTGTGTTGGCCTTGGGAGCATTTGCAAGAATACCTCCCCACCACTACCACATCCTATGTAACTGTGGAAGATTTAAAGAGGGCTACAGCTGCATTTTACATGGACAAAAGGAAGCAGCATTAGATGAGACGTTTTCATCCTTGTGGGCAGGATGCTTGCCCTTGTGTGTGCACTTGTGCATATTTCATTATTATGTTGCAATTTGCAGGCAAGCATTCTTACAGTGGTTTGGGATTCTTCAACCAGCCATTTTATTGTGTTGAGGCCACACATGCTAATGGGGTTTCTTCACATCCTTGCATCTTGGCATCCACCAGGCCAGCCTAACAAAAACAAATTGGCCTGATTTCAAATACTAAACAGTATCCAGTTTGGTTAGTACTTAGATGGGAAACCACCAGAGATGCCAGGCAATTATAGACAGAATTTTAGTCCAGAATCTAGTACAGAATTTTGTCTGAAACTCTACACAGTAGCTACTAAATAAATAAATTTTGTATCAGAAATTATTCTGGTTTGAAATGATTTTTTCTGGAGAAACTCCGCTCAGAGGAAAGAGGCTCCTTTCATGTCCCCAAGAAAAGAATTGACAATAATGAGCTAGTTGGGCTATGGATATGACTAAGTAAAACTCAGCTTCTTTTCTTCCTATCTACTTGCAATGTGCCTTAATATAGACTGGTCAGAAAACAAAATGCACTTTTTCTTCTTCTGCCATATCCAATATTGGCAATCCTTGTGGTGATCAGCCATGATGACTGTCCTGAGAATATAATGCAGTGGCCTTTCATCTGCCTTCCACATCACATGACAACTGAACCACTGATCCAGTTCCACGAGTCACTTTCTGGTCCTGAGCCCTTTTGGGTATACAAAGTCCTTTTCAACCCCAGGCCAGTTTTGATGAAGCAGCTGCCTTTCATCAAGATGGATTCAAGTGGAAATTAATCAACTGGTACCATCAATGAGATGTTGCTTTAAACTGCTTTTAGATTTTTTTTAAAAAAATTGTATTTTGGAATTTGTGATTTTATAAGGTTTATATCATGGTCTGTAATCTGCCCTGAGTCGCTCCTGCGAGTAGGGTGGAATAGAAATTTGAAAAATAAATAAATAAATAAATAAATAAATAAATAACCCTTCCCTGTGCATTTTGGCACCCAAGTCTGTTAGTCCTCAGGGTTATCAGGTTAGTTAACTACCACCTTGCTATCAGTGTTGAGTCACTGGCAGTATTGACTACTCTATTACCATAGCAGGATAACCTGGCCAGACTACCTGCACTGGCTCCTTCTAATTCCCATCTGACAAGACAGAAGTGATTGATGTATTACTTGATAATTGCTGCAGATCAAATGCCAGTAGAAAAATACTGCAAACAATCTCCATGCTACTTCAGATGGTTATTTTCCTGTCCTAGGCTAGGTGGAGTGAAAACATGTTCCTCCAGAACCTGTCTATTTGTGAAGTTGCACACAGATTCTGGAGTGTGTTTTTCAGGACATCAGTGGTGCAATAAGCATCACAAGAGGTGAGAATACAATGTCTGTCACAGAAAGAGATGAGTAAGTCTGTATTGAACTGTTTATAACAAGGTCAACTTTATTGGTCTCCTCTGTTCTTTCCAAAGGCATTTGTCAAGGCCAATCTCCCTGCAAGAACAATTGCCTGAAATCACACAGGAAATTACCCATAAACTCTGTGTGGTGGGTCCACTCATACTTATTGTCTGTGCTGTCATCTTTTACAAAACATAAACATGTGGTTAAGCATAAGAAGGAAGTTCACAATGTCATATTTATTTTGCATTCATTGACCAAAATCTAATAGGGTGCTTCTGCTTGAAGAATAATGCTCCATCAGCCTAATCAAAAAGGGCAGTTCTTCTCCTCTGCAGGAAAACTGCCCTTTATGATTAGGCTGATGGAACATTATTCCGCCACTGGAGTAGGCTTTTAGGGTGCACAGAAGACTCCTCTGCAGTCTTCTGTGCACCCTAAAAGCCTTCTCCAGCCAGTATTAGGGGAAGAGGCTGGGAAAAGGTAGAAATCCTGGTTGCATGAGTCATTGACCAGTAATACAGCTGTGAAACAATCATTATGTAACTTAATCTTGGTGTGAAATCTTGCTAGAGATTTCCAAATCTTCATGAGTTTTTTTTCTCATTCAGAGAATAAATATGTCAAGTTTTTCCACCTCAGAGGTTTTCCTCAAATAGTACAAAACACCTCAGTGTAAATCTGATGTCTTTTCCTTTTGTACATGCACTCCTACTGAAGGACTGACAGCTCAACGATAAGAATTCTATCAACTTATCTACTGCTTTTCACATATTAAAAGTCAACACAACCAAGCCACATCTGCTGCTCTTTAGCTAAGCAATTTGGGACATTTCTGCATTCTGTGTAATTTGCCCAGTTCCTGTAATTTGTATAATTTATACATCATTCGTTAAAATAAATGCAAACTCTCCATGAGACCAAATAAAAAGATTGCACCATCATGCAGGGAAAAAGAAAAAAGGTGTGATTTCTCATTCTTGCACAAAAAAAAGAGGCAAGAGAGAATGCATGTCCCTAGTCACAAGTTTTGCATTGAATTTGGGTATTATTAAGTAATAAAAGAGGAAATATTTGAGAACATGAAAGCAAGAGAACTGGTAGACAAGACCAATAGTCCTTCTAGTCAGGTTTCTTTTCATTTTCAGATCTTGAATCTGACAGGTTCCTTATCATAACAGCTACCTGGTAGGCAAGTATAACATGGATACCTTTGCAGTGGCAGTAGCTGTACCTACTGAATTTTGTCCTATGCTGATTATTGTTGTTTGCAGGTATAAATTGACTCATTATTTTTATTTGTGTACACATGAACACAGCTGTATTTTTATCTCCTTACATTGTACCATTAATGATAAATATAATGACATAATTCATGCAAATATATGTCTTCTTCCCTGAATAAATTAACTTTTTTTTTACTCTGGAGGGTCTCAGGTAGCTCCAAAGAGTATGCTGTTAAGAGGAAAAGGGCTGAGAACTATTGGCTTCAACCGTGCCCACCACCTATTCCAACACACCTCCAAAGGCAAGGAAAAAATAATTCTGAAGGGCAAAATATCATCAAAGGAAGTTGGTCTATTATTACTGTATTTTATTTGTAGCAACCTATTAAGCATTGAAGAAACCACCAAACTAGACGAAAAACAGTTGCAGCTACAGTGTAATTGAACAAAAGCATTAATCAAAGCAAATTAGATTAAAATTGACATCTCTTGAAGAAAGGTTAGGATTCAAATGGGTCACAGTTCATCCTGCTTTTGACTAAAGCAGTGATGGCCAACCTTGGCACTCCAGGTGTTCTTGAACTTCAGTTCCCAGAAGCCCTGATCAGCAGGAGTAATTGAAGTCCAAGAATACCTGGAGTGCTAAGGTTGACCATCACTAAAGCCTTGATATCCTCTCTTATACCTTCTCAATAAGACAACCCTTCTATGTACCTCTGGTCCAGAGACTCCCTGGCAGATTTTCATGTTCCTTCTCTAAGGAGCATTTGAGGCAACAAAATAGTTATTAGAATTATGGTTAAACAAAGGAGGCCACCTTTTCGATCTCATATACAAAGATGGAAGGACAGGTAATGAAAACAGCATTTCAACTTTAAAGAAGTGAGCAGAAAACTGTGGGAAGACATTTTGCTTGAGACAGCTTTCAGTTGAGCAAAAATATTCTGCTCTATATTATTATTATTATTATTATTATTATTATTATTATTATTATTATTATTATTATTATTATTATTATTATTATTATTATTATTATTATTATTATTATTATTATTATTATTATTATTATTATTATTATTATTATTATTATTATGGGGAGAAAAATTTGCATTTGAAATCAGTAAAATATGACTACTTAATGACTAAGAAATCCAAATACAGTAGGTAGCAATATTATTTTTAGATGCAAATTAAATAATAATGGCAATTACAAGAAAATTCACATATGGCCATTACTCTATGAATTTTGCTGCTAGTAATTATGATAAGTGCAGTGGAAAACACCTCACATAGCTAGGAGGACTAATTAAAATGTTATGTCCATATTTGCAATGAGCTGTTTGTGCCCCTGGCTAAACTCTACCGATTAAACACCTCAAAGCTCTCATATTTGCAGGAGACAGAAAGATGAAGAGAAAAAAGAGTTGAAATGCCCCCCCCTTTTTTTTTTTTTTTTTTTTTGGTATTCCACAGTCAAGAATCACAGTCTAACCTGTGTGAGTTACACATTAAGCACCCTCTAGTTCTCATTTGTACATTTCCCAATCTTTTACAGATATTATGAGAAGAATATAGTATGAACCCTTGTGCAGTGGTAAAATTGTTGTACTGCAGCCAAAACAGCTGATGTTATGAATTCGATCCTGATGGGGTTTTAAAGTGGACTGGTGGAGGACAGAAGTGACTGGTGGACATTGGTCCATGGGGTCACAAAAGGTCAGAATTGACTGTGCAACTGAACAACAACAACAGCCTTCCAAGGATGGTAAAATGAGTAGCAAAGCAAAACAATGACACTTATATACCACCCCCAATGGCACTTAGTGTACTGTCTGGGCTATTCACAAGTTAATTAGTATTTTGCCTCCAACATGTTGGGTAGTCATTTTACCAGCCATGGAAGGATGGAAGGCTGAGGCAACCTAGATCCATGTTCAAGATCGAACTCTCAACCTTTTGGTTGTAGTACAGCAGTTTAACCCCTGCCTCACCAGGGCAGCATGATGGAGGTCAAATGCAGCACGATGGGGGACCAAATGCTAATTACCTTTTGAGAGCATGCTCTAAGTGCTGTGGGGCAGTATTTAAGTGTAATTGCTATTGATATTGCTATACTTCCACTGGGTGGATAATTTTCCTTGTAATAGTTGCAGCAAAGCATAGCACTCCCTGGATGCACATGTAAGGGAGACTGTGGTATGTGCTTTCCATTCACTCAGTAGATAATACCAAGAAAGAAAGAATTTACTTGATTTTAATGTGTGTTAGTTATTATGACTGTTAATTGTCCCATGTTATTTATTTTTCACTTTGTAATTATGTTTACAGTTGTTTTACACCTGTTCTTAATAGTTTTAACACCGTTTATAAGCTATGTTGAACAGTACTCCTTACAGAAAAATGAAGCAGAAATAGAATAATACAGGAAAAACAACAACAAAGGAAACAGAAATAGAAACAGTGACACCAGCAACAACTGCAACACCTCAGTTCTGATTCATCCTCAGTCTAGTACTTGTAGAGTGGGGAAAAGGAATAAGTTCTCTTGAATTTTTGTAGTTATAATTTCATGTCAGAGATCACTCTGGGTTGAAAGGATTTTTGCTGGGGAAACTCCGTGTAGTGAAATGTGATCTTCACATAGCAGTTTAGAGGTGAGCTGCACGTTAACCCAAGCTGGTGTTGTTATATGAACAGAACTGTCAGCCTCTGCTAGCATTTCTCTATAAGAAGGCAAGGGATGTAAGCAGTGGTGGGATGTCAAAAATTTTACTACCACACTGTGGGTGGAGCCTAATTTGTCGGCAGAGCCAATGTCATGGATGGGACCATGTTACCTGGTGGGCGGGGCCAAAGTTGGTCATGTGACTTTTTTAAAAAATTTAAAATTTCAAAATAATAAATAAATAAATACTAAAACATATAACATAACACTACTAAAACTAACAATATAATTTTTCATATTATAAGACTAAACAAAAAATGTTTATTTTTATGTATTTTCTATGCATTGAATTTTTTGTGACTTGCTGTTTTAAGTATAAAAAAATACAAAAAGGTAGTTAACATTATGCATTTAATACTTAATACTTTAACAATAACAAGAGGTACACAAAACTAGATTTTATTTACAATATGAATGAAAAACTATAGAACTATTTGAGAACTGCTATGCAGTTAAAACCTCACATAAATAGTGCCTCGCTTAGAGACTAACTTGCTTAAAGAGCAGAACTTTCTCTGAATGCTCACTTTCTTAACTCAACCAAAAACTCACTTAACAACAAAATTAGAGTTCGCAATCCCCCCCTTCAGAAGTCACAATTGTTCACTTACAATGGTGTTTCAACTAAAGAGCAAACTCACTTAAAGATTAATTGAAAATCTAGGTATTATTCTAGGTACAGTATTCCATGGCATGCATGCGCAGTGGGGGAACTGGCGAAAAGGTAAGCCCCCGAGGTGGTTCCCTCCCAAAGCCGCTATCGGTTCTCCGGGACACTGGGAAAAGTTACTACCGGTTCTGGCGAACTGGTATGAACCTGTAGCATCCCATCACTGGATGTAAGGTCCTTTAAAGCAGCTGGTTTTCTTTTCTTTTTTATTTCCTTACTGCAACTCTTCTTCCAGCCCCCATTTGAGCCCCTTTATTTAGAGTCTTTCCTCAGTGTATCTTAACAGGTCAAAAGATAATTGCAGACCGATGTCCACAAGACACAGAAAACAGAATGAGTCCATCACGCACTGCTCTATGCTACAGCCCTTCACTTTGAATGTCAAACAATTTTACCACAGGATCCTTTGCTTTTTTGTGCATGCCGACATGTATAGCTTTCACGAAATGTAGCAAACACAGACCTGCCACTGGCACTTGCAAGAACTATTGCATGGACCTAAACTTCTGTTCAAAACCTGTCTCTTTTATTCAGTTTCTCCACAGAGCAAGTGTCCAGCTACGTAATGTGAAAGTCTGTAAATTCGAGCACAGCTTATAAATCTCATTTTGGATCATTAAAATACCACAGTCATTTTTATTAAATTGAAAGCAGCCACATATTATTCAATTGACTACAGCAACATTCTGGTTACTTCAGATTGTGTTCACCTGTATGCACATGTACACACACACAAAGAGAAAGAAAGAGAAAGATAATATATAACAGCAATATCCCAGTCATACATACATTTAATTTTAATTTTAATTTTAATTTTAATTTTAATTTTAATTTTAATTTTAATTTTAATTTTGTTTATATTTATATGCCACCCAATCAGGGGAGACCCAACTCAGGGTGGCTGACAATCATACAGTGTGTGTTTGTGTGTGTGTGTGTGTGAGAGAGAGAGTATAATCACAATATAATCAATATACAATACTCAATACAAAAATTATACAGTAATCAATTCAACAATATACAATATACAATACAAACAAGATGCCATTACAAATGCTAAACAACAACCTCTCTACCCCAACCACAATTACAAATTATAAATGAAATGGACGCACGCTGAATGGAGATCTTACAACGCGTGCTTTGCTCGCACCCATTCCCAGGGCAAGACGGACTGGTGGCAATAATAGGGGTGGAGCCACATCTATAAAAGGTTGTGTCACCCATGAGGCATCCTCTGTTGCTTTTGAATTGTCGAAAGCTGTTTTTTCCCGCCCGCTCGCCCTCCCTTGCTGCATTGTGATTGTTTTGGTCACTTCGTGGGCCAGATGGGAATTTTTGCACGCACCTTGATTGGCATATTTGGTGCGTGGAGTTTTCGCCCATCCTATGCTGCTTGCATCGGTTGTGCTTGGGGTTTGTTTGTTTTGTTGCATTTTTGGTCACTTTGGCGGGTAGCACGGGTGAGACATGACTGTATTATACTCAATTCAGGGATGGAGCGTGTTTGGCTCAGAAAAGGGGTGCGTGACAAGGTTAAGGCAGCAGTGCCGAGCCAAACGCGTTCTAGGAACAGGAGAACACCGGCTTGATGGACTCCAAATTCATTCACCTGAATTTAGCTAGAGGTCGGGGAACATCCAGGTCAGTGAGGTGTTCCCCATAATAACATCAAAGGGCTGAGGAATGCCATCCCTCACTCGTGCTATTTTCACCAGGCAGGTAGTTATAGTTAATACAGTTTGATTAATAAAAGTGGCCCATTGTTTTACACTATTCCGCTTGTCTGTCTCGTCATTGGGAGGGGGATGAGCAAAGAGGGATCCCTTTAGAAAGGGATCAACGTAAATTTTTATAGAGATAGAGATAGAGATAATTTTTATTTATATAATTTTAAAACAGTAGAAAATATATAATATAAACAAACAAACTAATCATAAAACTAACAACAATAAAACCAACATAAGAAGAAAATAAATATATGATTACATTAACAAATATGTGCACCCACCACTGGTGGGATGTTATATGCCTTCAACCTATTATCAAAATATAACATTATTTTTATATATTTCCCCCTATTCCAAAAAGCTGGGTATTCTTTGTCAGAATAACCCTGACCTTCTCTCCTTGCCCTTAGTCTCTCCTGTCAGTGCTCTCCTGAGATCAGGTACTCCAGCACTTCAAAAGACTCCATAGGGTCTAGGTAAACTTATCCAATCCAAAATACCTACCTTCACCTTGGCAGAACCCTTGCAGCATAAAACTACTGAAAAATCCAGGGTGCTGTCAAGACACTGATGTTCTTATCCCAAGTCCTACTGCTTTCGATTTGACTAAAACATATTCAACAAACACTCCCATAAATTAAATATTTTAGGAGTGGTTTTATCAGTTCCATTCCTCCTGTAAGCTTCCTGTGTCCTACACTATCACTCTGTCCATTACATGACACTGGGTATCTGCTTCTTATTAATCTCCAAGAGATGGCTGTAATGAAACTGTACTGCCTGACTATTAAACAATCGATTCAAATAGTGAATTGATCAAGGAGAAAAAGAAAGAGATGAATAAAAAGAAAAAGGAAAGTAAATAACTACCAGCCCCTTCTATGGTCTTGTTCTTTGCTCCTTTCCTGAGCCATTTGATTGGAAGTTGGCATTAGTTATTACATGTCTCTTTGTCCTGTCATGTGGCTTTATGACTCAAAATTATGAATTGTTCTTCTGCTTCACATGCTGCTTTAGGACTTCAGGACAAATAATTTCTTGATGTATAGCAGCAGTTTATTTGCTGGTGAAGAAGATGTAGTAACTTGAATAGAGAAAGTTGTCTGATAACCAAATCAGATTCTCCTTCTGCATTAAATGATTCACATGCTACTTTAGGACTTTAGGACAAATTTCTCAACATATAGCATCAGTTTATTTGCTGGTGAAGAAACTGTAGTAACTTGAATAGAGAAATTTGTCTGATAACCAAATCAGGTTATTTTTCCATTTAGTTGAGGATGATCTGTTCCTCTACCTGGAAGTGACTCCCTAGGGTCTTAAGATGATGGTCCTTCTCATCATCATCTACTTGATCATTTAAACTCAGGAATGCAGAACATGTGGCCTTCCAGAAGTTGTTGGACTTCAGTTCCCATCCACTGTGGCTTGTGGCTATGCTGAATCAAGCTACACATATCAGACAACACTATATTAGCCATTTCCCCTCAATTTACATTGGATTGGACATAGATAAATTCTAATTAAAACCTGGCAACTGCAAGATGTAAGGCAGTTATGAGGGAAGCTCATTGCGGAATCATTTGTTGTTATTATTTTAATAAAAGCAGTGAATTGTTTTGTGGTTGTTGTTGTTTTTGGTGTAGCTGGCAAGGCTTTTTAAATACCTTCCAACTGATTTGACATCACTATTGTCTGTTTCCTGCCCAATGTAATTAAATAAGTTTTTACAGGGAAGTGTCATTTCCCTTTAATAGAATGGTCCTAGTCTCAAAAGAATTTATAAATACAGTGGTACCTTGCTTAAAGAGCATAATGCGTTCCACAGGATTGCTCTTTAAGCGAAACACCATTGTAAGTGCCAATTGTGACTTCTGGTGGTGGGGATTGCAAAGCCCAATTTAGTTGTTAAGCAAGTTTTCAATTGGTTTTAGTTGTTAAGTGAGGCAACCATTCAGAGAAAATTCTGCCCCTTAAGTAAATGAGTCTCCAAGCTAGGCGCTCTTTATGCAAGGTTTTACTGTATATAAAAATTCAGTTCAATAATGTAACAGTATCTCTAGGTTACTTGGAAGAATTGACTAAAAAAGAAGGGGTGCCAATTAGCACCTTGTTAAGCATCTTAAGGTTGCTTCTGCCATGTAATCCAATTGTTCTGTCTCTGGCCCTATTGACTCCAATAAATTATCATCTGGTTAGCAACAGAAATTTCACCCAGAGAAAACTAATTTGATGAATTGTGAATCACAGCAGATTGAATTGCATTTTTTCCACTGTGCAGTCACATGCTCATAATGCCTGCTTAAGCTAAAAAAAATATTTCTTGTACAGCAAATGCTGCCAAAGTAGGTGCCAACCAGTGATGGGATGTAACAGGTTCTCACCAGTTCTCTAGAACCGGTAGTAATTTTTCCCAGTGTCCTGGAGAACCGGTAGCAGCTTTTGGGGGGAACCACCTTCAGGGCTTACCTTTTCACTGGTTCCCCCACTGTGCATGCCCGCCAAGCACTTGGTGTGCATGCATGCCTACAGTGCTTGCCACGTATGCACAGCCTCTTTGCTGTCCTCCCAAGCTCCCTATAGCCTACTCCCCAGGGTAAGTGACTCACCTTTGGATGTGGTGTGTCTGTATGTATTTTAATGTGTATTTAATACCTTTACCTATATAGACATACAGTACTAAAAAGGTGTGTGTGTGTGAGCGTGCTTATTTTTATTTTATTTTTATTATTTTTAATTTTTTTATTATTATTTTTATTATTTTTTGTTATTTTTTATTATTTTTTCTTTGGCCCGGCCATGTCATGACATCATGATGTTGGCTCCGCCCATGACTTCATGACATCTTGGCATTAGCTCCGCCCACACTGTGATGACATCACAGTGGGGTAGTAAAATTTTTGACATCCCACCACTGGTGCCAACCTAGCTTGCTGTACCAAGTGCTTCCAAAATATGAGTGAAGACACTCAGTAGGTTTATTTCTCTACCATAGCTGGGGCTTCTTGTGTTAAATTGCTCCAGGCTGTGATGTGAGTTTAATTTGACAGGCTCCAGGCCTGGCTTAGTTTTCCCGACAAAGAGTTCAGAACCAAATAAAATATCTACCACTCCTTCAGCTTTCCCACAGGGGTATTTACTCTTGTCTCTTCAACAGAGTTTTGACTCTTCACAGAAAAAAACTTTCGGAATTCACTCTGGGGAACATCTCTATTTTGCTGTAGATATCTTGCATTAAACAGAGCTTGTATTTACAGACCTAAAGACCAGAAGTGAGGAAAGTGGGGGGAACCCCTTCTTTTCTTCCCAAACCACGGGGAAGTGGAGGAAGAGTTCCCTGAATTTGCCACTTTTTTCATGTCGGTAGAAATTAACAGGAATGCTGTTCTTTGACGAACAACTATAATACAATGAATTTATACCTTTGTGAAAATTAATTCAGGGTAATAACCTATTTTTTGTAACAGCAGTTCAAACCCCACTTACTGCATGATGGAGTGAGCTTCTGTCTCTGCTACAGTACTATCGTTCATAATTTTGAGGCTGAGTTGTGGTTTAATCTTTCTACCAGATATTTCCCACAGACTAATTAAAAATTGAAATAATTCAGTACAAAATGAATAATGATCTCTCACCACCTTCCTGATCACACCACACTCCTTAGCCTCTAGGATGAGCAGTGGCCTATACCTTCCTAGTGGGGCAATTCCCCTCTGAATTCCCCTGTATTCGACTTGGCTCTCGGGATAGTGTAGGTATTCATGGTTTACCTGTGGTAGCTAAGGCCTCTGGCACATGGTCCAGCTCAGCTCCTTGCTTCCAAATCAATAGACACCAAGTAGCTACGTTTTATAAGTGTTATTAAAGCTTCATTATGGTTATAAGATGGGTAATCATACTTTGCAAACTAGTCATTTCAAGGTAAAAAAAAATAACACTGACTTCTTAGGCTCAAGGCCTTTGGTAGTTACTCACAACCATTGTGGAGTGAGGCTCTCCCATAGCATCCATGCTGTGAAAGAGAACTACCCCCCCCTTCACACACTCTTTTATCCTCTTCCAATTTTCCCACATCAGGCTCCCCATGTGTGGGAATTCAGCCAATTACAGATAGCTTACTCAAAGATATAAATTCCATTCAGTGGTGTGCATCAAAATTTTTCACTACCACGCAGTGGGCAGAGCCTATGTTGTGGGTGGAGCCTACATTGTGGGTGGAGCCTACGTAGTGGGCAGGCAATCTAGTCATACCCGCCAAATGGCCATGAAAACGTCTCCAAACACAGAACTGGATCTTTGGCTGTAAATGGAGATGATCACTGCATTCCTAGAGTCAGATACAACTGGGCCACCCAATTTTACTAAAAAAAACCAGCCACCCAAACTGGTGCAAACCAGTCAGTGCCCATCACTGATTCAATTCTAGAACTGTTATGTCTATGATAGCAAAGGGGAAGAACGAAAGCTAAAAGCTATTTGCCCCTTACATATGTAACATATGGCAGTGTTTATATTAAGTTCTCCACATTCAGTGTAGCCACATTTTGAAGGCCTCTTCTTTGTTTTAGTTATCTAAAATAAGGCAATTTTTAAAAAATTAAAAAGCATCTACTTTTAAATTGCCATATGCTTTCTTTACAGAACATCTACAGTCAGCCTTTGTCTTAATTTTTTTCTCTTTAGTGTTCAGATCATCTTCTGAAAGATCAAGAATGGGGATTGTTTTACGAAGGGGGATAGACAATAATTTTCCCTCTTGTCTGTACACATTAACCTCCTGAAAGTGCTTTTCTCAACTGTGAATTTATTACCCCGTTAAAAGCTTTCTCTTTTCATCTCAAGACTGCAAAAGGGTAGGGACCCAGGTGGAAGATGGAGCACTAAAAAGCAGGGCTAAAATACAATTTTCTGTGCAACTTTACCTGCATACCAAATTGTCAGAGGTTACCATCCCCCAGATGAACTGGAAACACTGCTGGAAAAGAAGTTTTTCTCACAGTTGAGAGAAAATGCAGTTTTCTTCCTTCTGAAATACCCTTTTTTGAAAGCTCAGTGTCAACAAGCACATTATGGCAACAAGCTGAGTTATTAATGTAACATCTCCTTTAGCTCTCAGAATAAATTGGAAAGGGAAATCTGAATTGTTTTCAGTCACTTGTGCAAATCTCACATAAATTGTATGCATACACATAGATATTTGCAGAATGCCGTGAACAAGCAAATGTGACAATTAGGTATCTCTGTGTGTACACTCATTAAGAAGCTGTGATTAGCTGTGTCTCGCTATACCAGGAGTGTCCAAAGTTTTCGGGCCATGGGCCGATCACATTGTTCAAGGAGCCGGTCACTCAGTGGCGTCGCGTGGGGGGGCGGGGGGGCGGATGCCCCGGGCAGCGGATTTCAGGGGGCGGCAAAATGTCCCCACCAGTTTGGCCTCCCTCTGCCTGGGGCCGGGCTTAGGAAGCAGGACTTCCCAAGCGGAGGGCGGCCGTTTTGCTGGCGAGCACTGCTCGCCTCCGTCCACCTGGCTGGCCGTCGGGGGCGAGGAGGAGAAAAAGGGTTTTTTTTTAGGCGGACAATTCAAGGAGGGGGCCCGCCCGCCAGGCTAGCCGTCGGGGGCTCTCCTGGAGGGCGGCCCGCGTGCGCGCGCACGCTGCTCGCCTCCGCCTGCCCAGCCACCCACCCAGCTTGCCGTCAGACGGGGCACTCGTCGGGGGTGGGTGGCGCCGTGGCGGGGAGCCCCTGGCGGCTGGCTGGGCAGGAGGAGGTGGGTAGCGTGCGCGCGCACGCGGGCCGCCCGCCAGGAGAGCCCCTGACGGCCAGCCGGGCGAGCGAGTTGCCGGAGGTGGAGGTGCGCTCGTTGGGGGTGGGTGACGGAGGGGCCCTGGCCTGGAGGGCGCCGGCCAGGTCCTCGCGAGGCGGCCCCCCGTCGGCCCCGAGCAGGGCGAAGGGGGGTGGGTGGGAGCGCCGGGCGAATGCTTTACCTGGCCAGGTGAGCGGGGCGGGCGCGGGCTCTCTCGCTCTCAGGCTGTGGCGCCGCCTGTACCTGCCTCCCTCGCCAGCTGGCGGCGGGAACCTGGAGCGGCTCCGAGGGAAGCTCCTCCCCGGACAGAGCGGGCAGCCTGGCGCGGAGGGGCGGTCCGAGGGAGCAGGAGCCGCCGAGGGTCCGACTCTGCCGAAGCCTCTCGCCGCCGTTTCGGGGTGGCCCACGAGCCCTCCGGGAGGGTCCCTTAGGGCGGCAGAGACCCGGGCCAGGAGGGGAGGGCAGAGCACCCTTCCCCACTAGTCCGAGGGTTGGTCCTCGGGGGCAGGAGGAGGCAGAAGGGGCCCCTGCCCCTCGGATCTCCCTCTCCCACCTCCAGCACTACTCGTGGGCGGGCGGGCATCCATCGGAGCACGGGAGGGGGAGGGGGGAGAGGACCGGCAAGACCCGGAGCCGCGCGCAGGAGGGACTCCGCCCCGAGGGATCGTCCGTGCCTCCATTCAGTTCCCCCCCCTTCCGGGGCCAACGTAGGTGGGCGCGCGTAGTAGGGAGACTCGCTTCCCTCCCGGGGCCTGTTGGGATTTTTAGGCGCCCCCGTCACCACCACCGCCTGAGGACCCAATTCCCCGGGGTGGGTTGGATGACCTCGTGGGGCCCCGAGAGTCCCAAGCGAGGCGACAGCTGCGCCAGGAGAGGAAGCCACGCGGGGGGCGCCTTCTGCCTGGGTCCGGGGGGGGGCGCGGCGGCAGCGGGGAGCTGGGGGGGGCAATTTTCTTCTTCGCCCCAGGCGGCTGAACACTGCGCGACGCCACTGCGGTCACTAAGGCCTGGGGGCCGAATACAACCCCTGATGCCAATTCATCTGGGTGCATTTTACTTCCGCTTCCAGGAGCGATGAGGGCTTTGTGGGCCAGATGAATTGGTGTCAGGAGCCGCATCTGGCCCCCGGGCCTTAGTTTGGGCACCCTTGCTCTATACAATATATGAAATTATGCTCAAAGAAAGTGCATTGAATTGAATTAGGATTGTAACACTAATGCTTGAGACTTCCACATTTTAGATCCATCTAACTCCATGTGTTGTGGAGAGGTTCACATGAAGCTCATAATTACTCGTTGCAGACATGAACATTCTGGACCTTCTTCTCCTTCATGGATTTCCCTTGCAATTTCAATAGCCTGAGTAGTACATGGAACATCTAAACAGATGCTCCGTTCATAGTTTGCTTGGTCTACCTGGAGCTTACACATCAACAAGTACAAGCACAATGAACAGAGGAGCGAGTAGATGTGCGAACTCTGTGGAAGTGGTTTCACACATCTCTGAATGAAAGAACTTTGCTTTCTTTTTCCATTAAAAAAATATCCTGGAAGAGTGTAATGACTGTCTGTTTTTACAAAGGTAAAGATCAAAATCCCAAGGGGGATGATTGTACAGGGGAAGAAATCCTGCTATTCACAAGACTCAGAGTAAGGCTGGCTGTATTGAGACAGTGAGATAACATCCTGAAGGTTCTCTAACCCTTTGAGGGACCTCATTCACCAGCACATGGATGAGATTCCAAGCAATCAGTACTTTCCTATCTTTGCCCCAGACTCCTGTCTCTCTGTAAACCTAACATTTTCCCCCTTGTGAAGCAAAGTATAACTCCACACAGAGCAAGCATGAAAAGGTCAAGATGAGTGAACACAAAGTCACACATGATCCACTTAATGCTACTATTATTAGCAGTTCATGCTTCAAACCTACACTAGTTGAGAAAATATATCCTTTTGTTCCAGGAGCGATGAGGGCTTTGTGGGCCAGATGAATTGGTGTCAGGAGCCGCATCTGGCCACCTAAAATAAGGAGAGAAGTATCAGTGGATACCAAGAGAACTAAGCAGAGAATGACCTTCAACATCCTCTGAAGTGATATGAGCCTAAAGTCTGCTGACTCGGATCCAGGAAGAGCTTTATGGCAAGAACAAACTTTCTTGAGGGTACACAAGAACAAAATCAAACTAGGTGGAGGAAGAAGCTCACTGAACAAGGAATAACATTAAAGGAGGATATTGCTGATGAACTCAACCTCCCCTATGCCACGTGGGGGGCCCTGAATAGACCAAATATAAGACCAACATGCTGAAATTGGGGGGTGCTGGCAGAGAAAAACACACTGTGTGAATGTGGAGAGGTGAAGAATCCAGGTTATTTCCTGATCTTTCAGTTGCTACTGGAAAATTGTGCTGATGAGGCTTAGTTTGGCCAATGAAAAAGTGAAGAAGGTGGCTTTACTTTGGCAGTTTAAAGTCTGACCTGGACATGAAAGAAGAAGAGCAACAAGAACCATGTATTTCCCATACTGCACATTTTACAGAAATTTTAGTCTAAAAATATATATATATCAGGATTTACATCTCAAATGGACACCCCTTAATCATGTTGTCCTGCTTTTTTTAAAAAAAGAAATGTAACTAATGAAAAAAATTAGATACATATATTTAATTTCATTTTATAAAATATTTTGTAGCTTCTCCAAGGGTTTTACCAGTTGAGTGATATATAAGCAACAATAAATAACTACTTCCATCATAATTGTAATGCTGCACCGGATAACATCTTTTGAGGTATATCTGTAACTTGTGGTTTTCAGTTCCTTTTTGACTTTTGGGGATGTAACGGCCTCACCACACAGCTGAGTTTTGTGTGAGATAGGGGATTCTGTTTTTAAAAATTAATTAAAAATAATGACTGTTGTTACTTCTGAATAGCAAGAAACAGAAACATTATCTTTTTTAAAACCATTGCAGCTGTAACAGTAAATTGGAAGCTTTGCACTGCAAATGGAGGGTTTGGGACTGCAGCGTAGCCAATTACTTTTTAAAAATTACTTTCAAACTTGGCTTTTCTCTCACGTAGAAACATCAGAGCATTGAACATTAATCACGCGGCTCTTGGATTTCCTTTGGGTTGCTGCAGCATTTATGGATACTTGGTTTATTATGATCTTTGCCATCCTTTTTAATCCTCCTTGTGGCCTCTGTACTCATGATAAATATGATGAAGCTACATCTTGGCAGAGCTATAAAAAGGAGTCAGCTCACTGTGATTTGAGAAAAGAATCCATGAGAAAAGAATCAGGCTCAAGTTTATGAAGCCTAATCACAGCATTTTCATGACTTTTAAACCTTGGTTTTCAAATAAGAGCTTTCTTGTTGCAAATGAACATTCTTTCTTTATCTGTGTCAGATGCACCACCAGCATATAACATATAAAGCTACAATTAATACATCAAAAAGCAAAATACATTTCTACCAGAAGTAGAAATTGCTAATTTTTCTCGTAAGTGAAGGGGACTGCAGAATGAACTTACCAAAGGGTGCTTTCATTTTGACAGTTTCATATTTGGTCTAGACATGGAGCAAGAATTTCAAAATTATTTTAGGGGGTGAGGACTTGAACTGGAAAACATAAAAAATTAAATCTTTATTTGTTTACACTTTCCCAGCCACCCATTACCTAGAATTTTTCACCAGCACTGGAGTTGAAAGAGAGAGGTTCCGTGCCATATATGCAATGTAACATACAACTTAACACCATTTTGTTATTTAAATTGTAGCACACATATTTCCTGAGGTGGTGTGGTTTTGAGCAGGTCTGTCACCTTCCCTATGTAGTTTGAATTAGTTTAGGTCTCTCTGTGTTAAGGGAGAGAGCATTTTCCCTATAGCTTTCAATTTATCTCATAATTAATAGGCTGGGATCATTTCATTTAACATCTTGTGATTTTTATTTCTTTTTATAGTCATTCAGATCCACACTGATATTGTCACACCTTTTGGGGTTCCAATTCAAAAACTGTGTAACTATCACTGTTTGCACAGTAAGAGGATTGAGTCTTTTTTTCTAAACAGCTGTTGCTCATGTGAAGAAGCATTTAAAAATAGATTTTGATACACAACATAAGAGAACAGTGTGTTCAAAATTAAAACCAAACTTTCTGCAGGGCTAATACACACCATTGGATGTGTATTAGGCCAGATTTTTCAGGTTAGATTAGAAAACAAATTTATAGGGTTCACATAAATATAAATATCTGTTATGAACAAGCAATGAAATGGAATGCCTTTTGCAGTGGAAATTCATTCATCCCCATGGCCTGTGGTGTATTTGCAGGTGGGGAAATACACACAAACAGAAATGTGCATGACTAAAAAGGCATGCATGGATGGACTGTTTTTACTTATATTTGAATGTTTCATTTTAACTATGTGAACCATCTGGACTGGGAGCATATCCCAAATGGGTGGTCTATAGGATCAATAAATCAATAAATGAATGAATGAATGAATTGATGCTAGCTAACACAGCACATCAAAACAGCTTCTTCAAAGCATTGCTGATCCTTTTTCATTGTTGTTCAGTCACACAGTCGAGTCCGACACTTTGTGACCTCATGGACAAACCAGCTTCCTTTGTCCTCTGCCATCCCTCACAGCCTGACCAGATCTATGCCCATTGTATCAATGATTCCACCCATCCACCTCATCCTCTGCCACCCCCTTCTCCTTTTGTCTTCAATTTTTCCCAGCCTCAAGGCATTCTCAAGTGATTCCTCTCTTCTCATTTGGTGGCCAAGTACTTGAGCTTCAGCTTCAGTATTTGTCCTTCCAATGAGCAATCAGGGTTGATTTCCTTCAGGATTGACTGATTTGATCTCCTTGCAGTCCAGGCAGTGATGGGCAGCAACAGGTTCACACCAGTTTGGCAGAACTGGTAGTAACTTTTCCCAGTGTCCTGGAGAACCGGTAGCAGCTTTTGTGGGGAACCACCTCGGGGGCTTACCTTTTCACCAAGTGCTTGGTGTGCATGCATGCCTACAGTGCTTGGTGCACATGTGTGGCCTCCTTGCTGTCCTCCCAAGCGGGGAGGAGGAAGAGAAGCTGCTAGCCTGAAGCTCCCTATAGCCTGCTCCCCAAGGTAAGTGACTCACCTTTGGGTGTGGGGTGTGGGTATGTATTTTAATGTGTATTTATTTTTAATGTGCATCTTTGTGTTTTATGTGTATTTAATTTGTATTTTATGTGTTTTTATGTCTATTTAATGTGTATTTATTTTAATGTGTATTTTATATGTTTTATGTGTATTTTTATGTCTAATTTGTATTTTTATGTGCACTTATTTTATGGGTTTTTTACATTGGCTCTGCCCACATCATTGGCTCCGCCCATTACATCATGATTTTGGCTCCGTCCATGATGTCATGATGTTGGCTCTGCCCATGATGTTGGCTCTTACCACAGTGTGGTAGTAAAAAATTTGGCTGCCCATCACTGAGTCCAGGGGACTCTCAAGAGTCTCCTCCAGCACCACAGTTCAAAGGTGTCTATTCTTCTGTGCTCAGCCTTTTTTAAGGTCCAGCTCTCACAGCCATATAGTACTACTGGGAAGACCATTGCTTTAACTATGTGGAACTTTGTTGGCAGGGTGATGTCTCTACTTTTTATTATGCTTTCTAGGTTTCTCACAGCTCGCCTCCCAAGAAGTAAGAGTCTTTTTATTTTATGGCTTCAGTCACCATCTGCAGTTTTCTTAGATCTCAAGAAGGTGAAGTCTGTCACTGTTCCCATTTCCTCCCTTTCTATTTGGGGCGGGATAATAAATGGGAATAATAATAATAATAATAATAATAATAATAATAATAATAATAATAATAATAATAATAATAATAATAATAATAATAATAATAATAATAATAATAATAATATTTGCCAGGGAGTGATGGGGCCAGATGCCATGATCTTGGGGGGGGGGGGTTGATGTAGAGTTTCAGGCCAACTTTTGCACTCTCCTCTTTCACCCTCATCAAGAAGCCCTTTACCAAGACTTTAAAAAATTGAGAACTTCCTTTCCTTTCTACTCTGCAGAAGGGGGAAGGAGGTTTTTCCTTTCTCAAGCATGTTAAGCGGCTTGAGCAAAGGGACAACTTAAGTCATCCACTTTTGTTTGATCCTAGCAATTGCACATGGGAGAAGAAAATCAAAACTGTAGCAGTCCTACATGCATGGGGGAAAAACAGTAGCCCTAAAAAGGAAAGCAACCAGGGATGGAGTGGTTCATAATGGCACTATGTTGTGTGGTTGATTGTGAAAGGAGCAAACCAGCCCATCCCCAGCCTGGATGAAACTGGAACAACTGTCATTTTAGTGGCACTCTACATCATATAGTTAATTCTCTGTAAAGGAGTCAAATGGTATGGATAAAGGTTTGGTCTGTTTGCAGTCACAGAAACAGGTTGTAGTCATGTGCACAAACATTTACTTACTCAAGGCACGTTATTAAAAGTCATCATAATAGAAATTCTTTAAATGAGAATAGAGGATGACACAGTGTATTTATTTTCATTTCTGTGTATGCTAACAGTACTCCTCGTCCAAATATAGTCATCTTTTTGTGAAAGAATTCACTCACTTCTCTCCTTTAGCCATCAAAGAGTATGACATCTCTCTTTTAGTACCCTATTCATTGAGGCTTTAAAAAATAATAAAACAAGACAAACCAAACCAAATTCCAGGATCATTCTTTCCTGTCATTTGAAGACTAATAATAAAGGGGGAGAAAACCATCTCTGAAATGAGGACTCAATTGTTTCTCAGACAATGTGTCATCGCATAAACAGGTCTCCCAAAACAATGCTGTATTTACTGAAAAGGCAGAAAACTAAAGTGTGATAGCGCAATAAAAAAGTAAAAGGGATGAAATCTTCAGCATTTTAATGGAATTTTCTATTAAATCTTCTTTTTAGCTACATGTTCCTTTTGATTTAATAGTCAGTGCAATTTCATTTGCAAGCACTTGAGCAAAATCTCCAGATGGATGATACAACATTTTAAGTGGAAGATACTTCTGCAAATAAACTTTCAGTCAGAAAGCCCCAGATTACTGCCTTATACATTAATAGATGACAAACATGTATTTATTGAAGGGAAAGGCTGTAGTGAGTGGAGGAGGACACACTTGCCATACATACAAAACATACCAGGTCATTTCCTTGAAGGTCCAAGGACCAGTGGGGGAGAGGCTATTGTTTGAAACTTTGAACAATGGTGTGCAGCAATGGTTGCAATGCTGAGCTATGATTTAGAAAACCCAGGTTCAAATCTCCACTCAACTATAAAATCCAATGTCAGTTTCTCAGTCTGAATTAACTTGCAAGACTGTTATAAAAATAAGTAAGAAAGAGGAGAACCTTGAACTCAGATGACATGCATGGCAGGATGCAGGGCAGTAGCAGGATTCTAGATCCCCCCCCCGAATATTTTTTCAGGAGGGGCAACAGAGAGGCATGGACACGCACACACCATCAATTAGTAAAAACATCTGTATTCCCACACCTGTTTGACTGGCCTCCCTTTCCACTCTGCCCTCCAGAGTTTTGCAGCTCCAAGAGTTGTGGCTTCCAAGGCTGTGTCCATCCATCTCACCTTTCCAGCTTCCTCTCCTCCTACTGCCCAGTCCTTCCCAGGATCAGGACCCCCCCCCCCGGTGATCTCTTCCTGGAGGGAGGGAAAGAAGGAGGATGCTTGCACCAGGGGTCCACAGAGGCTGCATTTGCAGCCATTGCACCTCCGCTTCCTCCTCCTCTTTCCCTGGCTAATGGGAGGATCAGGGTCCCAGTGGAGAGGGAGACCAGGCACTTGGCAGCCAGGTGGTCTAGTCTAGACATGCCACCCAAGGATGGAGGGGACGGCGTTTAGGGATCCCGGGGCACTCCACAACAACAGGGTGAGGCATGGGTGTGAAGGCAGCTCCTTGTTAACTTCAAACCCATGATCTCCTGGATGCTAAAGCCGATGAAGCAAGGCACTACGGGGTCCAAACTGGGCTTCAGCCCTGACACTATGAAGCCTTCCCCGACGGGCCTCAAGGATGCTGGCAGAGGATGAAGAGGAGTGGGTGGGATGAGAGTGGAGGCAGAAGCACGCCAGTGCCACTGTCGGGGCCTTTGGGCTTCTCAGGCAGGCTATGGGTGAGCGCATCTCTGATCTCCCACTTTGTAAAAATCCCTGACTGCCCCTTGGTTGAGCAAATCTAGTTTGGGGTGTGTGGACTGTTAGTTCAGGGTTTCTTTAGCCACTCCCCCCAGCCCTCCTAGCTATGGGCCTGGCAGGATGTAAAGACAATAAATAAATTAATATAAATTTAAAAATGAAACAAATGAAATTAAACAAACTAAGCTGATTGGCTCAAAGATTTGAATTAATTTAATGAGGATCTTTGCCAAGGAATCTGATAAATGACTAATGTATGCATGTATTAAGTAACTTTAGTCATCCTTGGGTTTCTGAACTGGAAAACTGATGTTTGCCATGTGCATGTGCACACAGATTGACATGTTTAAAGATGACATATGGAAATGGTGTTTAATAAACAGAAAATAAATTCTATGTCATTTTTAAAAGATTGAATGCATTCGGTTCTTGATACAGTTTGGATTAATTGAAAATATGGATAGCTCACTTGCCCCATTTGAATCAATAACATAATGAATATTTTGAGGAGGCTGTACAACTGAGCTTTGAAATATCTCCCTGCATTTCAAATGTTCTACAGCTAGCAACAACTACTTTGCTATAGGTTCTTCTTCAAGTGCCATGTCCAATTCCAAATATTGGCTCTCATCATGAAGATTGTCCTGGGAACAATAGAATACAGTGGCCTTCCAATTGCCTTTAATGGGCATTGTAACCATAATTTCAAAATTAATATGTTTAGTATTATATATACTTTAATTTCCAATAAAATAGGCTTCTCTCACTATTTTAATTTGCCATCCACTTCAAGTTTAGTCTTTCACACCCACAAGCACCACTAGCAGGCGATTGTTAGCTGGGGGATGACTGCAAGAGTTAATGTTTAATAAATTTACCAAAGACCTCAAACTGATTTCCTCTCAGATCAAATGTGCAAACAAGAAACCTATTCATTGACACTGTCCTGGAATTCTGAAGAAAAGGTGTTAATTGCTTCAGGAGTAAGCTATTGACATGTCTTAAATTGCCCTTTGTATAAATGTTAATAAAAGGGTCTCTCTTTTTTTGGTATTTCCTTTGCTGTGTAATATTTTGATTCTTAACATCTTCTGTTATATTTCTAAGTGAAACAGCACCCAGAGATTTTTCCCCTCGGGGAATGCTTGGAGACCCAGGGACACTGCAACCTGTCACCTAGAAACCAATTAAGCATAATGTCACACCCTACTCAAAGAAGATAATGGCCAGAGTACTATTCCATCCTGGAATCTCTATTTACCATATGTAACTGTGATGCTTGCCAGACAACAAACAAACAAACAGACAATGGAGCACCTGGAAAGGCTCACCTGGAAGAGATCAAGTACAGCATAAAGCCGGATTGCAAAATCTCTTCCTACATTATTATTTGCATACAAGTTTGTCATTGTAACTTGAATTTAAAGTGCTGACTAACTCAATGTGACTAAAGATTGTTTATTTGCATTAATAGGAAACCCCTCTGCTGGACTTTTATCTCATTGTATAACTTAATCAGCATAGGTGATGAGATTAGTTGAAGGAAATGTACAAAAAAACTCTCAGCAGCTTCGATGGCTAGCTCTCCCACCAAATTGCACAGGGAAGCTCATTAGATTTAATAGCAGACAAAAATGGGTTAGACATGTTTCTTTGTCCCTCTGTTTTAAATGTTATGTTTGTCAATAAAATGGTCTTGATTTTGTCTGAAATCAAAATTTCTGAGGTTCTTGGGGAGCTCCACCAGCAGATGAACTTTTAATTTTAAAACGCATCTCCACATTAAAAATGGTTCTGAGCCCTTTTGGCACATAAAGTCCTTATCAGCCCCAGCTCAGTACTGCTGAAGCTGCTGCCCTCCATCAAGATGGATTCAAGTAGGATTTAATCCACTTGGGGACCATCACCCTTCCCTGTGGACTTCACCACCTAAGACCATTAGTCCTCAGGATTGCCATGTTAGTTAAATGCCGCCTAATGATTGGTGTTGAGTCTGTCTAGGGGAGGTTATCCTGCTATCGTAATATAGCAGACCACACTGCCTTTGACTCAACAACTATTGCTGTAATTTAAGCTTTGGTATAGATTGGATAAATTGAGAAATAGGAGACCTGAAGTATTCACCTGTGATTTGGGGCTAGGTTATTTAGGCCAGGAGTCTGCCTAGGTTTTAAGATATCCAAGTCATTCTCTTAATTCTGACCGCTATTTGTTCCTCAGTCCTTGAGCAGAAACAAGGTGCATATCATGCAAATTCCCATCTGGTGCACAGAGCTGCTGAGGGGTCCTGAGAAAATGGCACAAGTCCAGCACCACAAACACTTTTGGAGGAGCAAGGCTGCAGGGGGACAGTGATGGAGGAGGCCACATCTAGGCCCTTAGAGCTGCAGACAGTCCACTGGCCACATGTGAACCATCTGCTCTACAAGGTTTCCACTGCAAATCCTGACCAACCACATGCAAGGATTTACCCATATGGACATGAATGCAAGGTATACTCACATAAGTTTGTATGTTTGGTCTCCAAATGTACTAAAATGACTTCGCATAAAGAGGAATTGTGCTCACCACAGCAGTCCCTCTCCACCCATACCTTTATGTAGAGCTATGTGAAGAAAATTAACCCAAATCATTTTTCTCCCAACAGACTTTACTGAATTCGAACCTGCCAGAACAAAACATCAAAACAGGTGCTTAGAGAGACCTGGACCTTGCACATTTCAAAGGTTACAATGCAATTTGTGTAGCAACCAAAGTTCTAGGGGGTGAGGGGAAATCTCTATTTGAAAAGTAGACAGAAGCACATTTCAGTGGAAGGGAAATATTTATCTCTTAAAAGCATATGGCCGGTTTTAAAAAACCATGCACACAGACAGACACACAGATAGACAGACAGACAGACAGACACACACACACACATTACAGCAGAGAAAGAAGCACTCACTTCACAGTCTGATAAAGACGTGAATTAGAATAAGCTTCCAGGTGGAAAGTTTTCACTAGCTTGACTATTATAGAATTGTACTTTCCTCTGAATAAGAAGGGTACACAGGGCCAGGAAAACATCACTATTTGTGTTTCCAGAAAGTACTACACTGAGGCATATGTTTTCATTGAACAGAAGACTGAGGTTTTCTATAGATAGCATAAGAACTGGGACTGGGGCTCTATTTATGCAGCAGAAATTCAAGGGGAAATGGCTACAGCATTGCACTTTTTTCACATTTTTATTGCATTTGATCTTTATGCGTGCAAATGGACAGCTTCTTTTCTTTCTGAGATGACAGTAAATCTGGAGTTGACTCCCTGGCCCTTCTCAAAATTGAGCTGACCTAAAAGTCATGGATAGGTAGAGCTCATTTGTAATAGAACTTGAAAATCAATATGTTCTGATTTACAGAGTCAGGATATAAAGTCTTTGTGGTTTCAATGATAAAAATGATATTTGGATTTTATAAAGTCCCCCCCCCCCCGGTGTCAACTAACTTTCTTTCAAAACAATCATCTTTTTCCACTTTGGAAAGTAAGTTTTGAAAGCATTCACCGGTCCTCCTTAAATTAAAAGTACAGTACTAACAAAAGTGTAGTTTCAAATAAAAGGTCCTGCATAATATGATCATTGCTGGAAGGCAATTGGAAACCTATATATTCTATACAATGTTAAGAGAAATGACCCATGGTCATATCTAATCCTTTTTGTTATTATATTAGCATAACCCTCCCTTGATTTTTGTGGACACATGTCCCCAAATACTCCCTTGATGGAGTTAATTCAAAGGAACAGCTTGCCAATGAGAATATATATACATGACCCCTCCTCAATAAAAGACAGCATAAAGGAGAATGTTTGGTTTAAGAGCCACATCTTTAGTAATTATTATTAAAAGACCGAAATAAGCATAAACAGCTTGGATGACATACTTGCAGGTACCACCATGCAATTTATATAATATCAGCAACCCATACTGCTAAGTTACCCTATCTCTTCCATTTGCTCTTATGATACAAGTTTTCTATGCTACACACTCCATCAACTAATGTCGGTAATGTCTTGCTTTCTCATTATCACCTCTTGTGACCATGTTTCTCCTCTGTGACCTGAAGGAATAAAAGCAGAGGCATTCAGTTCAACACACAAATGCAACTGAATTATGACAATGGTTTATTTCTTCATGAGACTTCTCACCTTTTACCAGACAAGTTTTTCCTTTCATTGTGAATTTTGCATTTTGCACAAAATGTGGAAGCACAAAACTAGGACAATTTTCTCTAAGCACACATGCACAGCAAGTAAAAAAAAGGAAGAGAAGAGGACTGATCAAAAAGAAAAAAAACCCAAATATTACTCTGCTACTTTGTTCAGAAAGGGGTAATTTTCTATATGCCTTATTTTTCACAATTCACAAATTGTCTTTTGGCAAGAATCAAAAATTGTGTGGTTTTTTCCCCCTTTAATTTGTGGCACAACAGCAAACCAAGTAAGGATTAATATCTATTGTCAAAGATAGCTACTGTTCCAAATTGTCACAGTATCAGGCAGAAAACCATCATTGGAACAGAAATAGCTTTACTTCATGTGTCAAAATTTCAGCCCAGATAAAATGGGTTGCATGTGGTTTTCTCTGATTGAACAAGTCCACTGGTTTGTCTTGAATGACAAATCCTAACCCATGGATATTCTGGAAAAACAGCTGGGAGAAACCTGATCATTTCCAGAATAATCCTTGCTTAACTTCACCTGAAACTCATTGGTGTGCAGTGCTGTGATGAGGAGGGAGGAAGCCATCAGTGATTGAATAAACAAATAGTCAGAGCTACCTTCTCTAAAAGGCAATATTCCAGTGGCAATATACTGCCTTCATAGCATTAGGGCTTTCATAAGACCTTTGCTCCAGTTATCAAATTTTCCAGGTACTGGGCTTCTTCTTCAACAGGATGAAACTATTATGTATAGATAAAGGCATATCAGAAAATAAAACAAAATAAAATAAACAAAACAAAACACTGTAGCACTTTAAAGACTAATTGCTATATTTTTATTGTTAGCTTTCGTGGATCGAGTCCACTTCTTCAGACAAGGAGTGATAAAGGTTTCCCTTTCTCAAAAGCCAGTCATGTCTGACTCTAAGGGGCAGTGCTCATCTCTGTTTGTGACCCCGTGCTATCTGCGTCTCCCGACACTTCCATGGTCTTGTGCCAGGCATGACTAGACACTGGAGCACACAGAATGCTGTTACCTTTCTTGTCAAGGCAGTATCTATTTATCTACTTGCAATTTCTTGCTTTCAAACTGCTAGATTGTCAGGATCCGGGGCAGACAACATAAGTTCACTCTATTACACAGCACTCAGATCTCGAACTGCTGACCTGACAACCTTCTGGTTGTCCAGCTCAGTGTCTTAACCACTGTCATTGTGGTCCTTCTGAAACTATTATGAGCCTAACCTTGGGAAGAATTTGGGGCCAGAATTATACAGTGGACCTTTTCCCCCCTATGGGGGATCTTTTGCAAACACCACCACTACTTCCACTTACCTCATCCAATTCTGAATGTCTTCTGTCTGCATTATCACTAAAAAAAAAGTTCTCTCTTTGGGAAAGGGAGAAAAGTTGGTGCTTTAAAGGGGTTCTGCTTTGCTTTTGTGTATGTAAGTGGGATTTTGTAAGTGGACAGAAACAATTACCCTGGCTTTCTCAGATGCCTTTTTAAGTAAACAACAAGAAAAAGGTGTAATTAAAAGTTTGGACACAAATCCAGCAATATTTATTGTATTCTACAAAGCAAAGTAAACGGCACTAGACTTCTCTGAAGATCTACAATTACACGTACAACATAAAGAGGGGTAATTATCCAATTTAAATGCAAGCGCTGAAATGGCTGGATGAAGAAGAAATAGTATATGCTCCTTGCAGTCTGAAAAGTATAGAATATTGAAATGCTGATTAATTTTTAAAGACAGTGTCACCAAATGTTGCTAAAGCTGCACAACACAAAAAAGAAAGAGACACAAGAAAGCAATTTTAGATATTTCTAGACACCTCACTTTGGACCGCTGATTATTTCCATTTTAAACTGTTCCTTTGAATTTAGAGTCAAGTGTGAAATACACAGATTTCTTGCATTATTTAGAATAGGTACACATATTGATTGCTAGTTTCAGATATTTAAATTAATTGTCTAGATTTGTCAGAAACCAAACCCATCACAAAGTTCTCTGAGTGATTCGGCATAAGCAAAAATGAAAAATGACACAAATGAAATGACACAAAAATGATTATCTAAATCAGAAGTTTTTAAAAAAATGTTGGTCCTGGATCCTCACACCGCCTTCCAGGATGTTTTTGAACTCCCCTCAGCCTTCTCCTTGTTCAGACAAAAACAGTGACTTATAATGCCCCAACCTCCAGAAGTTGAAATGTACCTTTCAAATTGGTACAATAGCCAATAGCTTACTTGCCACTTCTGATTTCATTTAATTAATAATGGCATTTTGGGCGGTTGGTGTGGCTTCTAGGGTGTTTCAGCATCCCTAGACCCACAAAGGATATCCCTCCCATACAAATCCATTTGTTAATCAATCAATCAATCAATCAATCAATCAATCAATCTTTATTACAGTCTAAAACCAACATTGTACAGCAAAATAGGTATGGGGGCTGGGATTGTCAACAAGTTTCCCCTTCTGGCTCATCTAAGGCTCCCCCCTCCTCTAACTAATTTTAATTTTAATGTTATGTTGATTTTATATTTGTTTTTAGATAATGGCACAGCGGTGGGCAATATTGCTAAATGTTTTTAATGGCTTTTTAATTATTTTTATATTGGTTTTAACCTGTTCTATTGTATCATCAGTGAGGTACTCGTTGGCCTATGTACACCGCCCAGAGTCAATTGGATTAGGGTGGTATATAAATTTATTAAAATAAATAAAATAAAGAGAACATAAGTTAAAATGAGGGTGTAAGGTCCAGAGTGAGCTCAAAATCCAGACACTTTGGTTCTAAAAGTCAAAAAGGAGAGGCCCTGGGTTTCATCAAGCCTTTGCAGATAGACAATGTATTTTCCCTGGAAAATGGCCCTGCCTACTCTGCAAACTCTTATCAAATTCTCTACCAGTTCCCCGTAAAATGACTAGGCCAGAGCCATTCTCCCTAATCTTGATTTTCACCGAGACTTAGGAAGAAGAGGGACAATATATTATTCCCCTGAGAATAGGCCAAAATTGTTATCAGGCTGGTGTCATTCTCCATAACAAGCTGGTTTTATGCCCGCCCACTGCAATTCCAAGAGAGGGGTGCATTCTTGGAGCTTGCGAAAAATGGGAGTGGAGACGCTTCCAGGATAGACATCCCCTAATTTCCATACATTGCACCTGATTGGTATCAATTCATGATAGATGAATGGCCAAGGATCATGGGTTCTGAGGTAGGGGGAAAGAAGGTATATTGCTGAAAATTTCTTGGTAGTTCGGTTCCGGGGTTTGCTACAGGATCTATAATCATGCAGTCATCCTATTTAGAGGAAGCCCTTAATGGCTTCCAAACTTAGAAAGGTTGTATTGCTTTTAATGTGCTTTTTGGACTGAAGAGGTTTCATTTGCCTAAGACATCTTTTTGCTTTCTGTAACTTTGAATTGTAACCATTTTTCTATAATACATTTTTAAAGACATGAAGTGACTGGAGTTATTTAATTTTCTTGCCACTACCTTTCTAACCACCAGAATCAGATCTGGTCTGTGGCAAGGCAAGTGAAAACCCTGGAAGGCTCAGCTGAGGCGCCCTTATACATGGGTCCCCATCTCACCTTTGGGCCAAGAGGCCACTGGAGAACAAAGGGTAACCTTACAGAGTGTACTTAAAATACATCAAGAGAGTTAAATGAGGGTACTTAAAATATATTTTAAAAGGAGTGTTTCTGCTCAGAGTTAAGGAGTAGTTTTCAGGATCTCCTAGACCTATGATGGTGAACCTTGGCACTCCAGGTGTTCTTGGACTTCAATTATCAGAAGCCCAAGTCAGCATTCCTTCTGATCAGGGCTTCTGGGAATTGAAGTTCAAACACCTGGAGTGCCAAGGTTCACCATCAATGCCCTAGACCCCCAAAGGATACCCCTCATATAAATCCAATTGTTAATCCTAATTTGGTATGATTTATTGACTGAATGGAATACATGTAAGCCCTATTGGATCAGTGGGACTACTGTAGTTGGTGCAAAGACTTGTACGGTATTAAACATGTACCATTTGGCTCCATTACATCACATGTGCACCCTTTAAAACATTAAACCTTACAAGTAGTCCAGAATAAAAATACAAACTGGTGGGGGGGAGTAGAGAAGGCCTTTTTATATGGCTGAACTCATGGGCTGAAATCATGGCACTTGAATTGTCACTGTGCCCCTATCCACCAGTCTCAAAGAACAGATCAAACCAGCACTTATGATTTTGTTTTATCAATAATGGCATTTTATTCACTTGCTGGTGTGGATCAATCCATTGATCTTGCTAATGTGAACAGTATTCCAGCCATCATCCAAAACCAAGATTCCCCATCCTCGTTTGAACTATGGATCCATAGGCCCTGTCATTTTGCCTTGCTTGGTCCTCCATTTCATCTTACTTATGCACCAAACATTACAAGCATAATATTTCCCTACTTTTTAAGGAAGGAGATGGAATTGTGTTGTTCTTCCATCAGGAGTTACAAACATATGCTAATTTATTGTAATCTACCAAAAGTCTACAGTCTCCACCCAACATACAGTTGAATCTACAGCTAGAAAGAGAGGATTTAAATGTGGCTCTCCCCTTCACTGGTAGATCAACTACTCTACCCTTTTTTGTTGTTCAGTCGCACAGTCGATTCTGACCCTCTGCGACCCCATGGACCACTGTCCGCCAGGCACTCCTGTCCTCCACCATCCCCCTCAACTCGCTCAGCTCTGTGCCCATTGTCTCTACAATACCATCTAGCCATCTCATCTTGGGCCGCCTCCTTCTTCTTTTGCCCTCGACCTTTCCCAGCATCAAGGCTTTCTCAAGTGAATCCTCTCATTTGATGTCCAAAGTACTTTGGCTTCATCTTTATTATTTGACCTTCTAAGGAGCAGTCAGGTTTTATTTCTTCTAAGATTGACCAATTTGTTCTCCTCACTGTCCAGGAGACTCTCAAAACTCTCCTCCAACACCACATCTCAAAGGTGTGTATTCTTCTGCGCTCAGCTTTCCTAATGGTCCAGCTCTCACAACCATACATTGCCACAGGGAATACCATTGCTTTGACTATGCAAATTTTTGTTTGCAATGTGATGTCTCTACTTTTCACTATGCTCCCCAGGTTTCTCATTGTTTGCCTCCCAAGAATCAGTCGCCTTTTTATTTCATGGCTCCAATCACCATCTGCAGTGAGCTTTGATCTTAGGAAAGTAAAATCTGTCACTGCTTCTACTTCTTCCCCATCTATTTTCCAGGGACTGATAGGGCCTGTTGCCATTATCTTGGTTTTCTTGATATTGAGTCTCAAGTCAGCTTTTTCTTTCAACCTAATCAGGAGCTTCTTTAGGTCTTCCTCACTTTCTGCCATTAGGGTGGTATCATCTGCATATCTCAAATTGTGGATGTTTCTCCCAGCAATTTTGATCCCAAATTGTGATTCCTCCATCCCTGCATTGCGCATTATGTGTTCTGTGTATAATTTGAATAAGCAGGGTGACAAAATGCAGCCTTGTCTTACTCCTTTTCCTATTCCAAACCACTCCGTCATTCCATTTTCTGTCCTAACTGTGGCTTCTTGATTCATGTACAGATTTCTCATGAGGCCTATAAGGTGTTCCTGTATTCCCATCTCTTTAATTACTTGCCACATTTTGTTGTGGTCCACGCAGTCAAAGGCCTTAGTGTAATTAATGAAACAGAAGTAGACTTGTTTCTGATATTCCTTTGTTTTTTCCATGATCCATCTTATGTTGGCTATGTGGCCTCTAGTCCCCCTGCCTCTTCTGAAACCCGCCTGCACTTCTGGTAATTCTCTCTCCACATACTGTTGCAGTCTGTCCTGTATTATCTTGAGCATCACCTTGCTAGCGTGAGGGATGAGCGCAATTGGAGTGAAAGAATAAATATTTCCCACTACCTTTTGCTGCGAGTTGCAGAGACCATTTGACTGTAGTCTTTCTTTTAGGAACTCAACTTGGCTTACCACTGACCCAGCTCTTTATTATCTCCTGTGGGAACATATAAGTGATAGCCTCCATTATTGATTTATCTGACTAGTCTGCACTTCCTGAACTGAATATGAAAACAGACAGAAACAGTCAGAAATCTGTACATTTCCAGGCTTATGATTTTCTGGAAGAGGAAAAAAGGACAATGACTGTGCATTTGAAACTGTTGCAAGAGATCCTAAAATGCATACACATGTGCTTTAGTTAATGTGCACAAGTATCTATTAAAGCACTTATTAAGAACTGCATATAAAAACTGTACTTTTACTATTTGGATGTTTTTAAGGAACATCTTAAAACTATACTCTTTAAAGAGGCTTTTAAGAACATTCTCTCTGAAGCAAATGAATAAGTGTATACAGTAATTCGATTGTGTCACCTTTGGATACCATCAATTGTTACTGTGTGTATCTTTCTTGTTTTAACTATTGTACACTGCCCAGAGTGGGAAGATATCCTAGATGGGTGGTATAGACATTTAATAAATATATAAATAAAAATAAATGCATTTTAAATATATATAGCAAGCACAGAATGGACTTTCAGATAGCAGACCTATCCATAACCAGACTCTGGCAAACATGGTAGTGATGGGAAGAATGGGATGGATCCTTTGCTGTGTTTTTGCCAAGACATAAAAACCAAAACAGAAATCCCAACCCCATAACACACCAACTCTGTCTTTCTTGACAGCACTTTAGACAGAATTATCTTTTTGTTTGTTATCTAATGTACCAGTCTATGGAGCCATTTAATGTACCAGTCACTACAGTATTCTGAATGGCTCTTACAGACATTCTTCAACATGATTCAGGGAAGATGGTTAGCAAATGAAAAAATGCAATACATAAGGCAGAAACAAATGAGCAATGATGAGTGTAAAAGTATGCTCCATCCACTATATTTTGTCGTCCACTTCATCATCTTCTTTGGTTCAGCTGAAGACAACCTGGGACTTCACTTTTGGATTTAGAACAATTTACAACCTTCTGTATCAAAACTTTCTAGGACAGGAACAAAATATTTTCTTTTCAGAAGCAAGGAGGTGGGGGGATGCAACCAGGAAGGAAGAAAGTCTGAGAAAGATTATAGGATAAATTATATATTTGGACAGATGGAGGAAAATTCACAGTGTGGTGATTTGTGTTCTAATGACTCAGCAGCTCAGCTGGTGGTTAGTAGGGTCATTTTGAACAAATGAAGGCAGAGTTCTGACAACAAATAGCTTAGGAGGTTTCAAATACTGCACCCAAGCTTTTACTTTAATTTTTGTTGTATATTTGTTACGGGATGGATTTTTTTTTTAAAAAAATGGCTATTTTCTACAAAGTTAGTCTCTTTGATGCGAAGCAGCCATCTCAAGCTATTTTGGATGTAAACGTGGTTTCAAATATTCCCTTATATGGCATTATTACCGTAAATTTACTCCTGTAGAGAGATGCTTGTGGGATATTCAGCCCATGGTGCCAAAATATATTGGGTTGTTTTGGATGCTCTACACTTTGATGGAAATTATGTTTAAAAAAATTATTTTATAGACAAAAACAGCCAGAATTCCTCCAAGCGGAAGTGTTTCTATGAGATTCTGCAAGTTTGCTCAATACTGCTGATGGGATGGTTGAAAGATAGTGCCTAAATATTCACTGTAGAGGAACAGTTCAGGCTGGGATCTTCATTATTCATGCTTCCATCTCTTATCTGCCATGCTATATCAATTTACATATCAAATTTTGGAGATGTGCCAATAGAAATGGCAAAAATACGCACTAAGTCAGGTAGAAGTGTATTTCTTCCTTGACTGGGTTAAATTACCATCTTATAATTTTTGTTTTTTGCCTCTCCAGAGATAACTGGGAAATAGTATGGCTAAATGACCTGCCTCATCTTAAGGATGACATCCAGGATCATAATACATTGCTATAACAAACTTATAGGCTCAAGTACAATGCAGTACCTCCACTTGGTACCAATACTTTCACCAAGCACTTTCTTCAGCTCTTTCCTATGCAGCCTTCAGTACACCCAAAATAATGGGAAAGCCTTCAGAAGGAGATGTTTTGGTACCATGTAAGGTGGAAACAGGAAGAGGAGGGAATAAAAACATCTCAGTTCCACTGGGATTGGACACCAAAGTACACCAATGTTTTCTGGTGAATTTAACTAAAAGTGTCTTCTGCATTGAAAATTCACCAGATGTTCTTCGTTAGATAGGTCAGGTATCATCATATATCTAGTGACTTTAAATGCAACAGTTTCAAACAAAATCCCAACTAGTCTTCAAGGTTTTCAAACCAATATCTCACAGCTAGGTAAAGGTTTCCCTTGCACATCCAAAGAGCCAGCACTGTGTGTGTCTGCAGACATTTCCATGGTCATGTGGCAAGCTCACCTAGATGCCAAAGCACACCGAATACTATTACCTTTTCCTTTGAAATGGTACCGATTTATCTACTTGCAATTTCTTGCTTCTAAACTGCTAGGTTGGCAGCATATGGGACATATAATGGGAGCTCTCTCCATCATGCAGCACTCCATCATGCAGCACTCATGTCTCAAACAGTTGTCAAGCTCAGCATCTGAACCACTAAATCACTGCAGTCAAATTTCATAGCTAGGAATGGTTTTATTTATTTATTTATTTATTTATAATTCATATTTATATAGCTGCCCACTTGCCACATCGTGGCTACTCAGGGTGGCTTACATATAAAATATAGAACTAGAAAATAACAAAACAAGGGCACCAAGAAGGGGAAAACACACAAATTTGAGCAATGGGGCAAGGCGTCCTTTGCTGCCAGCACAGCTGGGGTGGCGAAAGTGGCCCCCCGCATGGCTGGGGCATCATCTTCAGCTGAGGCTCCTGCCAGCGGCCCTTTTCTATCCCCCCTGGACAGGTGTTTCAAGTCTGGGGGAGGGCGGAGATGTCCGTGGCTGCCCGCACAGCCAGAGGGGCAAAAGCGGCTACCCGCATGGCTGGGGCAGCATACTTCCATCTAAATTATACATTACATCCTTCCAGATAAATTATACATTAAAGACAATCCTTTGTTAGAACTATTATCAAGTTTGTAAACAAACAGACTTGAATGAAATGTTTTCCATGTCTGAAAAATCAGACTTACAAAAAAGAAAAATGTGCCTACAGTCTGAAGATTAATCATAAAGTAAAACAAACTGATTTACAAACCCCAGAAGGTGACAAAATCCCCTGTTGTGACAAGTATGTATAGCCATCCCTTAAGGAATTCCCTCTCCTAGTGACTGCTTATCTGAGTAGATAAGGACAGAGATGTGTATAGAATGCAAGAAAGAAAAACAACCTATAGACTATTATCTTTTTTTTCTGTCTTTCCAATGCACAAATTTGATTTTAAAAATATGAATATAAAGAAATTTCTTTTTCCAATAAATACTTTCCTTTTGGACAAAAGAAATACACTAAGTGCGTGTTGTCATCCCACAGTGTGTGAATGAGAAGTTAGATTAGAAACATTCTTTTTAAACTCCTGTGGAAACAACAGATTTAGGTAGGTAAATTCCTACCATAAACTGTGGTTCCTCTTGTACTAAAAATGCAATTTACATGAGGAAAAAGGCTAATTAGAACCCAACTAAAATTTGTCTGTAGAAAAATGAGACAAATATCTGTGATGAATTAGAGCCTACATCTCTTAACAAAATTCTAATTAGAGAAAAGAAATGAAACCAAAAGAGAAAAGGGAGTAAATATAATCTTATCCAGAAATAATCTCTCTATTATAAAAACTAATGACCATTGAATGCACAGAATAAGTTTTTTTTCCTAGTGTCATCGTTCTTCTCTGGCTTCAGAGATAGATTTTTTTTTTATTTTTTTGTAATAGCCAGTGAGGAGGGAGACAGAAAAAAATTGTGAGAATACAATAGAAACATTTTTAAAAAAACACAATCGGGGGAGAAATACATACAATTGGCTCTTTGTCATATATGATTGTTGTTGTACCCATAATGACTGGAGCTCTGCACTGTGTAGCTTTGAACAGCCCTCGGTGGAAATGTCTGGTATCTCTTTTACATTAAGTGCAAACTCCCTTTGTCAAAAGAGGCAGGTTAATAGCTGTGCGTGGCTGTCTATTTTCTACTCAAGGACTGCTGCAAAATATGCAGAGAAGCAAAGAAAGAAGTTTAACTAAAAGACCACACGTGGCCACACATATGTTCAAAAAAGATCGAGATAAATATCAGTGGTGAGTGCATCTATAAAGTCTGCACAGCACTAATGCTGCTATTTGGCAGATGTTTGTAATGTGGGCATTTTTCTTTGTGCAGCATTCAGCCGGGCACAATTTATAGGCTATGTCTGCAGCCATCTAGTAATGTACAGGTAATGCAATGCTTGTCTCATGCAGGCAGTGTGGACCTGGGGAGAGAGATCCCCTGAAGCAATTTCCTGACACATCTGTAGCCATGCCCTCTGTGATGAAATGGCAAGATAGGATGAAGCCTGTGGGCTAAAGCAAATTGGGATTCTTTGAAGTGTTAGCTATGTTAGTCTGTACAAGCATATCAGACTGCAAACAAAACAAGACAAAAACAGACAAAAACACACCAAAAAAATGATTTGGCACCTTAAAGACTAACTCCGGCATTTTAATGTTAGCTTAGTGGACTTGATCCATGAAAGCTAACATTAAAATACAGGAGTTAGTCTTTAAGGTGCCACAACATTTTTTGGAGGGTTTTTTTTTGCCTGTTTTTGTTTTGTTTGCTCTCTGATATGGAAGGGATTTATATTTCAGCTTTAGTCATGTTCATTTCTCTGCCTACTATCCTTTAGATTTCAGGACTCGGGACATTGCTATTGGTTCTTCAAACTGAAGTATAAACACTCCAGGTCAAGATTAGATATATGACCTGCATTGACCTCAGTGATGTCCATGCTCTTTCTCTAAGCTATGATTTAGATTTTAAAAAAAATGCAGACCAATGATCTGTTAAAGAACACACACTTAAGACAGCATATATACAAATCTAATCTTACTAGTTATCAGGGACAGCTTAAATAACAAGCTATTCAGATTTCTAAAGAAAAATAATTGTTCCTCTTGGAAAAGAACTTAACAGTAATAGGAATCACCTGATTCTACCAAGATACAGATAAGTATAAATATGCACCAGCCATGGTTAAATCAGTAGTGTCATATGGATGACCAGTTAATAGAGATACATTGATTTGCATCGCCCTATTTATCACTGTTGATGTTTGCCAAACCATAAAGTAAAATGAGAATCTCATGACAGCAAGAACCTCTGATTTTTTACAATTTTAGTTTGTGCCATTGTGCTTCCAAATCAGATTCATATTTAGAAACATTGCTGATAAACTTTTATTTTGATTTTCTTTATCAGTCCCTGAGTCACAGAAGAGATGGAATGTTGACCATGAAGAAATGTAAATTGTCAAAAAGTGTGCAATATAAATTTGAACTAATAAATAATAAATAAATGCCTTGGTTTAATTATTAATCCAAATTAAAACCACAGCCAAAACATCAGAAGATTGGGACCTTGTTTTGGGTGACCAGATCCCTCCTTGGGCCCCAGTCAGGCCCCAGTTGGCAGGGATCTGCTGAGGCTTTTGCTGATTATCTGACAGAGAAAATCGCTCAAATTCGCTCGAAGTTTAATCCTGGTGTGGCTAATGTAGAGCTGGGGTTGCCTGGAGCCGTAGTCTGGCCAGGTTATCTGGGATCGGTTGAATCCAGTTGTCTCTGAGGAAGTGGACAGGCTCCTAGGATTTGTTCATGCCATTGCCTGTGCATTGTGTGTGTGTTATTGTTGTTTTGTTTTTGTTTTGTTTTTTTCCTGATTGTAAACCGCCCTGAGTCGCCACGGCGAGTGGGCAGTGATATAAATTTAAAAATAAATAAATTAAAAATGGCAGCAATGCAGGGACAAGAAATTATCATCAGGTGTAATGATGTGTCACTGGAGCCCATCCACACTACTCTATTTCCAGTTAATAGAGAGTGAAGAAAAATACTGGTGTAGAAACCAGCAAACCACATCAGGAAGTTTGCCAAGAGAACTCTATGGACTAGATCAAAAGGCAAAGCAAAGGGGTAAAATAGATTAAACAGGATGCTTAGCCCACCAGGTCAGAAGAGGGGTGGTGGATAGGACAGTAGGAGGAAAAATATGGTATTGTAAAGAACAGTCTATATATGGACATGGAATGTGAGATCTATGAATCAATGAAAGCTGGAAGTGGTAAAAAAAAAGGTGTTAGGGCATTTCTATGGGTATTGTAGCAAGATTCCTGACCACTGTGTGAATGTACCTTTAAGAGACTTATGGCTACTCCATTTCTTCTGAGGTATTCTTGTCCACAGTAGATATGATGGTTTCCAGAGCTGAGTTTGCCCATCCCTGTCCATTTTAACTCACTGATTCCCAAGATGTCAATGCTTATTCTTTCCAAAAAAATGTGATACACATTTTAAGAGATGGCACCCATGTCTTACTTTTTGAAGTTGAATTGAATTATAGTAGCAATATGTAGTATGATATTCACTCAAAAGAATTAATGCTAACATCACAATGTGACAGGCAGGACAGTAAATGAAAATGGCAGAAGCACAGTTGTCATTTGAGGAGCGCAAGACCATTTTGAAGTGGTGTGGTTGAGTTTCCCCCATGTTCTTCCAACTTAACACCTATTGACTTCTACCCATGAGGGTCTTAAAGGCTGTTGTGTACAATAGAAAACCAGCTACAATGCCAATACTTTAGGGATGGATTGAAATGGGATGGGCAGCGACACAAGTAGACACTTTGGTCAGTGTTGCTCACGCAATAGTTCACCGTAATCAGAAGTATCTGGATGTTGTTGGTAATCACTTTGAACACCTCTTGTAATTGCAGAAGTCAACTGTTACTTGTATTCAGTTTTTGTTATTGAAACAAAGTGGGTATTACAATTTTAATACAGTTTTTTTCTTTCTTAAAATGTGTAAACATTTTGCAACCTCTGCATACATGTGAAGCATAATGTTATTTCATGTATCCTGGATTTATCCTTCTGTGATAATAACCAAAACTAGAATATGCTAAAAGGAGTGGAACTCCTCCAATGTATGCAATTAATGTTTTAGTCAGCATTTAAAGTAAGAATTCACAAAAAGGATATACAGAGAGGTTTGACTGGTGAATAGCAAACCTCTGCACCCAGATTGCTTGAAGATAACATAGACTGTAACATGGTGGTCATAAAATAAAGCCTTCAATATTCCAGCATGAATACCTGTGAGCAAAAAGCTTTTCTATGTTTTCATTTTCCCTGAGTACACGTTCCCGGAGAGAGAATCAGCTAATAAACAGGTGCACCCTCCTGGAAAAAGGAAAGGATGCTGAGCGATAAATAAATCATTAAGAAAAACTCCTCCAAAATGGGAGGCCTATCTAGCGGCTTTAATGTATGATATTTCTGCTTACATGGGTTTTCTACTCTGCTAACACAATTATAGGACAGGGGAGCAAAATAAGCAATTTGTCTGTATTATGACACTCACCTGTATATTCAAAATGAGTGCCCTGCTGGATTGCAAAAATCCCCTGTTGCCTGATGCACTGCTTTTCTAAATCAGATGTGACAACAAGATTGTACTAGCAATGGTACATTCTTGTATTCTCTTCCTTTTTTTCTTTTTCTTTTTTACAATTTTTATTGAATCAAATTCCACGGAGGTGCATTAATGTTCGCTGCTTGCTTTTTATTATTTTACCTTTCTTGGAAAGAAAACTACAGTGTTTAATAATGAATTACTGGGACGTCTATTCCACCACGGCTTCACAAAGGATCCCCAAGTCCCTTCTGAATTAGTCTATTTCAGAAGTGATTTTTGTTTATTTTATTTTATTTTTATTTTTTTTGCAGCAGGTATCCGAAAATGTTACTAAAACATCAACCAGCACATTGCTTTCTGGGGAATACTCCAAAATGATTGAAAACTGCACTCCATCCTCTACACAACCCTCCACCAAGCTGATCCATAGCAATAACACTTATATGCTGCTCACTTGTGCTTAGTGCACTCTCTGGGCAGTTCACAAGTTAATTAGCATTGTGTCCCCAACTTGTTGGGTACTCATTTTACTGACCTCGGAAGGATGGAAGGCTGAGTCAACCTTGTGACCTGGCCAGGATCAAACTCACAACGTTTTGGTTTCAGGACAGCAGTTTAATCATTGCGCTACAAGGAAGGAAGGAAGGAAGGAAGGAAGGAAGGAAGGAAGGAAGGAAGGAAGGAAGGAAGGAAGTTAATTAGTTTTCTGTAAGATCTGGTGAATGGGTGCAAAACACTTCCCAGTTCACTTCTAAGCTTTCATGATTTCAAAAGGATTTTAGAGATGTTTAGGTGGGGCATGGCAAAAAAGAGGGGTTGAGAACCACTCATTTAGATTTAGAACACCTTTCTAATTTATTTGCAGGTCAACCAAATTTTCTAGTCAATCCATCTTTCTTTTCTACCTGGGCCTTATCTATAAGGCACTACCAAAAACATGTTTTTCATATTGCAAATCACATTATGTGCCTTCAGATTAAAACCAATTTACAGAGAGCACAATGGAGTTTTCACATTAAGGAATGATTTTGCCAGTTCTCCATTGCCAGTGTGCTTCTATAGCTAAGCAAAGGTTTCAACCGAGGCCTCCTGAGTTCAAGTCCATCACTCTATCCCAGTGATGGTGAATCTTTTAGAGACCAAGTTCCCAAATGCAAGCCAAAAACCCCTTTATTTATTGCAAAGTGCCAACATGGCAACAGGGGGTGGAGGAATCACTCCCATTGGGCTCCTGGGTAGAGGGGCAGGGCAAACTCTGTGCTGTAGGGAGAAAGGAAGTGCTCCCATTGGGCTGCTGGACAGAGGGGCAGAAAGAACTCTGTCCTGGGGCAACGGCATGGGTGCCAACAGAGAGGGCGCTGAGTGCCACCTCTATCCTAGCACACTGGGTAATCATTCTACCAACCTCAGAAGGATGGAAGGCTGAGTCAACCTTGATCCCAGTCTGGCTGTTGTAGAGCCATTTAACCACTGCACCACCAGGGCTCTTAAACCATCATGCCTTAATTGACAGGCCCACCCTGTACAGTTTTGGAAATACTCTGGCCCAATCCTTTTCTGTGCACTTACACATTTCTGGGGTGTTTGTGGGGGAAACAAGAACATTCCCTGGAATGGAAAGACCCAATGACTTGGGCAGAGGGTCACACAACACCAACAGAAATATTTCTTACAGAGTTGTACATTCACTTCTGGCCCAGTGAAAAGAAGTGAAAAACAAGGATACCTTCATTATGAACTTTTGCCAGGACACCCTTGCCCCAAGAAAGAAAAAGAAAGAATATGAGGGAGGGAGGGGGGAGAGAGCATCCTAAAGTATAGTGAAAGTCTGAGCCAAGATGCAAGTCGCTTGCTCATACACAAGCCCTCCCATGTGTAGTCTTAGAAGCATAGCCACGTGGATCAAAATCCCTGATTTTTGCTGCAGTTAAAAAGGAGACAGAGAATGGCCACTATATCCTGGTGACTTCATGCTTTGCCAGAGAGGTTTTGATTTTCTTTTGGAGTGGGGAAATCTCTCAATCTCTTCCTTCAGTACCAACAAAGTGTCTCTTTTGTGAGGTCCTGATACTTTAGATTACCCTTGGATCCAGTGGTGGGGTGTCAAAATCTTTGCTACTCCACCGTGACGTCATGGACGTCATGGGCGTAGCCGACATCATGACGTCGTGGGCAGAGCAAAAATAAAAAATTAAATAAATAAACATGTCTGCACATGCATCACACCTCTATTTGATGCATGCACACTAAAAAATAGAACTGTGCATGCATCAAATGGAGGTTTGATGCATGTGCAGTTCTGGGCAGCCATTTTGGCTGCCCAGAAATATATTTCTGGAGGGGAGCTGGAGAGGCAAGTGAAACGGTCGCCTGGGGGTTTACCACCCCCACCCCCAGCAACCCCTCCTGATGGGGTGCTACCGGTTCGGGAGAACCGGTCCAAACCGGTAACATCCCATCACTGCTTGGTTTGCTTGGCACCTTTTTATTTCATTTTAATGCTCTTAACCCTGTGAATGCTGGATATGAGACAAGGGATCTGTAGGGGCTATTGCTGCCCCCACAAATGCCTCTGAACTTTCTGCTCCACCCCATGGCTGCCTCAGAAATGCACAAAAGGCCCTGAATTTGTTTGGTATTTACACATTTTTCTGAAGACAATGTGTGTTCAATTTCAAAACATATATGGTAAAAATGGTGGTGAGACTGTTTTCCCCATACTCACAGAGCTCTGAGTTGCACAAATGATTTCATGTTCTCCTTGTTCAGTCAGGGAGACATCCCAGACAACCTAACACAACCATTGTCTAAAAAGCCATTTAATATAATAGGGCTGTGTTATTGGACTGGCCAGGTTTGTACAACACCCTTACAAAGTCTAATTTTTACCAACATATGTAAGTCACAGTCTATATCAGGGGTCAGCAACCTTTTTAAGTCGGGGGCCAGGTCATGCTCCCTCAGAAGGTTGAGGGGGCTGGAATGGTGGTCCCCCTGTCATAAATGCTGCCATAAAGGTATCCACAGCTGCCATAAATGCATTTGCGGCCCCTTCCAGCAGCAGCAGCTGGAGTGAGGGTGGGGGCCTGATGATTTGTTACCATGAGCTGGTTTCAGCCCACAGGCCATAGGTTGCCAACCCTTGGTCTATATTAACTGAAAAACTTGTCAGGACAATTATAGGGTAAATATAGTGACTGAAAAGAAATAGCCTTGGTATCAAATGAGGAAACCCCTGAAAAGGAGATGAGAGAAATATAGCTCTAAATGCCCTCTATCAACATTACATAGAAGACATGAATACTTCATCCAAAGAGTCATCTTGGAGGACAGCCCTCCAGAAGAGAGACTGTATAGAGATTGTCGCCTTCTCCCCTTTTTATACAGCAAGGATTGTCAGGAAGATCAAACACCTTAGATGGTTCTGCATTTTCCTAAACCGAGTCAGGCCATCTCCTTCTTTCTGTTTAATCAAGTGTCCCTTTCTATTTCCATGTCCCTGGATTAGTCAGGAGGCAAGATTATAATCACGGTAGAATAAGTTAAATTGGCACATCTAAAACAAGGGGCCAGATCATTTCCATCATCCTAGCCAAAAAGCCATGTAAAAATATAGATGGTAGCCAAATCATATGTTTTGGAATGAACTTGTGTATTGCCTCTTCTTCCTATACCTGTTTCTGCCTCAACTCTGTGTCTGCTGTTCCCTGCCATACCTCTTTGTGATGACTTCATTTCTGAGGTGAATTCAATCATAGCCCACCCTACCCGCAAAAAATACAGAATTTAGCCAGAAAATTCTGCTAGCCTATGATGTTCTCCTGAATTCCTGGTTTCTGGTCTATATTGTATAAGCTGCTGCTGCTGCTGCTGCTGCTGCTGCTGCTGCTGCTGCTTCTGGCCATGTACCTTTTTCAGTTCTGTGGGGAAATGGCAGACTATGTAAACAAAACATACTGTGGAACACTCCAGCAAGTGAAGTACGGGTAGCCTCATCCAGACTAGCTTTTAGCATTTATTTAAGATGTTGCGCTTTCCAAAAAAGAAAGAAAAACTGACACATATATTTCTTGCTGGCTAACAGCAGTTGAAGCTTGATTATATTCTCTCTTTTGGGAGAAGCAAACATCTCACACTATATTTTATGTTAAAGTGGATTTTATTGATTTTGTAGGCTATGTTTTTTTTAAAAAAATCATCATTTTATTGTTTTATTTTAACTGTGCTATACACTGCAAAGCATGCCAGGTATTTTGACAAAATTTGGATAGTGCACGGTAAAGCAAATTAGCATTGCTATAAGGCAAGGGTTCCCAAACGTTTTGTGCCATGGGCCAGTCACATTGCTGAGTGGACTGGTCACATGGATCCTCCCACTGGAAGTGGAAGTAAAACGTACCCACACATGTGCAAAACACTGCCGTAAATGCACCCACAGCTGTTATAAATGTGTTTATGACAGCTGTGGGTGCATTTGCAGCAGCGTTTTGCACACACATGTGTGTGTTTTACTTCCACTTCGGGGAACAGTGTGGGCGCAGCAGGCTGGATCCAGCCTGTGGGCCATAATTTGGGAAGCACTGCTATAAGGCTAGCCTTTATCAGAATATAAATAATAAATGTTATTGTAAGGTTATTCTTGCTCACAGTGGTGACTAAAAGTATGCCAATCATATGTCATTCAATTTAAAAACACCTTTTAAAATAACTTGAGGATATCACTATTTGGGAAGTGGGGATTGGACAACAAATGTTAGAATTTCCCCAGCTAATCTGATCAATTCCCATGATTCTGGATATGAGGAGATAGCTCAGGGAATTGCTATGGATTCTCCATGTTCCCAAATGGAAAACAAACCTCAGGATGAACCAGAGGAGTAGAAAGTTCAGTTTTTGTGTGTGAGAGAGGTGGCTGTAAAGTCTGAGCTCTACCCAATCCATTTGGCACCAAGTGATTCCATTTGAAGGAGTTCATATGTGTTGTGGCTGTGTAATGCAACCATAAGAGCAGAAATTATGGGTTCATAGGCTTGGGTCTGTTTTACCACTTGGAGAAGGACAATGAGTGGAACATCAGCATGCAAACCTTTTTGTTGCATGACAGCAGTTCTAGCCCTCCGCACACTTCTATCCTGGGACACTTATCTGAATCACAAAAGCCTGGCCCACAGTTTCACATTTTGTCACTGAATGTTGGGGATGAGTTGCAGGTGACATAGGAACCTAGATTGTCCAGATAAAGGTCAGACACAATGAACAAGTGGGCCGATCATTACATCTCACAATGTTCAACTCAAATTCCTACTTCATACAATCTACAGGATGTGAAATTCAAGAGGCACTTTCATGACTGTGGGTGAATTGCACTGGGGCAATGATTATGCTTCCTGCTGTTGATGGATGTCTTCTTTTCTTCAGTGCAAGCACCACTTTCTGCTTTTATCTGCAAAGTAGAAAATGGAACCCAGCAGGAACAAATAGTATGAACAAAGCTGCTGCTATGGCCCATCAAAGAAACAAGTAGCATAATTTCCCCTTTAGGATTATCTGAACAGGCAACAACTAAATATGAGTGGAGCTTCTCAAAAGATCTTTCAGTTCACATCTGATACATCTTAACAGGGCAGACTGTGGTTCTCTATATTGTTCCAAATCATTTTAGTGGGATAAATTTAATCTAAGGTTGCAAGGTCAGCTGTATACCATTCCCAGGGACATCAAGGTCAAATCCTGAGACCCTAGGGAATGCCCTTATGGTGTGGCAGCAGTGGAACAAGCAAGGATTGTAAGAGGAGCTTCTCTTTATGGGCTAGCTGATTATGGAAATGGACACAAAAGAAGCACACATAAATGGTATTCATGGAAATTTGGCTAACCAGGTCAAATGGCTACTCGTAGCTGGGACTGACAATAAGCGCTCACTCCGTCATGCAGCACTTGAGTCTTGAACAGCTGTCCTGATGACATTCCAGTCATCATGCTCAGCATCTCAGTCGTTAAGCCACTGTGGCCCTCAGTGCACCTAGGGACTGGGGAAAACAAATTAGCTGGTCTGTGTTGGTTCAGTTTGGTTTTTGAGGCAGGAGAAAGTTCCCAGTTGCTACAATAATTGCTTCTTCTCTGCATCATCTATAGCTAGGGTTGTCAGGTTAACAGCATCCTTTTTCTTGAGATTTCAGGGCCAAACCCTGAGTCCAATGTTCAAGTCCTTGTGACATCAAAGGAGGGTTGATTTTTATGAACTCACGTTGAGATGGACTCCTTGACAATCGTTGGAAAATGGTACCTCAATGACTTCAGCTAGCTCTTCCTGCAGACATTCAGCCCCTAGAAGATGGAGATGGAGTCAGGATGATGAGTAAAATGTCAGGGATGAGGTTAATGTACGGATTCTTCCCTTTAACCACACGAAGCCCTTTCATGTGATTAACAGATGAAAAGGTTTTTCATGTCTCCTTCATTTATAGGCTATACATAACACCACTGGCCAATCTCGAAAAGATGTTGTATGTCAGGATTCTGGAATAGCAATAGCAATTACACTTATGTAGTGTACCATAGTGTTTAGTGCACTCTCAGGGCTATTCACAAGGTACTGTAATGAGCAACTTGCCCTCAACATTTTACCAACCTCAGAAGGATGGACAGTCAACCTTGATCCCCATCAGGATCTAAGTCGTAACATTTTTGCTGCAGTACAGCAGTTTAACAACTGCACCGCCAGGGCTCATAATCTTCGACCCTCAACATGTTTTGCCCCACTACTGCCAGCCCTATCTAATGTGGCTAATGCTAGGCAATGATGGGAGTTGCAGTCCAAAGATTCTGGGATACCAAAAATTCTCCTCTCTTGCTGTAATGAGTACCAAAATAATGTGTGTGTGGATACTTTGGATACATCTAACAGAAAAACATAGATGTTGCCAACCAGCGGTGGGATGTCAAAAAATTTACTACCCCACTGTGATGTCATCACAGTGTGGGCGGAGTTAACATCATGATGTCATGAAGTTGTGGGCGGGGCCAAAGAAAAATAATAATAATAAAATAAAATAAAAATAAGCACACACACACACACCTCAACCCACCCACCCACCAACCCCACCAACACAAACCTGTAAATAAATTAAACAAATTAAATAAAAATTACATTAAAATATACCCACCCACCCAAACAACCCCAAACATAAATCAAACCACCCACCCACCCCAAACACAAACCCGTCACTTACCTGTTAGTATAAGTGCCTGGGCACCACCATGTTGCAAGATGGATATGGTCATTGTACCAGTTCTCTAGGCTAATATGGCTTAATGTAAATGTAAAACAGCTGTACCTCCTTAAGGGTTTTCCAATTGGAACAGCAATTGGAACAGCACAGGTGTAGCTTATTGATGAAGTAACTCCAAGACTTTGCTTAAAAACCCCAAGCCAGGCTGCCTGGCCTTTTTAGGAACTGTGGTAGTGCATCAATATAGGTAAAGGTATTAGATATACATTAAAATACACACAGACACACCACATCCAAAGGTGAGTCACTTACCCTGGGGAGCAGGCTATAGGGAGCTTCAGGCTAGCAGCTTCTCTTCCTTTTCCCTGCTTGGGAGGACAGCAAGGAGGCTGTGCATACGCACAAAGCAGTGTAAAGGTAAGCCCCGAAGGTGGTTCCCCCCAAAAGCTTATACTGGTTCTCCGGGACACTGAGAAAAGTTGCTACCAGTTCTGGTGAACTGGTGCAGACCTATTACATCCCATCGCTGTTGCCAACCCCATGTCAAGAGATGCTTGCAAATTTCCTTTTCTTCCATTGGGTTCTATTCCAGTTCATCTTTAATTGACTGCCTCCTAGTTGATGCAATATGGTGTGACTCACAGGAATGCATGGAGGAGGAAAGTGCTTGATAAAGAGATGTAACATGAAATGCTTAAAAGGAGATGACAGGTACACATGGAATCAAGAACAAGAGCGGATGTTTGGTGTCTAAGTGCTGATAGTCACTGGCAATAAAGTAGCTTATAACAACTGACAGCACTTTCTTGTAATCTGCTTGAAGATGGGCATTTTTTTTAACAAGAGCAACAGCATTTCCTGAACATAAACAAAGCTACCTCCTCCAGCACATAACAAAATCTACTCCAAGTTAGCATTTTCCCAGTGCATGGAAAATCTGTCAGACCTTGTGAGGCTTACTGCTAGCCCAAATGTCAGACAAGGAGAGACTGGTGAAATCAGAGAAAGTGACAAACTCTAAAATAAGGTGAAAACATAAAAAGCTCTTCTTGAGGTTCTCCCCTCTCCCACAAGCTTTTTGATTTAATATTACAATGAGTATGTTTGGTTCTTATTGGCTTTGAAGTAGCATATCTCAAGAGAACAAATGATCACTGCAGACCTCCCCCCAACTCCAACTGCAGCTGCTATTTTAAGAACATTTCAAAAGATGACATCTCTCTTGTAGCATTTAATTTGAAGGTTCAACTCTGCAAATACATAGAACTTCATGGACTGTTTGCTCTCCCCACCAGATTGAGACAAGTGCCTCAGGGAATGTAGTCACATTGCCCATATAGCTGGACTTAGGGCAGTATTGATAAAACTACTGCCCTCCATCATGATGGATTCAAATGGGATTTAATCCACTTGGGGACCATCACCCTTCCCTGTGGACTTTGCCACCCATGGCCACTAGTCATCAGGGTTTTCAAACCACCACCTGAGAGTCACTGTTGGGTCACTGGCAGTATGGTCTACTTTATTACCATAGCAGGATAACCTGGCCAGACACCAGACATAGCCTGCCATATGCACAGTTAATATACTTTCATTCAAATCCTAACAGGTTATGGGATGGGTGAGGACTGTAGTTCAACATTGTGTTTTGTAACCAACACATTCTGGGAGTATCTAACAACATCTCTGATGCCCTGTCCAGTCAACAGATCATCATATCAGGTCAGAGAGTCTGATGCCTGAACTGCTCCCCAAGAGCCTTACAGAATTTTATAGACCTGGGGTACGTGTGTGCAGGGGGAGGAGAATCAGAATCCTGTGTTCATCACAGCCAGTTTTTATAAGGTTGTCTATTTATTTTGTTGGTTGTTCACCTGGGTGGTAATGGCTTGATGCTAAGGAACAGGAAAGGACTTGCAGTCTTTGAAGTTCACATGGCCAAAGACACAGATCATCTGGTCTGATCTGAACCCACAACAGGCATGGAGGGTAGAGGGCAACCCCAGTACATTGAGCAGGCAAGAAAATTGGGGATGAACAGGAAGTTTGGCAAGGCCGTGTTGGCTGGCCTAGTTTCAGTGGTCAGACATCCTGACATAAGAGTGGAAAATCCAGAATTGAATCAAACTTGGAACTCAGACCAGTTGATTGCTTGAAAAGAGTCCAGCTGGCATGCCTAAAATCCAGGTATAACCAGTGATTGGATGTTACTGGTTCGGACCGGTTCGGCTGAACCGGTAGCACCCCATCAGGAGGGGTCACCTTGGGGTGGTGGTAAAACCCCGGGCGACAGGTTCAGTCGCCTCTCCAGCCCCCTCAAAAAATGTATTTCTGGGCAGCCATACTGTCCATGCATCAAACCTCCATTTGACACATGCACAGTTCTATTTTTTAGTGTGCATGCATCAAATAGAGGTTTGACACATGCTCAGACTTTTTTAAAAAAATAATTCTTTTTGCTCTGCCCATGATGTCATGACATCATGACGTCAGCTACGCCCACGACGTTGATGACGTCACAGTGGGGTACCAAAGATTGTAACAACCCACCACGGGGTATAACCTAGCCAACCAGGAAATGTGACAAACCTAATAATATTGCTTTCTCTGAATAGCCTCAGAATATGATATAATATAATATGTCAAAAATTATTCTGGGTTGAAAGGATTTTTGCTGGAGAATCTCTGCTCAGGGGACACCTGAACGAGGCTCCTTTCATGTCCCCAATAGCTGGGACAAAACTGGGTGCTCAATCCATCATGCAGTACCCAGGTCTCAAAATGACTTCCAGGCCATGATGGAGACATCCCATGTTGCTACCACTGCAACAGCCACTGAAGAGACTGATGGCAAAAAGAAAGAAAAGAAAAGAAAAAGACTGACATTGTTTCTTAAACACTTCATCTAAGAGGTAAATTTCAGTGCATATCTTATTTATTATTTTTTATTATTATTTTTAGATTTCTATACCACCCTACTTGGTGCGACCAACTCAGGGCAGTGTACAACATAATAAGTATACAAACAATTAGCAAAGTCCAACAATAAGGCAAAAATAACACACAATATGAAAATATAACAATATAATAGCAAAGTAACAATAGCAATGTAATAGCAAAAAATTCAGTCCACATTACAAATATAATCAAGTGTCATGAATACAAATATCGAATGTCACAGGTACAAATATCATCAAGAGTCACAAAATATAACACCCACCTGCCGACAGCTGTTCTAAATCAGTCTCCGGGCCAAGGTGGAGGGGGCCGGAGGCAATGTGGAAGTGTCCTCTCTGTGCCACCGCTGCCAGTCTTTTTATCGGCTTCCAGGCCGAGCTGGAAAGGGTCCTGGAGGGAGGGCGGAGGCGAAGCCTTACCGGCCGCAGCTGCGGCCATTTTGGTCCATCCCCGGGCCGAGCTGGAAAGGACCCGGAGAATGCGGGAGCGTCTTCTCTGTGCCGCTGCTGCCAGTCTTTTTATCGGCCTCTGGGGCAAGCTGGAAAGGGTCCCGGAGGGAGGGCGGAGGCGACGCCTTACCAGCCGGAGTTGGTAAGAACAGGGAATGACTCTAAATTCACAGTTGAATAGGAGAGGTATTGGAAGGTATTTCAATAGAGCTGTTGTATTAAAGTTTATTTGGTTAGTGCATGGAAAGAATAAAGATAAAGATCTCTTTATCTGCCCTCTGGCAGCCTGATCTCTCCCTCCCCTTCTGCTCACCCCACACTGTTTAGCCCCTAGGATCAGCAGTGGCCTGTACCTTCTGAGTGGGGCAATTCCCACTTGGCTAGTGTAGGTATGCTGCAGGGTTCATCTATAGTAGTGTTTGGCCTATGGCACATGGTCCAGTTCAGCTCCTTGTTTCCAAATCAATAGACTCAAAGGATCTATATTTTATAAGTTTTATTAAAAGTTCATTAAGAATAGGGTTATATGATAGGAAATCAGACTTTGCAAACTAGTCATTTCAAGGTAAAAAGTAATAACGCTGGCTTTCTTTGGCCTTTGACTACTCCTGGCCATTCTGGCATGAGACTCCCCCATGGCATTCTGGCGGTGAAAGAAAAAGTACCTCCCCTCACACTCTCTTTTATCCTCCTCCAATTTTCCCTCGTCAGACACCCCACATATGGGAATTCGACCAATAACACTAGCTTATTCCTAGGTGTACATTCCATCCTGGAACTGTTATGACTATGAAAAGGAGAGCAGGAAAGTGAACGCCAAAAGCTTGAACTTCCATAGACAGAAAGAAGCATTTGCAAGTAATACCAGAGAGAATAAGAAATCCAGGCAAAGAGCCATTTTGAATCCCATTGCTCTTATAGCACCTCATTGTGTGAAGCAAAGTTCCTAATTGTTTCACCATTCAATCTATGTGACACCTTCTTTTGAATTTTACAACCACACAGATCACAAGAGATCACAAACTACAATATCTGACTGGGTGACGATGTTGCATTTGGCTGGTCGGTAACAAAATATGCAGACTTTTCCATAGACATTTCACTGAGAATACTCAAGGGCCATTGCATTATTCTGAAGAGGAATTCTCTTTCTAAGGCTGGTAGAGCATCTTGATAGCTGATAAATTGATTCCTTGGGAGGGGTTTTTGCAATGAAATACCACTTTTAAAGCAGCTGAACCTCCCAACCTTCCTAGTGATTAATCCAGAATTAATCCCTCAGCCACAGATAACCTATATAAACAGACTTTAAATGCTTAAATTGAGCTTTTCTAAACAATTTATTGTTGTTTTTTTCAAGCCTGTGGATTTAGAGGGAAAGCACTTCTAGGCACAGGAAGGGAATTAACTCACCACTAAAAGAAAAACAATATCTTTCTGTTAACCATTTCTTTGGCCAGTTGCTGAATATTTGTATTCCTGGAAAGGAATATTAGAGTCAACACTGGCACTCTAGTTTTGGTTTCTGTATGACAATTTTCAGCACCCTCTATTCATGGACAATCTGGTCCTCATCTTTAACAAAGCAACTGTCTTTGGTGACTGAAAATTGATGCACACGTAATATACACTTTTCTTGATTATTCACCAGAGGTAAATATGCATATCTACAGACATGCTATATGTCATGACAATACAATGACATACAGTAATACCTCGGATAACGTTTACCTCGGATAACGCTAAAATCGCATAACGTTAATTAATCTGGGGAGGAGAATTGGATCGAATAACGTTAAGGTCCTATGGGATGGATCGGATAACAACCGCTAAAGCCTGTGTGGCTACAATGTATCTCTATGGAGCTTTAACGTTATCCGATCCATCCCATAGGATTTTAACATGGATCGGATAACACTGAAAATCGGATTACACCAAGACTTGTGGAACCAAGTCTTACCATTATCTGAGGTATTACTGTATACAATCCAGGGATAAAAGAGTCCTCAAAAATCTTCCCTAGCTTTTCTTAATAGAAATATAAAGCTTTCTTGTACCCAATGTACTATAGTGGATAGAGATATAGTCTAGAATTTAGGATACTTGTGGAAACTCATTGCGGGTTGGACATGGTAAAACAAATCCTTAAATATCAAACTTACCTTGAAAGCCTTATTAGAATCACAATAACTCAGTTCTGACTTGATACCACTTGATACCACTCAAAAGTGCTATTCAGGAGCTGTAGCCTGAATCCTTGCCTATATCCAGGCAGGCCATAAAGAGTAATGATGAGATGGCAAGGCAGCTAAGTCATGCCTCCCCTCGATGTTCCCACTCGTTCTGGAAAACAGAAGATCCGTGTGTTCATAGCACACACACACACACACAAAAAACAACCAACATTGCAATATGTGCGTGTGTTTTGCAGGATATGCTTACAACATTTTTCCGTGACCAGATGCTGTGCATTGTCATAGTCCAGACATTTACATGTTTAAATGTGCTCAGTAACCTATGTTTACAAATGTCATCACATACTTCCACTGGGAACACAGTGTCTGTCTTCAGAACAGGGTGGGAGAGATATGGAGATAGGGGTGTACATGCACACACATGCACATGTGCACATGCATGTGCATGTGTGTGTGTGTGTGTGTGTGTGTGTGTGCGCGCGCGCACGCACACGCACGCACACACACACACACACACACACACACACACACACACGCACGCACGCACACACACACAGAGTCATTGCCGATATGATGCTGATCCACCTAATGGCAGAGGAACGGGTGGAGATTTACCAGCAAAGGCAAGAAAATCAAGTGACGGAACGACACACAATTGCTATGGAAGCCAGGACAGAGAGGACAGCGCAATGGCAGTAGATCTGGGATACATTGACCAAGGGACAGCGGACTCAACATCTCATGGCCAACAAGACAGCATGGAGATATAGATTATTATGTCACGCAGCTGTTGACAGGGCACGGCTGCTTCAGTCCCTACCAACACCGATTTAGGCTGGATGATGATGCTTCGTGCCCCATCTGCCAGCCCGTGCAGAAAGATGTGGAGCACGTGTTTTTTTCACTGTTCACATCATTTTGATGCAGAACAAGAAATTCTACAGAGGCATTCTCAAGGACAACTGTCTCCAGAAGACATCATCGGCGAGATGTTGAGCAAGGAGACTTGTGAGGTGGTGGGGTGGTGGGACGTAATGGGAGGTGATTTTAGTAGGTACACACACACACACTCACACTCACTCACACACACACACACACACACACACACACACACACACACACACACACACCTCAATCCTTTCTCAAATTCAACCTAGATTCAGCCTGGATCGGTGTTTCCCAACCTTTGGTTTTTGGACTTCAATTCCTAGAAACCTAAACCAACTCCCCAAAGCACTGATCAGCCAATGTACTGATTTAGGCTTCTGAGAATTTAAATCCCCCTGTGGAAACCACTGGCCTCTATAGAGATCATGCCACTGTGGGTCCCTCAATTATATTAATTGAATAAACATTTTATGTCATCATAGGAGGTTTTCTCTTACATTAAAATGAAAGAAGAAGCCCCTGAAAATTACCATATCTCAGAATTAAATGCCTTCAAGAAATCAACTGAGAAGCATGGAGTAGACTGAAGATAATAAATACAAGGTGTGAAACAGAGACTAAGTTGATTTGCATATCCCTCTTTCCCTCTTCACTTCCAAATCAATGGACTGACCTTGTAAATATCAGTGGCTTTATAGCTTAGGACAGAGTCAAATTCAATAGACAACTTCCAGATGGAATGCCTGCCTTCTTTATATCTGTTGGCATTTGGAGGGTAGCCAGTGGTGAGGTCAAAAAGGGTAATGGAAGGTGTTGTGCTAATTAAGAGCCTTTCAGTAACACTTTCTACCACTTTGATTTTTTTAAATCTCAAAACTCCCCCTCCCCCCCATTTTTGAAGAAATCTGTGAATGTTGGTAGGCTATTATCTTGCAAAGATGTATATAAATATCATACCTTGGCCAAATTGAATATGAAGGCTTACTCCCTGAATGAAAAGGACAACACTGTCTCCATCTGCATATTGCTGTTAAAAGTAAAGATCCTATTCAGCACCAAGAATGGCTGAATATACAAGGTTTCAGAATTAGACATTGAAACACTAAGACATTTAAAACTAATGACCTGAATTGGTGTGCATGTCAATTTAAAAAAAATCTCAAATTATCTTATGCCATGGCTGGAGAAGTCTTTGTCAGAGGAAGAGCTCTCATATGTCATACCCCAGCTGGACAACTTCTTGTCATAAGGATGGCAGAGTAATCTCCCTCCAGATGATAAGAGCTTTATATCAGAACCTGAGCCAGAGATATCTGTAAGCCCTGAGGAATGGCAAAACTGTCCTGCATTGAAGAGCTGCAAGGTTTGAACAGAAGCCTTCAGGGAGAGGGTTAACTGAACAGCTACTGCTGAAGCCAGGAACCCCAGCCATAGATATATAAAAATGACAATTGCTACTGCCACCATTGTTGAACATCATAGAGATTTTCCTCTCTGTTTCTGCTTTACTGCATAGCTACATTTCCCATTCCATCTGATCTTATGGTAGTTGACCTTGACTTGCTTAATGACTTTGCTTTAATGACTCTGCCCAGGCTTCTCAATTCTTGATTTATGATCCAGGAGGAACCTACTCTGTTAAAGGTCTTAGGTTTTTGGTTTTCTTTTACCCTCTCTGTTAACTGCTCCTTAAATTACTTTGTTAACTGATTTCCACATGTACCTCGTTTTAGCTTGGCTTTCTGGACATTCCTCCTGACTGAATGGATTAGATAGCCCCAAGGGTCCACCATGCACTTGCAGTATGAACATAGAGCAAGTTCCTTCTGTCAGGGTTGTGAAGAAATCTGAGTCCTTTGTAAAGTTTTTAGGACAAAGGCAAAGCAAACATAACTCATGGCATTCTCTTTTGACTTGTTCCTGCTTGATATTCTAAATGCAGTATTTTGAAAGTAGTCCTCTGAAACAACAAACTAATTTTAACTCTTATATTCCCCCAAAGAGAAAGTTGATATTATCACATTTTTTTAAAAAAAATGGAAGTTAGAGGGGAAAGTGTTGCTCTTGTCACATCATACTTCTCTATAGGAGTTGTTATGACCCCTGGAAGGCCCTATGTTTGGGGAAATGATCCCTGCAACTTGGCCACCTCTGATTTAGGCATACATCCTTGTAATCCATCATCAGGTAATGCTTTTCCTGACCACAGTTCATGTTATTGGCTGATATTGCTGGAATAAGTCTAAACTGTACAGAGCCTAAATATTCCTAAATTGTGTAGGTTTCTTTATTTGCATCAGGGGCACCACAAACATATGATAACATACAAAGCTAAAATTAACATATCTAAAATAAAAAGGAATTAACAACAGCATTTCTTCTTGGCAACATAAGGTCCTCCTCAGATCACGTTGAGGGGCATCATGTGCATTGTATCATATGGGAGATAGTTAGTACTTCTCCGCGTTTACACAGGCTGTCACTTACGGGAAAACCCTACTTTTTCAGGTTAGTCCTTGATCTTCCTAACTCGACACACAATCTATTTAAAGCTTTCCACACAGGCCATGGTTGTTCTTGTGCAGGTGGTAGAGAATTGTGTGGTTCTGCCCAGTTGCCTGGCAGGTCCTTACTTGCCTTCCAAAGTTCGAGGGTGGTCTGTGGTTACTGGTTGTTGTTGTTGTTTTTTTGGGGGGGGAGAAGTTATGAGGAAACTTGATTTCAGTCTCTGCTTTGGTAGTTAGTTATCAAATAGCAGGTGTACTTTGAGCCACTCTTTCTGAGCAGCACTTTCTCAGTGAAATTTTGGTGGAACGATGCTAAGTAATGCACTTTTTGTATTGTGGTTGGTTTTAGGCATCCTGTGACCAATCTTGCTGTTTCATTTAGGGACACATCCAACTGTTTTGCATCCATTGATCTGTACCACACTGGACTAGCATACTCTGGCAGAGTAACATAAAGCTAGCACAGAGGTTCTTAATGTATGTGGTTGGGCACCCTAACTTGTGCCTGTTATTTTCCTCAAAATGTTGTTCTTGGCTAAAACCTTCTGTTTGGTATTTAGGCAATGGATGAGTTGGTTTTCACCAAGTAGGCGGCATATAAATCGAAATAATAATAATAATCTTGAAGATGAGAGTTCAAGCCAGGGTGATTCCCAGGTATTTGGGGGGTGTCACAGTGTTCAAGCCTGATGCCATTCCAGTTCACCTGCAGCCTTCTTGATGCCTCGTAGTTTTTCAGATGAAAAGCATATAGTTGAGTTTTTAGATAGTTTCGCTTCAGTTGGTTGTCCCTATAATATATAGTCATTAAATTCAAAGCCTCAGTTAGATTTTTTTTTTCAACAGCCTCGAAGGTTGTGTACTGTGCAGCAATTGCAAGGCTACCTGCATAGAGAAAGCTTCTAGTAGCTTCCAGTAGTGGTTGATCATTAGTATAGATGTAAATCAGTGTGGGGGCTAGAACTATCCTGTAGGAGGCTATTTCTTTGATTTCTCCAACAGCTTTGTTGTCCTTGGAAATCGACAAAAAAAATCTATTGTTTTCCAATAAACAGCCTATGATTTTTGTGACTTTAAAATCCTTTGTGATGTGGGAGTCTTTTTTCAGCAGTGCTGCATGGTTGTGTCATAAACTGCAGAAAGATCTATAAACACTACACCTGTGATTTCTTTTAGTTCAAAAACATCTTCTATATACTGAGAAGAGATATGGGTCTGTAGCTTTTTGGGTCTTCTGGTGGCTTGACTGGTTACGTATAGCTATCAGCCAAGCCTTCCTCCATATCTTTGGTATCTGAACTACATTCAAGCAATTATTGTACAGAATAAGTAACCTTTTTTTTGTTATTGGTCCAAAATGTTTAGGTAAAGAAAGCCAAGCTCAAAATGGAGCACAAATTGGTCTTATTCTACCTTAAAGATCCAGGGGACTAGATTTACAAAGGTTCTATATGATGCTAAATAAAATGCTACCACTGAAATTTTTCAGTGATCTTTAGTGTGTTTATTGTGTTTTTAAGAAACATTCTCACTATTTATTTCATTGCAGTTTTTATCATGAGTCTAGAAAACAAAGACTGATTCCCAGGCCAAGCTAGGGAAACTTTATTTTCAATTGTATTAGACTAAATATATGTGTTTTATTTTGTTTTAATCAGAGTGAGTTGGAAAATTTCTAGCTTCTAGCCCAGCTAATTGATTTTCATTTTCTAAATTATATTTTATGAATATGAGTTCCCCATTTTATATTTTTATTTTTGTATTTTACATATTTACTCCTATTATTAGCTGAAAGGCCAGCAAGTCAGCAGTTTGAGACCTGGGTACTACATGACAGTTTGAGCTCCTGTCTCTGTCCCAGCTTCTGCCAAACTAGCAGTTCAAAAGCAAGAAATTGCAAATAGATAAACAGGGACTGCTTCCCTGGGAAATGATCTTGGAGGCATGAAAGAAACCTCATTTTGGCATCCCCTGAGCAGAGTTTATCCAGCAAAAATCCTTTCAGCCTAGAATAATTTCTGACATGAAATTATTATTATTATTATTATTATTATTATTATTATTATTATTATTATTATTATTATTATTATTATTATTATTATTATTATTATTGAAAGAATCAGCTCGATATAACTAAACAAACTCCTTTATTTATTTATCTCAATATAGCATAATACTCTAAGGAATATACCTATGTCCTAAGAAATGTGTATTTAAATAATAGTCAAGGTAAAGGTTGCCCTTTCTTGAAAGCCAGTCATATCCAAATCTAAGGTGCAGTACTCATCTCCATTTACAGCCAAAGAGCTGCACTGTCTACATCTATAGATGTTTCTGTGGTCATGTGGCAGGCATGACTAGACACCAGAGTGCACAGAATGCTGTTTACCTTCCCAATGAAGTGGTACCTAGTTATCTACTTGCAATTTCTTTCTTTTCAACTGCTAGTTTGACAGGAGCTGGGATAGAGTTGGTGGTTCACTCCATCATGCAACACTCAGATCTTGAACTGCCAACCTTCCAGTCATCACATTCAGTGTCTTAATCACCAAACTACCACAGTCCCTTTAAATAATGGCACATATCGTCAAAGCCGTAGCATCTACCTAATTACTTTTCAACCAAGGGCTCTTGTAAAGCTCTATACTCTGCTGTCCAACATATTCTTGCCAATGAAGATATTTTGTTGTAAACTTTAAAATTCCTAGTCATATCAGCAGCTTATCAGAAAAAAAACATTCTGTTATTAGACAGATGTACATTGTAGTAGCTGGATACCTTATCTGAACAGAATGTGCACCCCAGAGATTGGATTCTAGCCAGCCTGATGGATGGGTGCTTTTTCTTTACCTGGCTGAAGTAAGGCAGATGTAGTGGATGATGAATTACTTTCTTGCCTTGCAAGGTGCTATGGGCGATGGCAGAGCCTATTTAAGCTGGACACACCATTGTTTTAACCTCTTTGCTTAGCAGAGCATCGACAATGTGCTGTGCTGGGGCTAGTGAGGGTTGGATATAACATAGCCTCAGTCAGTTTCGGTCTACACAGTAACCTAAAATCAGCCTAATTAGGATTGTGTCCAATTTCAGCAGGGTCTTTCTTCAGAGTATCACAGATCTTCATGTGAATGTGATATCTTTATCTTCATCTGGAATGTGTGATAAAAGGTTAAAAAAAGATAATAATGAACTTGTTTTTATATACAATCTCTGGGGTGTTCAGATAAGGCATCCAGCTACTACAATGTACATCTGTCTAATAACAGAATGTTTTTTTTTCTGATAAGCTGCTGATTTGATAGGAATTTTAAAGTTGTGATATATAAAAAAATTCATTAAGTTCTATGAGGTAAACTAGCCAAATTGAAGCAATCCCCTTGCTGGGCTCCTCAACTAAACTGGTTTACGGATGTGTTTCTCCTATCAACCTTGAAGAATCCTCACAGATAAACAAGAAAAAAATTATGAAAGGATTCATCCAACTTATCTTTTATTACCCTGTTTCTCCAAGAATAAGACCTAACTGGAAAATAAGCCCTAGCATGACTTTTGAGGATGCTTGTAATATAACCCCTACCCCCCCAAAAAAAAATGCACCAGTTAAGATTGTCAGCCAGATGGATGCATTAATATGTCCATTGCAACATATGACAAGCATATTGAATTATAAAATAATAATATTAATGTATAATTAAATATAAAGAAACAATATTATTGACATTAATACTTCAAATAAATGATAATATAAGTTATAATTAAATATTTTTAAATACCCAAATGGGCACCTTTGGACAAAAGGTAACTCTAGACTTATTGACCAATTGGAGTACAGGCACAATACACAAATAATATGTGCATTTGATAACGAATGGTTGTGTCTAATAAGAGTCTTCATAATTCAATATGTTGTGTGTTGTAATGGACCAAAAAAAAGGAGATAATCTGAAAATAAGCCTTAATGCATATTGAAACAAAAGTTAATATAAGACCCAGTCTTATTTTGGGGAAAATATGGTTACCTTTACTATGGTATATATGTTTCTAAAATACTTTGGTGCCTGCAGGCTTGTTGTCAGAATACATATGGGATGTGTACATGTAGGTATATATGAACATACATCTATTTACCAATTTATCTCATGACACAGGTCCCAACAGAAATAAATTAAAATTTAGATACAGTAAAACACCGGATAACGATTGGATCGGATAACGCTAAAATCGCATAACGTTAAGTAATCTGGGGAGGAGAATTGGATTGAATAACGTTAAGGTCCTATGGGATGGATCGGATAACAACCGCTAATGCCTGTGCGGTTACAATGTATCTCTATGGAGCTTTAACGTTATCCGATCCATCCCATAGGATTTTAACATGGATCAGATAACACTAAAAATTGGATAACACCAAGACTTGTGGAACCAAGTTTTAGCATTTTCCGATGTTTTACTGTACTTACATTTCACACTATTTTGCTGATTGAATTTGAAGCGTCTTGCATGACAGCCTTCCCAAGATAAAACAGAAAACTAACATACAATTTATTTATTTATTTATTTATTGTTTAGATTTATATCACCGCCCACTCGCCATGGCAACTTTTATGTTTTATGAAACATAAAAACTGAAAAATTAAAGAGGTTAATACCACCAAAGTAATGTCAGCAAAAAAACAAAAACAAACCACAATTAAAACTCTTTTGTCACAATCAGATTTGAAAGGAAGAAAGAAGGAATTGTATGGAAAATGAAATATTTTTTTAAATATTTTGAGGGGAATTCTAAGATTCAGAATGTTAAGTATTTGTTTTCCTTCAAATGTTATACTTCGGCATGGAACATAAAGAACCTTATTAAATTTTGGATTAGCCTCCCACAAACGATGGATCCTTAATGGAATCTCTTGGACCCAAATTAAATATTTGAAATGTAATATTTCTGGTAAAAAAAAACCCAAGGCACCATAAACAATGTAATGCAGTAAAAGCAACAATATAAATATTAATACCAGAAATAAAACTCTCATGAAAGCATTTAGAAATATGAAGAAATCCAAGGTTTAATATATATATATATATATTTCAGCCTTTTCTAAAAGTATACTGAATTGAGCTTGATTCTAACTGCAAAGGACGTTTGCACAATTTGAGACCACAACAGGAAAGGCCCTTTTATGTATCTCCATTACACGGGTGTTACACAAGGTTTACCTCATGTACCTTATGGTCAAAAGAAAAATATAATATATATACTTTATTGACAGCATTCTGTCCCCTGAAGATAAAAAGAGATGTCCCTTATTTCAGACACATTTTTTAAAATACCATTGATTTCTCAGCCTTTTACAGTGAACCCCCACTTTACGGAATTGATCCGTTCTGCAGGATTTTCCTTATAGCAATTTTTTCCTAAAGCAAACTACAGTTTCCCATAGGAATGCACTGAAAACCAATATTTCTGTTCTGGAGCTTACAAAGGAGCCAAGGAAACATGTTTTTTTTCCTATTCAAAGCTCTTTCTAAAGTGGCAAAACACAGCGAAATATTCCAAAGTGTAATTTGGAAAGAGTTTTGAGTGGAGGGGATACATTTTGTGGCTTTTTAGTGAATTCTGGAACCAATTTTTTGGTTTGCAATGCATATTTGGCACATTTCCAACAGTGCCACTGAATGGCCAGCCCTGGTAATTTCAGGAAAAGTACCCATGCAACAGCTGATGAAGGGATGGGAGAATTTTGGCACTTCCTGGAAATGCTCCAAACACCCTCCCACCACCATGGGAAGCATCAGAACACCCCAAAAAAGTTCCGTATAGCAATTTTTTCCTTGAAGCAGACCATCATTTCCCATGAATTTCTTTTCCTGATGTGAATTTTCCGGTTAGAGAGCTGTCCGTAAATCAAGGGTTCACTGTATTAGAATATTGTACAGTTTGCTAATGCATGACCTGTACATGTAGATATATATGAACATACATCTATTTACTGATTTACCTCATGGCACAATGTGAAATTGTAAGGTATGGATAGCAGGAAGCCTGGTTCCTTTTTCTGTACAATCATATCCCAGAACACGCTGAGAAAGGTTTAGAAGGTCAATTGGGTGTCACTTTAGGATTATTGTAGCATTGCTGAATGATGTCCGACAGCAGGACCAGGCAATCGTTTGCAAGAAAAGTCCATTTGGCACGCATCAGAAGAAGTGGGGAAAAGTTTAGAATGGTGGACAAATGAGATTTTCAGCTCAAATCTAAGCCTAAGCCTATTTAAAGCTTTGGGAAGATTGAACATCTTTTAATACAAGCAATCTTTCTAAAACAGCTGTCAGGCAACACTTGGTACGGCTTTAGAGTCCTTCACTTTAGCTCAATCATAAGTTCAAAACCTTTAAAAATTACCACATAAAGATTCTAATTGCCTCAGCTCTTGATAATTTATTTGCTTACCCATTATATTTCCATAGAACCTCACAGAGTGATTTTTATTTGGTATTGATATTTAACCTCCTGCATTTTAAGCTTTCAATCTTATTCCCATTTATTTTACTCTGTCTTCTCCTAAAATACAAAGCCAAATGGCAACATTTCATAATCAAGAAAGTGGTGGCAGCAGACCTGACTTATTAGAACGTCTTGTGCAAACCGATTTCATTGTAGAATACTATTTTAAGTTCACAGTACACAGATTTTAATTTTAGCTAAACAGCTTCCATCCAATTTACTGTTCTGATCTCTTATTTTCAAAAGTTAATCACAACATACAGTTTTCAAAAGAAATTAGCTTTCCAGTTTCTTATGTTGTGGGAAATAAAGGATTGACTTTTCACTGCTGTATTGTTGACTGACAAATGTATAGCCTGTTTTCATCGATTTGATACTAGACTTCCCAAAATTACTTGCAAAAGGTAGCAGAATCATAAGCACAAAATGAAGCCAGAGTCATTCAATCTAATTTTCATATAAGGCTCCTTACAAGCTATCTCGTATCATCTAGTAAAGGTATTGGCAGATTAAGGCTTCTGAAATCTGCTTTACAATATTTTGCACTAAGACTACAAGGTCCATCACTAAGTTCCAGGTGTAAAATAGTGGCTCATGAAGGAGATGTGGAACTGAAAAACATGATGTATATCTCCACTAATAAAACTCATGTTCCTTTGTTTTCTTGATTTTATGAATTATAAACTGTCACCATGCTGTTATTTGGTTATGTTGTCTAGAGTTTTATTTCTATGTTATTCTCATTGGTTTTAAATCTGGCTTTTGCTTGCCTGTACTTTTCTTGGTTGTTAACTGCCCAGAGTTGTACATTTATTAGACCAGTGCTATAAGTAAGTAAGTAAGTAAGTAAGTAAGTAAGTAAGAAAGAAAGAAAGAAAGAAAGAAAGAAAGAAAGAAAGAAAGAAAGAAAGAAAGAAAGAAAGAAAGAAAGAAAGAAAGAAAGAAAGAAAGAAAGAAAGAAAGAAAGAAAATGAACGAACATTAATTTGAAAAAAGACCCACTTTTTTCCTCTTAAAATACACTGGAAAAATGGAGTGTGTCTTGTACTCTATATAGAGGCCTATAGTGGGCTAGTTTGATAATAATGGGGTGCATTTTGTACTCCAATGTGTCTTATACGGTAGTTTTCTGTAAGATCTGGTGAATGGGTGCAGAACACATCCCAGTTCACTTCATAGCTTTCATGATTTTAGAAGTCTAATTTGGAGGAAAGGGCTTTTCAGTTATTTATTTAAAGCCATGGTTCCCAAAGTGGGACACATGCCCCACACGGGGGCAATTTGATTTTTAAGGGGGCAATTCGAGAATGAATTTTAATAATTATGGCCTTTTAGGCTTCCTCCACATGAACAGGAGTTCACTTTTTTAATAATAAGAATTATTTGTCATGGGGTGGGTGGGAACATCAGGATTTTAGAGATGCTTAGGTGGGGCATGACCAAAAAAAGGTTGGAATCCACTGATTTAGAGTTAGAACACCATCCTAGTTTATTTCCAGGTCAACCAATTTTTCTAGTCAATCCATCTTTCTTTTCTGCCTAAGCCTTATCTATAAGGCACTACCAAAAACATGTTTTTCATATTGCATATCACATTACATGCCTTCAAGTTAAAATCAGTTTACAGAAAGCATAATAGAGTATTCACATTATGTGAGATATTTAAGGAAGGATTTTGCCAGTTCTCCATTGCCAGTGTATTTCCATGGCTGAGCAAAGATTTGAACCAAGGCATCCTGAGTCTTAGTCCATCACTCTATCCACTACACACTGTTTCATTCTACTTTTAATCTGTTTTTATTCTGGTTTTGTAATTGTATTTTATCTAATGTATTTTATCACATTTTAACCTGAAATGGTCAGATGACTAATCAGTTCATAAAGGATGGTTGATGGTTGAGGATGCTAACCCACTACACACTGAGTTATAATTGCAAACATGCCATTCTTCTAAACTAGAATTTCAAGAAAAATAATATTGCTGCCTGAAGCAAGTAAAGTGGAACAAAGCAAAAGCAGTCTCATGGTCCACATTTTCTGAGATCTATGGGACCAGGTAATCTCTCTATTGTCGGAATAGGGATGTTAGAGTAGACTTCGTTGGATTTCCCTGAGATTTTAAACACTCTATTCAGTGCTTTTTTATATTCACCATCTGGCCCAGATTCAGACCTTTCATTTCTTTAAAAGTAAGCAAAACATGTGATCATTGTATGTGGCAATTGTTTGTGAGAAGAAGCAAGCATTGCTGTATGATTAGCCAACAAACGAAACCATCCACAATTCAACAAGGATTCAGAGTTGTGTAAATCAGTAAGTAAATGTTCCTGCCTGAAAACATGAAGCCACAGAAAGCAGGTAGCACATAGTAATGCTGACCAGGGAATTGTGGGAGCTATATAACAGAAAAAGAACTCTCTTGCGCTGACATTTTATGCTTCCTACTGCATTTCCTACTTTGATGGGAGGAGATGGACTCACTATTTCTTTGGGTTCTACATTTTCACCACTTCATAAATCTGTGGTTCAATAGCCTTCAAGCACTTCCACCACATTTAGTTTTTACAGTCTTCTAGGAATGTAGGTGGGAGCTTCCCGAAGAAAAGAAGTGTTGGCAAAAACAAGGAAGGGGTTATAAATTGCCCAAACTTCTGTTTGTTGTTGAGGTCAGACTTATGGTTATTGCTAATGTTACATTTCTGGAATAAAGGGTTTCAGACAATAATAAAGAAATTATAATGTCTTGAGATATTGATGGACTCTTTGAACTACTTACTCAGATATATATATTCCAGGGACTTAAGTGTGTCTTAACATCATACTAAATGTACATTTTTTTGTTGTTCAGTCACACAGTCGATTCCGACCCTCTGCGACCCCATGGACCACTGTCCGCCAGGCACTCCTGTCCTCCACCATCCCCCTCAACTCACTCAGCTCTGTGCCCATTGTCTCCACAATATCATCTAGCCATCTCATTTTGGGCCGCCCCCTTCTTCTTTTGCCCTCGAACCTTTCCAAACATCAAGGCTTTCTCAAGTGAATCCTCTCTTCTCATTTGATGTCCAAAGTACTTTAGCTTCATCTTTATTATTTGACCTTCTAAGGAGCAATTAGGGGTGATTTCTTCTAAGATTGACCTATTTGTTCTCCTCGCTGTCCAGGGGACTCTCAAAACTCTCCTCCAACACCACATCTCAAAGGCGTCTATTCTTCTGCACTCAGCTTTCCTAATGGTCCAGCTCTCACACCCATACATTGCCACAGGGAATACCATTGCTTTGACTATGCGAATCTTTGTTTGCAATTTGATGTCTCTACTTTTCACTATGCTCCCCAGGTTTCTCATAGCCTTTTTATTTCATGGCTGCAATCACCATCTGCAGTGAGCTTTGATCCTAGGAAAGTAAAATCTGTCACTGCTTCTACTTCTTCCCCATCTATTTTCCAGGGACTGATAGGGCCTGTTGCCATTATCTTGGTTTTCTTGATATTGAGTCTCAAGCCAGCTTTTGCACTTTCTTCTTTCAACCTAATCAGGAGCTTCTTTAGGTCCTTCTCACTTTCTGCCATTAGGGTGGTATCATCTGCATATCTCAAATTGTTGATGTTTCTCCCAGCAATTTTGATCCCAAATTGTGATTCCTCCATCCCTGCATTGCACATTTTGTGTTCTGTGTATAAGTTGAATAAGCAGGGTGACAAAATGCATCCTTGTCTTACTCCTTTTCCTATTCCAAACCACTCCATCATTCCATTTTCTGTCCTAACTGTGGCTTCTTGATTCATGTACAGATTTCTCATGAGGCATATAAGGTGTTCTGGTATTCCCATCACTTTAATTACTTGCCACATTTTGTTGTGGTCGACACAGTCAAAAGCCTTAGTGTAATCAATGAAACAGAAGTAGACTTGTTTCTGATATTCCTTTGCTTTTTCCATGATCCATCTTATGTTGGCAATGTGGTCTCTAGTCCCCCTGCCTCTTCTGAAACCCGCCTGCACTTCTGGTAATTCTCTCTCCACATGCTGTTGCAGTCTATCCTGTATTATCTTGAGCATCACCTTGCTAGCGTAAGGGATGAGCGCAATTGTTCGATAATTTGAACATTCTTTAGCATTACCCGTTTTGGGGATTGGAACGTATACTGATCTTTTCCAATCCTGTGGCCATTGTTGTGTTTTCCAAATCTGCTGGCATATAGAATGTAGTAATTTGATTCCATCATCTTGTACATAGGGAATTGATATAAGCAAACAGAAAAGGACAAGCTTATTTTCCTGGACTATAGTTTCCAAAATCCCCATCCAACATGTTCAGGATGTTGCATTCCCAAAAAAGTGAAATGTCAAATCCTTCTACAAAGCCCTGCTATAGTGTAGTGTAGTGTAGTGTAGTGTAGTGTAGTGTAGTGTAGTGTAGTGTAGTGTAGTGTAGTGTAGTGTAGTGTAGGGTAGGGTAGGGTAGGGTAGGATAGGATAGGATAGGATAGGATAGGATAGGATAGTTATTACCTTTAAAGCCCTACATGGTAGTGGACCAGCATACTTAAGAGACTGCATCGTCCCAAGGACATCTGTCCGTCCCACCAGAGTGGACCGGAGAGGCTCTCTGGTTGTGCTGCTCTCTGGCATTAGAAGGGGGGCCTTATCTGTGTCCACTCTGGCCCTGTGAAACCTCCTCCCAATAGAACTACACATGCAGATGGAGCTGCTGTCCTTTAGGAAAGGAGTGAAAACCTGACTGGCAGGTCAGGTCTGGGGATAGATGGATCAATATCCCCAGCCGGCTGGATGATTTGACCCCCCAGTGCCTCCTAGCTGCAATGCCTAGTTTTTAATTTTTTAAAGCTTTTTAAAGTTTTTAATCTTTTAACTGGTTTTAAATTGTTGATGTTGTTGATATGCTGTGAATCGCCCTGGGTCCCTTTGGGGAGGAGGGCGATAAACAAGTATGAATAAATAAATATATAAATAATAGTATAGTATAGTATAGTATAGTACACTAGTACTTCGGATAACAGTGAGACTTGGTTCCACAAGTCTCGTCGTTATCTGGTTTTTAACATTGTGTGATGCATTGATTGCACAACATTAAAAAAGCCTTTTCCCCTGGAGGCTGCAGCAAGCCAAAATGTCAAGATTTGAATCCCGATGTTTTGGCTTGCTGCAGGGGAAGATCCCCTCACACACACACACACACACACACACGGAAACAGCAGGGGATGCATAGAGCCCAAAATGGGTGGAAAAAAGTCATTTTTTTACCCATTTCAGGCTCTCTTACCCCCCTGCTGACTCCAGAGAGGTCAGGGGACCCGACCCAAGCTGTTTCTGGAGTTTCCCACCTCCCCAGCCAGTTCAGCAAGCCAAAAAGTCGGGATTCGAATTGAATTACCATTTCATTCATTCATTTCATTTATTCAATTTGTATACCGCCCTACTCGGTGCAACCGACTCAGGGCGGTTCACAGAGACCACACACGTAAGACAATCAAAAGAGTACAACATAATCAAGGTCATTCAACTTAATACAATACAATACAACAATGCAATACAGTAGTGCAGTAAAGCACAACCACACTACGAAATAAAATTACAATACAGTATAATGAAGCAAAATCACACTGCAAAAAGGTTACAAATCATAAGTTACAAGATATGAAGTTACAAAATAAATTCCAATACATATACAGTATATGACATAGCAAATAAATAATAACATAACAGTCACAGTCTCACAAGCAAGGGCCGGAGGAAGGTCGGGAGCATCTTCCGCCGCCCGCCGCCGCTGGTCTTTTATCGGCTCTCTAGTCATCTCATTCTTGGTTGCCCCCTTCATCTTTTGCCCTCCACCTTTCCCAGCATCAAGGCTTTGTCAAATGAGTCCTCTCTTCTCATTTGATGTCCAAAGTACTTCAGCTTCAGTATTTGACCTTCTAAGGAGCAGTCAGGGTTGTTTTCTTCTAAAATCGAACTATTTGTTCTCCTCGCTATCCAGGAGACTCTCAAAACTCTCCTCCAGCTTCAAGCATACTGATTACCAAAAATGGTTAGGTTTCCATAATTTGAAGAAAGACTTCCATCATGTTAAATACCACAAATAACTCTGCCCTTGGTGGTCCCATCTTGGAAAGTCATAGAAAATGAATGATGGGAAAATGAAATGCACACTTGATGGGTTGTTTTTGTCATGACAGCTGTGCTCCTGAGCTGGGTGAGCCAAGGAAGTTAGACGTCTGGCTTGAGCAAAGCATTTGGCAGTTCCTCAGCTCAATGCCTATATAAGCAAGCAAGCCAAGCAGGATCAAAGCCAGGAGGAATATTCTGGCACTGCTTCCTGGCTGTCACTATGACCTTATATATCATTTTATGTATTTTCCCATTTGTATGTGGATAATCATTTCCAATGGCTCGCATAATGGTCTGGCATGATGCAGGATTGACTCTGGCTTCCAGCTCGCTGGCTCTCTGACAGTCACTACATCTAACATGCTTGTAAAATTCATTAACACACGTTTAGGAATAAATAATGCTCATTCTTATGGCTTTTAAAATGGGGAGAGAGAGAGAGGAGTGCATACCTCCTCTGGAGATTAAAATTAACAAGACAATGACTTTTGCATCGAAACAATATTAGACAGTTACTGCTATCTGCCAAAGGTGAAATGAGTTCAAAGTTAAATATTGATACGTTGACGGTTTAAAAAAACTTAATATGCTTCACTTGATATGGTAACTTTATAGCTAAATTCCCAAGAGACCCAGACTATGCACTTAGTCTACAGGGATGCCAGAATTTAATGAAGATCTTCCTGCTCAGAAGGTCACCTTCATCATTTCCTTAAACATAAGTTTAAATTCCTCCTGTTTCAAGAAATTGTTTGGGAATTTGATACAAGAGTTGCGGAAAGGAAAACCCAGAAAAAAATCTCACAAACAAATTGAGTTTTTGTTTTCCTCATTGAACAGTTTCTGTGCTGGTTCTCAATCTAGTGTTTCATTGGTGGTGACATGCAAAATCCATACTCCTCCCCAACAAATCTACTTTTTAATCCGAAATGTCAAATTTGCTTCTTCTTTTTTACTGCACACATAGCTTGGATCTAAAAACAGTCAAACCTTGCATAACAAGCTTTTCGCTTATTGAAAAACTCGCATAACGAGGAAGTTTTTCTCTAAGTGGTCTGACTCGCATAACAAATTTTTCACTGTGCAAGTCGGACTTTTCCCTATGGAAAAACTCGCATAATGAATTTTTTTCGCTATGCGAGTTTTCCCCATAGAAACGCTCGTTATGCGAGTTTTTCCATAGGGAAAAGTCTGACTCGTATAGCGAAAAATTTGTTATGCGAGTCAGACTCGCATAGCGAATTTTTCGCATAGTGAGCAACCGTTCAGAATGCATTAAATTCGTTCTGCGATGTATGACTGTATGATAGTTCAGTTGTTATTTGCTCAACAATGTCATATTATTTTTATAAACCTCCTGGTTCAGATTTTATTTATTCATGAAGAGCCCTATAGTATTATAGTATAAAGTTAATATTAAAAAAGTGCAGTATATTAGTCACTGGAACTGTAGACAAAATTTAATAGTAGTGTATAACTTTATTTTGTGATCTGCTTAGGCTATTTCTCAAGCCCTGACATTTTAAGCATGAGACATGCTGTACTGGTTTAAAATTATATGCTTAATATTACAGACATTATTTAACCTTGTTAACCTTCCTGATGCCTTGTAGTCATTTTCAACACACAGTGTAGCCTTGGAAGTAAAATCTGAAAACATCTTTACAATACCTGCCAACTATCACTTTTGCTTAATAGTATAGCAATGTGTTTTTGAACACATTGATAAGGTTTACAAGAAGCTAAGACAAATTGTGACATGGTCCATCCCAATTAAAAGAACATTGATGTCTTTTGTGGTCTAACAAGCCCTAGGGCAGGAGTTCTCAATCTTTTTAGGCCATGGGCTGGGTCATGCTCCCTCAGACAGCTTTGGGGGCCGGACAACCATTTTGGCCTTCCTACACCACATGGTACTTCCTGGTGTTGTGGAGGTAGTGGTAGGCCAAATGAAATGCCATCATGGGCCGCATCTGGCCCTTGGGCCGCAGGTTGAGAATCCCTGCCCTAGGGTGTTCAGATGCAAAACACATCAAACCTCATGTGTCTTCAAAACATTTGTAGAATAGAGTTTTAGCCAGAATACATTGTCATGGAACCAGGACCTGTTGAAATTCCTGCTCAAAGCAACTGTTAAAACCACAGAAACATTGTCTTCTATTACATCTAGGCAACATAACGAGCCTGTTGAAACTATAGGGCAAAGCAGGGTTTAGGTACTGTAGGCCTAACATGGCAAGGCTAAGGGCATATGATATTTGAGAGCCAAACCTCTAGAAGAAATTAAGGTTGATACAAAACAACACTGTTTCTATGGAGAAAACATGGATGTGCCGCCAATGATGTGACATGACAGAATTGTCCATGTTTCATTCCAGTTTTTGAAGAGGTAAAAGCAAACAGACTAGACCCACATACAGTCATCTTCTTATATGAAAACCCCATGTGAAAAGTGAAAGGTACATATCAATTTCTGCAAGACTAAAATGTGGTGCTATTTATGTATTATTCTCAGGTTCTAACCATTCCACTTAGTATTCATTTGCACTATTAACTGGGGTGGGTTCCTCAGGAAATGATCTCCAGTGCTATACACCATAAAGGTAAGGATTCTAGTGAAAGGCCTCACGAAGTGTCTCTTCATTATGACAAGGCTGGAAAAGCTGATTTTTCAAGTGACACTTTCCCAAAAACCTCAACCAGTATAAGCTGGCTACAACCAGTGAACAAATCTGGATGCTAGTGTCCACAAAAATAAATACTTCACATTCTGGACAGAATCAAGAAATATATTTTCTTAGCGGGTAGACCACGGAACAGATGAGATAGTAGAATGTTGGTGTCGGTGTCCACTTTGTTCTTTGGCTGTTGCACTTCCCATTGCTACAAACAAACTAATGTGTTTAGAAAGTCTGCATGCACGTTCCTTCCTTCAGCAAACTGTTTTGTCAGTTTGCAGCAGAAGTTACTTTGACACACCTTTGATCTCACAGGCTGCTTTCTGTAAAATTGTCTTGGCTTGCTTGTCTTAGTCAACAGGAGCCATCTGACCAGTGGGCACATTTGGGATAGAGTAGAAAAGAGATGAGACTGCTCTTTGTTTGCACAACACTGTGGGCATGGTAATATGAACTGATTTTGTGCTTGGCTGATGAGTAGATGGCACTACATTAACGCAGAAGGCTGGCTTCAAACTTTTTGATCCCTTCCAAATACTTTCTATGTAAATATTCAAAGTAATAAACTCCCATTACATTGTTTGCAGTCTGTCTTCCCTTTGAAACATTGATAGCATTTTTTATGCAGGGTAATGCAAATTGCATATGCTAAAATAAATTAGTAACCTCCTTATTCATGGTGCTGGACAGAAGCTTTTTGTTGTGTAAATTCCATTGTACTTTGCTTACAAGGTCAATAATGAGGCTTAACAGGAAGTAATCATTGTGCCTACAGTAAGAGCATTGAGGAGAAATGAAAGACCTAAAGAGCTACAATAATAATTTGTTTTGAGGTCATGAAATATAATAACAGTGAATAACATTCTAAGCTTGATGATTGGAAGACTGGCAGGTCAGCAGTTCAAGATCTGAGTGCTACATGATGGAGTGAGATCCTGTCAACTGCCCCAGCTCATGCCAACCTAGCCATTTGAAAGCAAGAAATTTCAGGTAGGTATGGTAAATAGGTACCACTCTGGCAGGAAAGGTAAGAGCACTCCATGCACTCCAGTATCTAGTCATGCCTGCCACATGACAACAGGAACGTCTGAAGGCACAGACTGTGCTGGTTCTTTGACTGTAAATGGAGATAAGCACACATACACCCTAGAGCAGGGATTCTCCACCTGTGGCCTATGGGCTGGAGGTGGCCCATGGCACCATTTCATGTGCCCCCACACTAGGAAGTGCCATGTGGTGGAGGAAGGGCAAAATGGTCATCCAGCCTCCGAAGCAGTCTGAGGGAGCTTGACCCAGCCCCAGGGTTAAAAAGGTTGAGAACTCTTGCCCTAGAGTCAGACATGACTGGCTTTCAAGCAAGGGAGATCTTTACCTTTACTGAATAAAATTCTGACTGCAACTTGACAAGGGTTAACTTCGCTCCTTTATCATTCCTATAGTCATGGGGAAGTGGCCTTACTAAATGATTAAGTAGGGACCACCCATACTTCACGTGCTGACATGTGCTGTATCTCATGCTCGAGGATGGGTGTTGAGATGACAGTGAGGTAGGATGAAAGGAGAATGTGCCTTTTCTTTCTTTACAAGAATCAGCAACTTACAGCATTCAGAAGCATTTGTTTTAGTTACTTTGGAAAGTAGTCATTACTTTTTTGAACAATATAAAACCGTAATAGCAATTAAAGGGGATGGGTTTGGAGGGAGAACTGTAATGCTGTAATTTTCCACACTGTCATTTTCATGAACATCAGACAGTGCTTCTCATTTTTCAAAGGCTGCTTTATTCTCTGTGCAATCATTCGCATTGTGTCAGCTTTCTTTTGTGAGGATGTATTTTCCTTATTTTTCTCTATTGCCACCTAGTCTTCAACCACATTCGCCCACCCTGCCAAAAGGTTCATGCTATTTTATTATTGATGGTATTGTGCTAAAGGTGACATGATAACATCACAGGTGCTCAGGAACAAAAACATATTGGAGGCTACAACCAATTGGATTACATAGCAATGGGAGGCTAAGGGCAGTGAGAGCACAGGCAAAAGAAAATAGCATGGAAGAGAAGGAAGAGTGAAAGACATGAGTGAGCCCCTTTAAAAATAGGCATCCATACAACAATTAACAACTATTTCTGGGTTTTCTGGTGTTCAGTTGCACAGTCGATTCTGACCCTTTGCAACCCCCTGGACCATTGCCCACCACATACCCTATCCTCTGCCATCCTCCTCAGCCTGCCCAGCTCTGTGCCCATTGTGTCAACAATACCATCTAGACATCTCATTCTCTGCCATCTCCTTCTTCTTTTGCCCTCAACCTTTCCCAGCATGAAGGCTTTCTCAATTAACCCTCTCTTCTCATTTGATGTCCAAAGTACTATAGATTTTTGTGTCTCCTTTTGCAAAATGCCCACATTTTATGTTAGCAATTTCAGAAAATCAGTAATTACTTTTGGTCAAAATGCTCCATCACAAAAAAATAAAAAATAAAAATCTGGAGAGCTAAATATTGAAGGCTAAAGCCACCTATCAAATCCCAACTACATTAGATGCTTTGACTGAAATCCTGCTTAGGTAACTATGGCTGGAAAAGCCTTATGACAACATCAACAAGAGCCACTTTTCAGAAATTAAACGCTTCATAGAACTGTGTACAAACCAAAGTTGCTTTGTGACAGAAGGTCTATTAATTATATAAATATTCAATATGTTTGTAAATATGCAGTTTAAAAGTCATATTTTAATTATGTATTTTATATGTGTTGAGGGGTAGTGGTTTAAAGGTCATAATTTTAGTATGTATTTTATATGTGTAGAGGGAAAGTATATGTAGTCAATTGGGCATTGAAATATATATTTAAATATGAATTTTGAGGATTTTTTTAAAAAAATACAAATAGCATGTTTTTTTGGCAACATGATATTATACAAAGTGGAAATAGGTAGCTTTCTTCATCTCTATGCCACTATGTTCTGTTCTCATTCACTTCCATCCACCGTATGATAATAATCATATTTCAGTGCTATCAAGTTGATTTCAACTTACAGTGGGTTGTTAGGTATAAAATACTCAGAGATGGTTTTTCAAGCCAATGGTGGGTTGTCAAAATTTCCGCTACCACACTGTGACATCACCACAGTGTGGGCAGAGCCAATGTCATGATGTCATAACGTCATGGGTAGAGCCAACATCATGACATCATGACGTTGTGGGCAGGGCCAAATAAAATAAAATAAAATAATAATAATAAATAATAAAATAAAATAAAAATAAGTGCATATGCACACACACACACACCCCTCAACCCCCCCCCCAACAACACAAACCTGTAAATAAATTAAATAAATTAAATAAAATTGACATTAAAATACACCCACCCAAACACCCACCCAACCCAAACACAAATCTACCAACTGACCCACCCCAAACACAAACCCCAAACACAAACCTGTCACTTACCCTTGGTCATTGTGAAGCAGCAGAGACGTTGGCGCTGCAGCAAACCGCCGCTGTGGCAAACCGCCGCTGTGGCAAACCACCACTGCAGCAAATCACCGCTGCAGCAAACCGCTGCAACGGGGCGATGGCCTGGCAGGGTGGGGTGGCCTGGCACAGAAAGGCCGCCACCACCGCTTCTTCAGGCACTCCCTGCACCCTTCCTTTCCCGGTTTGACGCATGTGGAGTGCCCGGGAGCCATTTTGGCTCTAAATTCATTTTTTAAAAAAATAACTATCCCGGGTGGTTACTCCCCCCCCCCCGAGAACCACCCGGGATTGTTGCTACTGGTTTGGGCAAACCAGACAGAACCAGTAACAACCCACTACTGGTCATGCCCCTCTTCTGAGGGATCTCTGGGTCTGTTCAGCTGCTTATTAAGAACCAGGCCAGCTCTTTTCCCAAGAGGTACTACAGGGAATCACATTTCTGGCCTCTGGTTCCATAGCCAGGTATCCAACTCACTGAGCTATACCAGGAAGGGAATTTAATAGCCAGTTATCTATGATATTATCTTATCACCAAATACTAGAAAGAATATATTTATTCTTCATACCACACTCCCCTAGAGTCGGATACGACTGGCTTTTGAGCAAGGGAAACCTTTACCTTTACCTACCACACTCCCTGCACACTTCTTTTGACCAAGTCACTTTCAGAAGGCAGAAAGTGTCATCTTAGTTTTATGATCACTAACTTCAAGCTCAGGTCTAGTTTTATGATCACCAACTTTAAGTTCAGTTCTAGTACTTGTTACAATTCTCCTGAGGAATTTTTTGACACCAGTGATACATGTGCTTTGTTTTATGACCCATTTAAGGTTTCTACTCATTTTAATTTTTTTAAACTGATGCATATTTTATCCCAGCAAACAAAACTGACATAATCATATTCTACAGAAGTGTAATGTGATTTCTTGACAGAAGTGTAATGTGCCTTCAGACGTTCCTGTTGTCTGTCTGTTCAACTACATTTACTCAGTGTAAGGAGAGCAGTGAACAGAACAATGAATGTAGGCTCCTTTCTTCTGTGTTGTTAGTCCCTGTTTTACAGATGCAGGGGCTGCAAATATATTTGGCCTCTGTATCAGTTATGCAGGTCAGTTTCTATTATGCGCTCCCAAAGCCTTAAACATGCATTACCTGTACTACAAATTTCTTAATTAGTTCAACCAATTTTCTTTCTGTCTCCAGGTAATATGAGCCAATGATCTGAATCTGATGTTGTTAACAGGAGAGAGTGCTGAACAAATGTTTTAGGTCACAGTCTGTTTACAGCACTGTAAAGAGTGCCTTATTTGTTCCTTAATTTATACATTTTGATTTCTTTATTAATTTAACAGAAAACCAAGGAGAAATATCAGGACTTGCATCTTTTCCTATTATTGATCCAAGCTGCAGCACAGGAGAAAATTGAACTTTTCACAGGTGGAGGCATAAAACAGTGAGATAACGTTGTCTCTGCTGCATTTATCATCATGTGTTAACACACAATCCTACAGATATGGATGGAGAAATACAAAGTTATATACAGCTCCTGTAGACAGGTAAACAGAGACATTAATGGAAAGATTTGAAATATGTGTCCATCTATGACCTAATGTATTGCTGGTGGTAAAAGGCATATTTCTACCATTTTGTCATAGCAATGGCAGTTAAATCCAAGTATTTCAAAACATTTTGTGAATTGAACTGATTCATCCTGAGTCCTTCTTTTTCTGGCATGGAATGCTATATATTATTATTATTATTATTATTATTATTATTATTATTATTATTATTATTATTATTATTATTATTATTATTATTATTATTATTATTATTATTATTATTATTATTATTATTATTATTATTATTTCGATTTATATGCCGCCCTACTTGGTGAGAACCAACCAACCAACCAATTACATTAATGGACCAAGGCCGGTCCTACCATTAGGCAGAGTGATATTCCTCAAGCAGCAGATTTGGAGTGACATAAAAAGCCAACATATTGTTTAAACTGAATATTGTAGTTTTACTGCCAAGATTAGGTAGAGGTGCTTGTGAAATTTTCTGCCTTCTTTGCCAAAATTACTCAGCTGGCACAGCTAGTGTGTATTTTTATATTGTTGCTTGTTAGCTTGTTGCTCTTTTTTTTTTTGGCACTGTGTTTCTCCCTAAGAATATAAACTTTTTAAATGAGTGAGTGGAGGAATGCTGAGTTACCTTGAAAATTGGGCATACAATGGCAGATTTAATTATGCCATCCTCTTTTAATGAAGCTTTTGATGATTGTCATGGCTATAAAAATAGGGAAACAAGCTGGAGTTCATTAATTGCTTGATTATGTGTGAAAATTATGAATGACAATCTTAATTATTAATGAAAATAATTAAGAAAAATAATTTTTAATTATGAATGAAAATAAACAACCTTTACAGTGGAAACTCCACTCTTGGTGTCAGACCTTGGGGTCACTTTTCTGAACTTCAGCTTCCCAAATCCTCCAGCCAGAACGTGTAGCCACCGGCAAAAGATGTGTTTCAGATCAAAGATCTGCAAATGAATGGGCACATAGAAAGAAAATCTGATAGGAAGCTAGAGCTGAGAAAGTTTATATGTCATACACACTTTAATGGCTCTCCTGAAAGTTGTGAGAGAACAGCTTCTTGTAGCGGTAGCAAAAATTATTATTGCAAAGGTGACAAGAGATATTTTTGGAATGGCTTTAATTACACCTGATATATAGTAAAATTAGTTTATACATTTTTAATAGTATTTGCTAGGACACTCGAGCCAATCAATGATTCATGCAATATGCAAACCCTTTGATGAGGTGCTGTAGAAAGTTCTCTCTTTCAAAAAAGAAATTAAGAGTAGCCTTATCCCAGCCACCCAATGAGAGCATGAGGTCTGATTTCAAATGAAGGGTCTTTTATGTTTTATTCATCTTGCAGGTTAAGTGAAAGGTTCAACTGCATTTCTTCCAATCTAATACTTTTCCTTTGATGTAATATTTGTGCAGTTACCATTATGCAGTCCTCTTAAAGTACTTGGGGTGGTGAAGGGAGCGATGAGGCAAGTCCTTGTTTGTCCTTCAATAGTGAACTTTGCCAGTTGTGATGCACGGAGCAGAAAGGAAACCAATGCATAGTTGGATTGTGAAGTACAGCAATGTTGTGCCTAAACTTTGGACTTTGTGCCAGCACTAAGAATGTAATGAGTACTCACAAATTGGTTATACTCAACACTTTTCTGAGTTGTAGCATGCTGAGAATTCCTGACATGCCTTTTCCCTGCACTGGTGAGATTTCCTGGCTTCCCGTGAAAATCAGTCATTCTAGTCTCAACACCTTTCTTTCAGAATATTTCCTTTTTCTACATTATCTTGCCCAGGAACCTGCCAAATTTTATGCAGCTTGATGCCCTTTCTGGTGAACATGGCACAGGAAAGATGTTATTCTGGGCAGGAATTGTAACAACCCTCTGGAGCCTGGCATTTCTTCTCCCCCTTCCAGGTGAACCTTATGCAGGAAAGATGCTATGCTCTGCAGCAGTTGGTTCCCGATCATGGGCCCCCAGACCTTCTTAGACTTCAATTTCCAGAAGTCCTGATCAGCTGACTTGGACTTCTGGGAATTGAAGTCTTAGAACACCTGGTGACCCAAGGTTGGGAAACACTACTCTGGAGGAATTGTAATATCCTACAGAGCTTTGCTTTTCAAGAAAAAAAAACATGGCCAGAAGTCATCCAAGAAATATAATTTAATTTCCTGTGAAATTTTTTGGGGAAAGCAATCTTGCTGAAGGGAGAAAAGATGGATTCCCCTCTCTTGCCCCCAGTTTCTCTCGGAGGGCAGGAGGCTACAAGATCCATACATCGAGCCAACAATGTGACTCAATGAAAAATACTAGGTAGGTTAGTGGTTCCCAACCTTTTTTTGGCCATACCGCATCTAAGCATCTCTAAAATCCTGATTTCCACCCCCCAACCCAGCGACATACAATTCTTATTATTCAAAAAAGTGAACTCCTATTTATGTGGAGGAAGCCTAAAAGGCCATTCACTGCTAATAACTCATTCTCAAATTGCCCCTCTTAAAAATCAAATTCCCCCCCCCCGGTGGGGTGTGTGCCCCACTTTGGGAACTATGGGATAGATGTACACAACAACATGGATACATGCGCAATCTGACTTGGAACTACTGGCCAAAAATGGTTCTTTAAGGTGGCTGGCTGCTAACAAAATTATGTTTCAACCTGAAAAATATGTTTTGATGTGCCTTCCTTATCCTTTAGGAAGGGCATATTGTAGAGCCTGATTTGAGCTATTAGACTCCATGAATAGAATTTCACCACTTACCATATCACGAAAGAACATGCATATGTGGTTCTCCAAATGTTGAAGATATCTCTCATATTTTATTCAATTGGCAGTTGTACACTGATATTAGATTTAAATACCTTGCATCCCTATTAGAAAAAACAACTTTTTGGGACTCTAACCACAAACTGTCCTATTTCCTTCTGGGTTCTAACATGCACATTGTATGTAGAACTGCCAAGTTTATAATTAAGGCATCAGCTAAAATAATTGAATATATCAATCAAATTGGGGTATCCTGCAAGGGAGATTCACTTATCTGACTATGGATATCCATGTATTAATTGTATTAAGGCACCTTCTCCAGTTTACATATTGTATTTTTATTGTATTTTATTGCACTTCATTGTATTGTACAGATTTTAATTCTTCTGTTATGTTATTGATAAGGTCATAAGACTAATCAGTTAATAAACATTCATTCATTCACTCAGTCATTCAAAATGGATACATGTGTAGTGTCAAGACAGTCAGGATGTGAGGCCAAGGTTTCATGTGAAGCACTGTGTGACTGGTTAAGCTTAGTTACAATCATTTCAGAATTTCATATGACTTTCTATTTTCAGGGACAGAATAAATAAAAAAAGGTTTGCTGCATGATTCCTTGTCACCTGTACTGATGATCTCCATTGCTTCTATGTCTCAAAAGTTCTTCTCTTTGTTCTGACTGGGGAGGACATATAAATGGGAGGGGAGGTTCCTAGAGATTCTTTTGTATGCCAAATGCATTTTTAATATTTTTATGTATTATTGGATTTCTTCCTTAAAGCATGATTGTATATGTTTCAGAAATGTATGTAGTGAGTCCAGGAAATGTTTCAAGGCAACTCTACTAACTTACAGATTTTGACTAGTATCTGGTTCCTTGTTAAGTCTGGTAAGTGCAAAATCAAGTACCGGTAAATCCCTAAAAGAAAAAGGGGAAAACCCTTGATGGCTAGACTCCTATGGCCACTAATAACATTTTAAAAATCAGTGGAATTTGCACCAGTTTTGACTCACTGTTCAACAACTGCTTTGGTGGACCTGCTCTAGGTGGTATACAAAGTAGGATTGTGGCCAATGAAATCAGTTTCTCACCCACCTTTACTTGGGAATGTTCTTGAGTCTCACATTTCAGCTCCCAAAACATATTTAGGAAATGACTACTCCAGAGTTCCTGCCATTTTGCAGCTTAGAAGGAGGGGGGACTTGTTGGCTTTTGGAAGTGGGGCTAGCAGGCATCTTTTTAACACCTGCCCTGGCACAAAGAAGCCTTTTGGCTGCTGCTTTCAAAATAGCCCACCCACATCCTCTAGGCCAGAGTATTGTTTGGGTTACCATATAGAGTTGCATAGAAAATTTGAGATCAGTTTATCCAGACTAGGCTATGTTAGAAAAAGGACTGCAGGTCATTTTTGCCTAACCCACTCTGATCCCTACAGAGTATTAAGGGTTGATCTGGACAGTGCTGTGTTAAATAGGTTACTATTCATTGTAGGTGGGTAGTGGTTAAGAATGGTAGCAGTGAGTCACTGAGGGCATCAGTTGTGCCCAGTAGGTGCACAATGAGATTTCTGTGAATTAGGTTGCATGCATGTAGCATCCTGAGGCTTCTTTGTAATACAAACAGCATTTATTCATGTGATTTGACTTGGAAATGCCTGCAGAGATGTCTCCTCAACTGAGCCAGCCTAGAGTGGTGGCTGACAATGTACAGCACTTCAAGGAGCAAGGGATTCACATGTCCAGGATAGAAACAGGTGTCGTGATAACTCAAAGGGACGTTCACACATTTTAATGTCTTTACATTGATTAAGTATTAAAGTTCATATAGCATCTTCTCTGTAAGGTTGAGAATGGCTAACTTGATAAAAAAGGCACTCTGATGTCAGCAGTACTGTATTCCAATACACATACCAGTCACATTCCACACATCAAGATGTCATCAAGCATCTGGGTTGCAAAGGAGCATTTAAACACCTGTGACGGAGCCCATGCTTGCACATTAGCACTTGAACGGAGATAAACCCAAGGCAATAATGGGGTATTTAGCTCAAAGGAGTGGAGAGGAACTCCACCCCAAGCCTTAACAGGAAGAAGAACACTTTCACCTGTCATTTCACACTTTGACATTCACCCTTTCAACCATCACCTTAGAAAAGGGAAAGATGACATTCTCATAGAAGTGGACTATGGGTTGCATCATTAGTTACATCATTGTCTGGGAAAACACTGGGATAAACACCTGTTAGCGAAAACATCCCACAAGCCTGTCATTCAGGAGGGAAGGTATGAGGGACTTAAATTGTATATAAACCCCATGATTTGAGGCTTCAGGAGCACCAAGTTGAAGTGGGTACAAGCCTACGTCATTTCGAACACAGACCATGGAAATCTAAGGAAATCCTATGGGAGTGACAGCCCAGTGCATCAGTCTCTGAGTCTTTGCCGAAACCATCTGGGGCAAAGTATTTAGAATCTGACAGAAGAAATGCCAACTTAGAAGAGTTAGTTATTTCTTGTTTTATTTAGCTTGTTTAAGTTAGGATAGATATAGGGGTTCTATCTATGGACATGATAGTGTATTGAGGCATTCAAAGTAGAGTTAGATTAATTGCTTTGATCTGCATTTTGATGTGTTTTTGGATGAAAATACTTCTTCAATAAAAGTCTGAAAAGAAGAGGGAGTATTCGTGGAGCAGAGTGGAGCCAAGATAAGGTCAACCTAGTGGCTACATCTTCACACCAGTTCAACCTCAAGACACAACATTTCTCAGAGGAATATTTTCCTTTGGTCTATTTTACTTTTACTAAGATCTTTATGGAGATACAGAGGGAGTAGCTCTTGCTTCTATCATCAGTCTGGGAATATTGTCTGCCAGGGCATCCCAGTCTTTGAAGGTAAAAGCTATCTTCGAGCAGGGCAGATTCCCAGGGTCAGGTCTGCTTCGTGTGTGTGTGTGTGTGTGTGTGTGTGTGTGTGTGTGTGTGTGTGTGTGTGTGTGTGTGTGTGTGTGTGAAGGCGAGTGGAAATGGGGCTGCTTTAAAAGGACTGTTTCTCAGGCAAGTTACCATATTTCCCAGTTTCAAAGAAAGAAGTGTACCCCCTTGATCACACCTTCAAGGCATGGTGGAGCGTGGTAGGATTCAAACAACGTGTCCCATCTGTGCAGACATTCACCAGCCTCTCTATGCCAGGCTTCACAACAACAGGACAAGGGGTTCCTTCTGCAATGGTACCAGGCCCTACCACAGGTCAGGGGATTTCAATAATTTCTAATTAAATAAAGTCCTAGTTTTAATATCAACCTTATGTTTCTTTCCTCCTTTATTTGCTGGATTGGGGAACAAAAGTAAAGGTAAAGATTGCTCGAAATATAGACATGTCCAACCCTAGAGGATGATACTTACCTTCATGCACAGCCAAAGAACCAGTGCTGTCTGCATCTGCAGACATTTCCATGCTCATATGGCAGGCATGACTAGATGCTGAAGTGCATGGAATGCTGTTACCTTTCCTGCCAAAGTGGTACCTTTTTATCTACTTGCAATTTCTTGCTAAGTTGGCAGCTGGAATAGACAACAGGAGTCCACTCTGTTGTGCAATACTCAAACTGCTGACCTTCTAACCATCAAGCTCAGTGTCTTAACCACTAAGCCACTGTGGCCCTTTGGGGAGCAATAGTTATATCCATATTGTAAAGGTGTTGTACAATCATTTGTCCTAGGTCTATGACTTCTTGACAGTTGTATACAGTTCTTGTTCTTGTTCTTGTTCTTGTTCTTGTTCTTGTTCTTGTTCTTGTTCTTGTTCTTGTTCTTCAGTTGCACAGTCGATTCCAACCCTTTGTGACCCCATGGACCATTGCCCTCCAGGCATCTCTGTCTTCCACCATCCTCCTCAGCCTGCCCAACTTTGTGCCCATTGCATCTACAATACCATCTAGCCATCTCATTTTTGGCTGTTCCCTTCTTCTTTTGCCCTCATTCTTACCCAACATCAAAGCTTTCTCAAGTGAATCTTCTCTTCTCATTTGATGTCCAAAGTACTTTAGCTTCATCTTTACTATTTGACCTTCTAAGGAGCAGTCAGAGTTTATTTCTTCTAGAATCGATCTTTTTTTCTCCTCACTGTCCAAATACCTAAAGCCATTGAAAACATATGATTGTTGAGATAGGATTCAAATCATATGTACAAATATAGCAGTTACTACATCAAATCCTGGCTCTCAATCCCCCCCCCCCAACTTTACATGATGGTAAAGTCATGGCTTTTGCTTCCCTAACCATTTTTTCTTCTTTTTTGGCAATTGTAAAATGTCCTTTCTAAGCAGGGGGCTTGGCTGACCATTTCACCTGGCAGCACAGTTTGCCTCACAATTTAAGACTGTAGAACATTTTAGGAGATTATGAATATACTTAGCACAATTATCAGTAAAATATGAATGTAACTAATGGAATTCATCTTTTTCCTTCTTGTTAAAAATATGCTTAATTACCCTAAAAGTGAAAAATCTCTTGCATTGGATCTGCTAATAGATATAAAGGGACAAAGAAAGCTTAATTAATCAGAGTAATTGAAGGCAAAGTTGAAAGTAATATCTTAACTGGGAAGGAAAAATGACAACATGGCAGAGTGGTGCATACATTATTAATTATAATATCAGAGTCTATTAGTACAAACTGGACTGAAAGGTCTGTCAAAGTTTTCTCCAGACTTTCCTTCAGGAATCGTAAGTCATCTGTAAAAAGTAGCTCTTGGCAAAAGAAACACCTGGGGATGGTGCTGGGAGGATGCCACGGCAACCGGCGCACGGGACTCGCCCTGCTGGGGCTTTGAAAACTGCCATGGTGGTAGGACCTTGCTCCACCCCCCACTGCCAAAGAAACACCTGGGGATGGTGCTGGGAGGACGCCACGGCAACCAGCGCATGGGACTTGCCCCTGTTGGGGCTTTAAAAGCTGCCATGGCGGTAGGACCTTGCTTCTCCCTCGCTGCCAAAGAAACACCTGGGGATGGCGCTGGGAGGGCGCCACGGCAACCGGCGCATGGGACTCGCCCCTTCTGGGGCTTTAAAAGCTGCCATGGCGGTAGGACCTTGCTCCCCCACCCCCCACTGCCAAAGAAACACCTGGGGATGGCTTTGGGAGGACGCCACGGCAACCGGCGCATGGGACTCGCCCCTGCTGGGGCTTTAAAAGCTGCCATGGCGGTAGGACCTTGCTCCCCCACCCCCCACTGCCAAAGAAACACCTGGGGATGGCGCTGGGAGGATGCCACGGCAACCAGCACATGGGACTCGCACCTTCTGGGGCTTTAAAAGCTGCCATGGTGGTAGGACCTTGCTCCCCCCCCCCCCGCTGCCAAAGAAACACTTGGGGATGGAGCTGGGGTGACGCCATGACAACCGGCGCTGGGTCCATCTCCACTGGCGCACAGGACTTGCCCCTGCTGGGGCTGGGCAGTGGAATTTTTGTCACAGCTGCCCCTGGTCTGATTTGTGGCTGGGGTGGAGAGACTGTTTGAATTTGGTATTGTAATTGACTCTATTGTATAATTTTCCTGCCAGTTTGACTATAATATTTTTCTATTCTATTGTATTTTTATGTAAGATTTATTAACTACATTGACCGTTAATTTTATATTTATTCATGTTGTTATATGCTGTTTCCAATTGTATTTTGTATATTGTATGATGTTATGCTGTTACTTTTTGTTCATGGTGTATTTTGGTTATTGTATATCATTGATTTGCTGTTTATATTGTATCCATTGTGTTTTAATTTTTGTGATTTGTAAGCCGCCTAGAGTCGGGTTTTCCTGAGTAGAGTGTGATATAAATTTGAAATAATAATAATAATAATAATAATAATAATAATAATAATAATAATAATAATAATAATAATAATAATAATAATAATAATAATAATAATAATAATAATAATAATAATAATAATAATAAAATCTTAGATTTCAGGCTCTGTATTCTGAGGTCACTTTATTACATTTGGCTTTTGATCTCAACATATACATGACATAATTTGCTTTTTATGTGTGGGAATGTGTAATGCTGACCTGGGGAAAAACCCACCAAGTTCCTTAAAGAGGAAACAATTTCTATAATTATGTATTTCCAAAAAGGTGAGATTATTATTTAACATTAAGTTAACTTCAGACTCTAGTGAACCATCAGCTTCATCATGGTTGGGTTTTTTTTTAACATGTTCTTAAGATTGTTGTGCTGTGGATTGGTTTCCCTACTCCTGTTTTCTGCTTTGCTATGAGTTCATTGGGGTAGCTCTGAAGCACCATATATGCTAGAGCAGATAAGTGGATGGTTCTTACCACTCGGGGGGGGGGGAGCATTGTGCATGTGGTGCCATAGGAAATTTCCCAAAGTGTCTCATCCGTGCTCACTGACCTGAAAAGGGAAATTTTAGAATCTAGTGTTCTAGGCAAGGCCAGACAGGCTGTATAGTTGGAGCTTCACAGGCATCCTCCTCTCTCTGTGACAAGGCAGCCCATATTTATGATATAAACTAATGATCAGATTTCTGTTAACCCTTCTTCTTGTGAAGAAAAAAAAGAGAAATAACATATAAAAGTAAAGTTCTCCATTGCAGGAAAGCCAATTGTGTCTGACTGTAGGGTGTGGTTCTCATCTCTGTTTGCAGCAAAAGAGCTAGCACTGTCTGCCTCTGCAGATGATTCCATTGCCAAGTGGCAGGCATGACTAGATGCCAGAAAACACAGAACACTGTTACCATTCCCTCCCAAGTAGTACCTATTTATCTACTTGCAATTTCTTGCTTTCAAACTGCTGACCTGTCAACCTTCCAGTCGTCAAGCTCAGCATTTTAACCACTAAGACACAGCATCCCCATTGCAAACATGCTCAAGGGCAAAATTGAACCACACCAATTATGATGGAACAAACCAGAGCAACAGAAGAATTAACCTGTTAGCTGACACACATAATTCCACAACCTTTTAGATTTCTGACTATGGCCATAGCTATGGTATCATCAAAGAGTGACTGAATATCCCCTGACTTGATTTGTTTCTGAATATTTGCATACAGATCAGAACTGACTCTGAACTGTAGTAGACTGAAATTATTTATTCTTTGCTTTGAGTGGATGTTTGTATGTTTCCAGATCACCATTTCTAAAACCATGCAAATGAGAAAAACAAAGGATTGTGACCAGGGATGGGAGGCTTTATGCAGTTCCATTGTTTTTGGAAATGTGGTAGACCTCAAATAGAAGTTTTGGTGTGGTTACTTATCAGACCAGTCATATGTTCCTTTAAAATGTCTGCAGAAGCAGACAGTGCTGGCTCTTCGGCTTTGAAACAGAGGTGAGCACTACACCCTAGAGTTGGACATGACTGGCTTTTGAGCAAGGGAAACCTTTACCTTTACTAGAGAATAACTGCTTTCAAAAATGCCATTTGCACAATGAAAGAAATAATCTGCTTCACAAATATCAAAATGGCCACAGTGCTCAGCAGAGAATCCACAGATGGGGATGTTGTACAGGTTATTCTCCTATACCATAGCCTAAAGATAAAGGTTTCCCTTGCTCAAAAGCCAGTCATATCTGACTCTAGGATTCAGAATTTTATTCAATCTGTGCAGTTGCAGGTATTATTTTATTTTCTCATAAGAATAGGTTTCACACAATCCTAATTATGATAGTATAACAAATTTCAGCAATTTTAGTTTATGTGGATCTCAGAAAACAGGGCTCAGACTGTGCTTAAACAGTAATGTTGGTATCCATGACTTCCTTTAAAATACTGTAGTATTATTATTAAATTCATTGACTAGAATCCTGTTGGCAATTTGTGTGACGGCTAGACTATGTAAATCACCACAGCAAGTTGCCATTTATTGACAAGTTACAGTTCTTATTACTAGGTGCAATTGTGTTGTGCAATCATGTGTTAACTAACAATGCCTTGTTAGTTAACAGCAGTTCCGTGTAATGAATTATAAAAACTAATTTACACACAAATAAATTCCCAACAGGATTATGGACACTATTTCTATTGTTTACCCAAGGAATACATAGTATTGCAAATAGGTTTTTGGCTATTATTTATAATATGTTTGCCCAAATAATACATAATATAAACACATATTGTACTATTTATAGCTGGTCTACATTTATTTTTTGGGGTCGCTCTAGAACGGGAGCTTCTAGTCTTGTTTGTTGCAATACTTATGGTAATTTCTGTGAGGTCAGCTAAATGCCAAGCGCAGGGCATACTGCAAAAACATTGCTACCTTTTATGGTTTGAAGTTCAGATTCAGGAATGAACAATTGCCTCTCCTGATCATATTGACACTGATTGTAACATTGGATGCTATACATTCATTCTTATCATCTGTTCCATGTGCACCCACACAACATTAGTATAGTAACAATCAACATCTGCATATATATTCTGCAAATAGAGCTAAAAGCCAATAGATGGAGTATAGTTTCTTTTTCAGGTGAGCATTATGCAAAATGACCCTCTATGACATCTGAAAACTTGTTTTGACAGTAGATGGTACCTCTGAAACTCAGGAATCTTTAGCATCCTTCAAAATGAGATAGTGGAAAGTTTAGTAGAAGGTGGTAATCATTTCATCAATACAAATAAAGCATTTGCTTTATCAGATGAACCTGATTTTTAGTGTTTAATTGATGAAATGCAATCAATGAAAAACTGAGTGGATAGGCATGCTTAATTAGTGTTTTGCAACATGCATAGTTTGAACAGACTTCTAAATCAGGACACCCCACACAGTCTTTGACAAATGCTACTTCAAAGGAAATGTAAGCTGTGTGTGACTTTCCAGATGCTTTTGAACTACAGTTCACATTATTTGCTGGGTAAAGCTGATAGGAACTGCCCTCTAACAACATCTGAAGATCCTCAATATGGGCATCTCAAGAGGAATAAGCCCAACCTACCATCTTTGCCTCTACCATACCCTCACAGGAACAAAGGATTCACTTACTGTTGTCCTATTGGTTTAGCTATTTCTGGAACTTTAATTTCCATTTTTTGATCTAGCCAACTTTTCACTGCTATCTATCCTGTTGACTCCTGGTGCTACTGGATTGGAAGGATTAGCCGGTGAAAAATCTCCATTGCCAATGATAAATTGCTGTTCCCAGGGGACTCCTGATCACTGAAGTAGCAATCTTCAGGCAGGCTCCTTTCATGTCCTCATAACTTGTGCTCCCCCATACAACCAGCCCTAGCACTTTGGAAGGCAAGCAAGGAGTAGCTGGGCAGAAATAGATCATTCTCTACCACCTGGCCATGAACAACCATGGCCTGTGTGGAAAGCTTTAAATAGATTGTGTGCAGGAGTAGGAAGATTAAGGGCTAATCTGAGAAAGTGGTGCTTCCCTGTAGATGATAGCCTGTGTGAATGTGGAGAAGAGGAAACAATTGCCCATATGATACAATGTACATGATGCCCTTCAACATGCACTGAAGAGGACCTTATGATGGCAAGAGGAAATGCTGTTGAAGTGGCCCGATATTGGACAGATGTCATCTAGTCCTTTTAATTCCTTTTTTGTTTTAGATATGTTAATGTTAACATATCTAATTAATTTTAATTTTAACTTTGCATGTTGTTATATGCTGGTGGTGCCTCTGACATGAATAAAGAAGAAAGATCCTGTTGACAAGGGTCACTATGTAGACCTCATACAGTGTATGTACTTCTTTCTATAGTGCACAATTAAACTATTACACTTCTGTCTGCTAGGTTGGATAGCTTTAAAATGAGATTTGGCAAATTCAGGAAGGTTTATAAATTCATGGAGATTCTAAATCAATGGACATCCATGGTCATGATGGTTTTGCAGTTCCTGGGGAAGAAACTGAGGAGGCAGATGCACATTCATCCTAATTAGTTACTATGTCACGAAATTTCAGACTAAATGTATCTTTCATCTGATCCAGCACATCTTTTCTTATTCTTTTTGTGCTAATGTTATATGTTTGTATAAGAAAAATTTATGCTGAGAAATATATATGCTACCTCTCTGTCAGACACACAACCAAATGCCTGTAATCCTATTGCTTAACATAGTAAGTCGTCGTCATCATCAACATTGTCATCATTATCCTCTATTAACTGATTAGTTAACTAACCATATCAGGTTAAATAAAATATATTAGATAAAATATGATTACAGAAAACAAGATAAAACAGGTTAAAAGTCATTGTCATAATCATCTGGTACTCATATCCGAGAATACATTTTTTCCTGGGACAAACAGGAAATGTGCCACTGGCATGAATTTGTTTAAGGTGGATCCCAGCTTGCCATCAAGTTACCCAATGAGACATCCAGGATTTAAAACCGGGACTGCAATGGACTTCCGCAGCCTTGAGGATATTAACAAGGTGCACCTTCACAACCAGTCCATATGGCGTGACCTCTTCTGCCTCCATGACCATTGGGAATCAGAGTTCCTCCTCCACTTATTTTGCCGTTGAGCCCAATATGATGGTTTCCAGTGGCATTTCCTCCACTGAGGAAACCATCACCCCCACCTAAAGGGGCTCATTGCCTATTGACCCCTTTAGGGAGTCAGGTTATTTACCACCACCCAACACTCAGCATTGAGTTGCTGGCTGTATGGTCTACTCCATTAATGTAGCAGGATGTCATTAAAAGTTGGTTTAAAATACAATAAAACCACAATAAAATTAGATAAAATTTACTCAAAATAATTTATCAATAAAATCTGTCACCTTTACATGCAATCCCTATCTGGTTAATAAAGTTAATCCCTTCTCAACCTTTTAGCTAAGATCAAGTGTAGTGTAGTAAGTCCTAACTAGACAAGGCACAACAAATCAGTGGGAATTTGATGTGTCACTTCTCTGTAAGCCTCATTGATTCAGATGGCATATAACACTTGCAACCCACTAGACCAAGGGTTCTCAATCTGTGGCCTGTGTGTCACATCTGGCCCACAGAACCATTTCATGTGGCCCACCACCCTTGCTTCCACCACTGCCACCAAGAGTGTTGGAAACAGCCATAACTGTGCCTGAAGCTGTAATACATGTGTTTACAACAGCTGTGGGTGCATTTTATGGCAGTGTTTATGGTGGAGGGAACCACCAGTCTGGCCTGATCAGCTGTCTGAGGGAGTGTTACCCAGCCCATGGCTTTAAAAGGTTGAAAATCCTTACACTAGACTATGCAACAGGACTTTGGGCATTGTCTCATCATGGGCAAATCACTCCAAAAAGCTGGGTGTACCCTGCCACCATTCACATAGAAAAGTAACTTGCATGTATCAATGGATCATCATGACAGGATCAAATATTCTAGACAGAGCTCTTATAAAACTCTTACACCGTTTCTACTATGATATTTTTCAATGGAATCAAATTCACACAGCGATCATCAAGCACTAGGTAATCAATGAATGAAAAATCAAGCAACAATCATGAACATGTGAAGTATCCTACGTTTCCTCTCAAACAAGGGTAATTTATAGGTTTATCCACTCCAATCAGTCTGCTCACAGCATTTACAGATCCAAACTTTATGTCTCAACTATTCACCATGATGGAAATGCTATATTTAAGAGAGATCCAGATCAAGTGAGATTTTTGTCAATTTAAAAGAAAGGGCAGATAATACCTTTATTACACTATTACATTTTTAAAAACAAATCTGAACTATGGAGTATACCCTGAATTGCTACCTAGAACACCATTGAAAAGACAACGTGGACTCTTAACATCAATAAGACTAAATCTTATTCCCAATTCTTTGATAAGTGGTTTGCCACATTTCTGTATAACCTTATTCTTAGGGCAAATAGAAAGCCTGAGTTTCAAAGAAGGCAATGGGAGAGGTGAAAATGCTGGATATCAGGCTGTTTGTTGGGTTGGGAGAAAGAATCCAACCAACAGACACCAGAGGTAGAATTTGAAACCTACACTTCTGACTTACATTTGCAGCCTGCATTCTGGAATGTCTTTTAAGAAACATGGACATCTGCCATAACTTTTGAACTTCCATGTGTGTTTTTCTGAACTATCCATAATATATTGATGCACAGCCTGATGAAGACTAGCATAGGTCAAAAACTAGCAAAATGGTTTAATTTAGTACTAGAGGCCGCAAACTGGGCTATTTTCACATTCCTACTTTGCCTCTGCAGGTAACCACTGATCCACACCCATTTGCTAGAAGTAATGGCTGAAAATGAATAGCCATTGATTTCTTCAAACTGCTAAAGAACAGCGACAACTGCAGCTGAAACTGCAGTAGAAAACCAGCTTTGATGTGCTGAAGCCAAGATGGGTTTTTTCCATTCATATGTGTTGAAGATCCAGCAAGCCCCCCACATTCTCCACTTAATTGGGTCTCCCATTCTGGGCAGCTCACAACATTAAAACACATCAACCCTTATCATTAAACAACAAATTAATCGAAAAATGTAATTACTACAAGGATTTCTAACTCATCCTGGGTGTAGTTCTTGATTTTAGAAAACATTACTTGCATTATCAACCAAACCAATGAATTATTCAAAATATAACAGTACTGAAAGAGAAATCAGTTTGTGCTATGGAATCTGAGCATCTGAGCTGCTGCCATTGTTATTATTATTATGTTGTCCTGCATAGCTTAGGATTCAATCAGGTCTGCTGATATTTCCACGTTTTTACCAAATTCCTTGTGGATGGTATTTTAACAACATAGCAAACAGCACTGAGGAAGCATTGGAGATGAAGGGAATAAAGTGTTAAGGATGTGAAAAAAATCTCATATACATTTAATTTATCATCAAAGCAGGATACAGTAAAACCTCAGATAACACTAAAACCTGGTTCCACAAGTCTTGGTGTTATACGATTTTTAGTGTTATCCGATGCATGTTAAAATCCTATGGGATCCATAGAGATACATTGTAACCACACAGGCTTTAGCGGTTGTTATCTGATGCATCCCATAGGATCTTAATGTTATCCGATGCAATTCTCCCCCCCAGATTGCTTAATGTTATGCGATTTTAGTGTTATTCAATACTAATGTTATCTGAGGTATTACTGTATCTCAATACAGCAACACAGCCTGTTAAAGATTTTCTAGTCCCTACAAGAACTATCAGTTATGACAAAAGAGGAGAACAAGTGGGGTTTTTAACACATTGTATTTCCTTCATATTGCCCAAAATATACAATATACAATACAATACAAAATGTAACTGCACAAGGCTAGTGCTTTTCTGCTGAATACATAGACACAACAAACACAGAAAGATCAAAAAGATACAAATGAACCATGCCATGTTACTACAGTTACCTGTTCGTGTAAGAAGGCAACACATACAACTTTTCCTACTGGTACTATCTTTATGGTAAATATCTTGTTAGAGTAATTTTATTATTTGTGGAGAAAAATCATACACAACTAATCATTTTGCTTCTAAATTATCTCGTTGGTCAGTCCAGCCACTAACCATTAAGATATATCATGACTTCTAATCCATGATTAGAATGAAACTTTTCTTTGCACTAGGTATCAACAAATAGAAGAAAGAACTTCTAGTATGAAGTAATTCCCAAATTAAACATCACAATTTATGAAGTTTCAAAAAAAAAAAATAGGTTGTAAACATTTCCCATTTTGCAAGGGTGATGAGGGCAGGGCCATAGACAGGAGCAAATGTGTCCACAGGTCACTTTTTCCTTTGAGCCCATTTTGTGTCTGGGTGATACTGTCTGCCCTCGTGCTAATTTCACTGACAATGTCACAGAACTGCTTGTTGTGATATCAATTTATCCAGTAGGAGATTGCTAAGTAGTTGAGATCACACATTGAAAGGGGTAGGGAGCAAATTCTCAATACAGTTCAAATGTATCCTATTTATATGTTATATGTTCAGTACTGTATCTTATTACTGCTGAATCATCCCTCCAATGGCCTGTTGTACATATAGTTTCTCTTTTCTCACTGTCTGTGCAAGAGTGAATGCATTAATCCCTTATGCAAGAGAGATTGTTCTATCAATGGGGTGATCTCTGGTCTGCTTAGCTGACAGTTGGAGATTGCCAGAACAAACACTAGTGATGGTAATTTTTTTATTTCTTGGACTTCAAATCCAATAATTCCCCATTCTGACTTGTACCTCTCTCCTAACCTGCAAAGTTTTAAGGTTTACCAAGACCTGGAAGAAACCAAATTTCTTGTTTCCACCCTGGTGTCAGCTGAACCAGAATCTTGGTAGAGCGAAATCTTTAAACCTTCCAATTCAGGATGACACTCACCCTCCACCCCATGTGAGCCATATTTAGGTGTCTGTGAGGTGTCTTGTAAGTCAGACAGAATTCCCAGAATGGAGAATTATGGGATTTGTACTGCAATAAATCTAAAAATAAAAACCATCTCTAGAAAATGCCACATGTTCTACTTGTAGAACCATTCTGCTCCATGTCTCCAAAGAAGATTCTGTCCATGAAGTTTAACTTTATGGAAGAAATCTTTCACAAACTCAAGTTGCACTGAGTTTTTGTTGTCTATGATTGTTTAAAACCATATTATCTGCTCTTCTGTTACAAATGACTTCTTAATCTTCCCAGGCTGCTTAGTTCTGATTTTAGAAATATTAATTTAAATCCAAACACCCAATACATTTAATGTTAAGCAGCAATAAATTAAATGAAACACTAGAAACAGACAGTTTGCAAAATGAGAAACACAGGGCAGGTCCCCTGACTGTGATTTATAACTGTTTCCTGACACATCACTTGCTGCTCTCACATTCGATTGCTGAGCACTTGATAAAGATTGTTGCTTCTTTCCAGCCAACTACCAATACATATATTGAAAGAATGCACTGTTCTGATTCCAGGTTGAAAGTTTTCTGTTTAATTTCTAGCATATTCAAGGAGAGTTTTAATATATATATAGATATGTCTATCCTTAACAGTATTGTCTCGTTCCCTTCCCCCACTATTGAGCATCACAAAGAACACTGCTGCCATCTTAAGGAGAAGCTGCAGCAGTGGTTATATATCATAGAAAACAGATTGTTAATTTTTTTTAATGTTCAGAACTGCTGATGGGCCAACTCAACTCCCCATCTAACCCACCAAATGTCACTTAAGTCCTGATGTCACTATGGGACTTGGGCACAAATTGCTACATTGAGGAACACATTTAGTCTTGCTCGATGTTTCTAGACTGCCTGGATAATCCTCAAAATGACAAATCACTGTCTGTGCGATTAATTTTCGTTCTGTCAAGGCTGGGAAGATGAGAGATCTGGGGGACATCGTACAGCATGTCAAGGAAATGCCAGCTGTCTCCATTACATATCCGAGTTAACAACGGAGCAAGATTGATGATTCACATGCCACACTTTTTTTTTTTGGCAACTTTCTCAATTGTGAATTCTGCTGCAGATAAAGTAATGGGATCTGTCACTCAGTAAAAGAACACTAGATGTGAACAGCAAGTGATATTTAAATCATCAATAATGCGACATGTGGAGGGGGTACCAATAGCCATCAGGAAACTTAACACTCCATCAATAAGATGGATATTACACCTTTGTTATGACTTCTGATAACTGCTAAAGATAATCACAAAGAAAGTAGTCCATAATGTACAGTCAAACCTTGCATAAAGAGCGACTCGCTTAAAGAGTAACTCGCTTAAAGAGCACAATTTTCTCTAAATGTTCATTTCACTTAACAAATAAAACCAACCAAAAACTCACTTAACAAATAAACTGGGGTTTGCAATCCCCCCCACAATTGGTCACTTATAATGGTGTTTCGCTTAAAGAGCAAACTCGCTTAAAGAGCAATCCTGTGGAACACATTATGCTCTTTAAGCGAGGTACCACTGTATAAGCCAAAGGGTTAGTGTGTTCAATTTCAAATGTGAACATTGGACTCAAATTACCTTGGGAATTGGTGGTGGCTTGGAGTTGGTAATCTCTCATTTTGGTGATCCCCCCCCCAACCTGCATCACAATATTGATCACAACCCTCAAAGTGGTTAGAATCAGTTTGAAAATACTACATGCAGTCAATCCAATGGCCTCTTGTGACAATGCAAGGAGGGAATTCATAATACACATAGTTCAGTGGCTTTTAGGCAGTTAGACGTATGGCTATCAAGGGTAAGAGAGATGTTTAAGGAGTGGTTTTTCCAGTTCCACTCCCCAGTGTGTTTTCATGGCTGAGTGAAAATTTACTTAAATGACGTCATATCATATATCTATTTCAATTGCAATTTGCAACTTATTTAACCAGGGATGGCCAAACTACAGCTTGTAGGCCTGAACTGGCCTTTGGTGCCAAATCATCTGGCCAACACCACCCTTGCCGCTACTGGATGTGGAAGTAAAACATGCATGTGCATGCGTAAACACTGTCATAAATACACCCACAGCCATCATAAATGCATTTATGACAGCCACAGATGTGTTTTATGGTTGGAGGAACCACGTGACCAACCCACTCAAGCATGTGACTGGCCCATGGCACAAAAAGTCTGGGAACCCCTGCCTTTAGTTATTGTAAATACATTTCAGCTGGTTTAATTGTCGCCTTTTCTATTTCTGTTCAAAACTGCATATCTGCACTGCTAACAATGTGTGCTAACATTATCTTAACTTCATCTCTGAGAAAGGTATTATTTTATTTTAGGACAAAAGGCAACTTGTGCCCTTTGAAGCCATTGGGGTCAGATTCTGTTGCTAAGAAACAAATAAAAATGCCCATATATATTTTTTCAGGAATCGGAAGGTTTGGCTTTTTTGGTAGTGATGGAGTAGTTGTGGTGTCTGACAATCTCCATTTTGATTTCCAGAATATTCTATAGAACCATATAAAAGTTAGAAAATCATAGGACAGAAACACTTGGAGAATATTTCAGCTTCATACTGTTGTTCCTCATAGGAGGCTTTTGGCTTTAGATACTCATGGTTCACATGAGGAGAGTGACTTCAGAAGGGACCTAAGCAAGACGTAGCATTCCACTTTTTTCTGAATTTATTTACTCTAATTAGAACAAGGTCTTGTTTAGGAGTATAGTGTGGAGGAGACAGTGGTTGCCACTAGGGCCATAATGATAGTTGATCTGCTCCACTCAACAATGCCCCTGAAGAACAACGGCAACAATCAGTAGACAGTTTCCAATATTAGCAGATCCCCTTCCTAAAAGAGAAAGAAAAGGAGAAATAAACAATTAGGAGGAAAGCACACCTAAAAATAGATACAGATATTTATCACAACTCATATGTTAATGAGTGAAAACTACATGTTGAAAAACAAATGGTGCTAAAGCAAGAGTACAGTACAACTACATATCATAGTTCCAGATAAGTTTGGGTTGTATGGGCAACAGGACAAATGTTTACATGACTGCTTTATACCATGGTAAAAGATAGTTGACAAAACATGATGACAGTGGCATGATCATTTTCTGCAGTGGAAATACAGTACTCATTTCTTTTGTTTCAACTGTCATCTCAAGTTAAGTGGGGTTTGGAGATTTTTAAAGCACTACAAAAATCTGAGATGGTAATCAAATACTTCTCACAGAATCCACCAAATGTAAATTATTATCCAGCATTTTGAAAAGGCTACTTTTTGTCTTTTCCCACTTTTGACTTGATTTTTATAATTTTGTTCAACACGTAGTGGAAAACCTCAACCTATTTTGGCCAATGAACATTACACAAGCATTGCCACGGAGACTGAAGTTATTTTTTCTCATTCTAAATTGTGCTTTTCACAATCATTTTACAATGAATTTGCACACTACCTTTCACCAAAGGTTCAGCTAATCACATACATGTACTTAGCATGTTTATAGGAAATGTATTTCCTTTAGTGATGAAAGATATCTGTTCATTATCACACAGTTTTGCTTTGTCTTTTGATTGGTTATTGGATGGTAGACAGGATTTTGTTGTGTTTTTTAAAGTTCGATTGCCAAGACATATTTCTGTGAGCAAATTCCACTGGAGGATGGAAAAAGAATTAATTACAGAGAATGCACATTACTTGCAATGTCTACTTTACCCTAAGGAAGTACAAACCATCATATGTATATTTCACTTTTAATTTCAAAGAACACTGGGAGGCAATTCCTACTTAATTTTTTGAGCCAAAACTCCTTTGCAAATGTCGAAGACACTGTCCTCTGTACACAGCATAGTGACTCATGCAATTAAGTGATTAGGAAATACAGCATCAGAAAGTGTTTACTTTTTTACTCAGTTAAAGCAACACATTGTATTGTTTAAAAATGTTTTTTAACCTATTAATCAGATCTACTTTGTTTAGCCTATTGTAAAAGCCCTATGCAGTAGTTTCCACTTGATACAATAGCACATAAAGAATGCAGGTTGTTTTTTATTTCAAATATTTGTGCATGCTTGCCTTGTTCTCCTCAATGAAAAAAAAAATCAGATAACATTCTTTTCAAAAGAAACTAGAAAGTAACTCTTTTGTTCCTTCTCAGAAATGAAGAAGGAAGTTGGGTGTTGAAAACTGCCACAACAAAGGCGAATAACTATGGTGGGGGGGGGGGAGTGGGGGAGATTTAAAATTGATTGAATTGGAGAATATTTTCTGGGAAGAATCAACAGAAGAAGATAAGATCATGCACCCATGCCAGTTCTGCTTCCAATCACCATTTATTCTTTACAAGGAAAAAACAGGCTGGAAAACCTTGGTTTTTCCCTCTAACAATCTGACTTCAGAGATAACTACCAGGATTGGGTTCTCTGTTTTTAAATTCTGCCTGTGACCGAGCTTGCTTTACAGCTATCTTTGTCTTTAAAGCTTACCTCTCCCCAGTAATGATACTGATTTTATCATTTGCCCTTGATTTTAAGTGTTTCCCTGACTTCTACATCTGAATGTTGAATGTTATATTTCAAACATAAAAGAACAGCATCTTTCCATAACAAAAGATCTTGTCTTTTGGATCAGATAGAGCTGAATGTTCTTCTGACAGCTTTTAATAGTTAAGAAAAAGACATTGGGTCAGAAAGGATGTTCCTGAGAAGGAGATGATCAAAATCAGTGCAAACTGGGCCAAATCCCAGCCTCCTCTTTCCATTTGCTTTAGCTGCTCAGAGACAACTGAAGTCTCAAGTTGACATGACATAAACTGCCTGGAGTGATTTTCAGTTGGACTGCTGTTATTTTCCTGGAGCCATACAGAAATCACAATTCATAAGGGGTGCTTTTATTCAAACGTAAATTTGTCTGCACTAGGTATATCAGAAAACAAAACGAAATAAACAAAAAATAAAAATACACTGTAGCACTTTAAAGACTAACTGCTATAATTTTATTCTTAACTTTCGTGGATCAAGTCCACTTCTTCAGACAAAGAGTGAAACTTACAAGTATGGTTTTTATAACCAAATTCAGGGGGTCAAAGGAAGAAGGATGTGGTCAAGCAAGATGACAGACAAGCAAGCACAACAATACAGCTTCACACAGCCATTAGCAATAATAGATTATTCAGATTAGCTCTAAATGACTCCCTTTCAATCTCAAGGTTGCTGAGAAAGCCCATTCTGGTCTCTGATCAACCTTTGACCTGCATGTCAGAAAACAAACAAAAACACTGTGCCTGGTTTCTTTCTGTTTTGCTAAAGAGAATTGGCAGGACCGTTGTAATATAATATATAAAATCATATAGCAATCTATGTATCAAATTTGATAATGTCCCAGAAATCCCCTGCGATGGGTGTCTAACGGATATATTTGATTTCTGCTGTCTCCCTTTCAATCCTAGTTTTGTAATTTCTCTGTTCCAGAGTTGTAACTTTCAGGTCTTGGATAGAGTGTCCAGTTATATTGAAGTGGACTGAGACAGATTTCTCTGTGTTGCCATTCCGGATGTCTGATTTGTGTTAATTAATTCTTTTGCATAAAGATTGTCCTGTTTGTCCTACATAAAGCATGGACTGACATTTTTGGCAAGAGATGGCATAAATCACATTGGCAGAAGCACAAGTAAAACTGCCTTTAGTGCTGTGTGTTGTGCCGTTGGGTCCAGTAATGCTGTTTCCAGAGCGAATGTGGGGGCATAGTTGACATCTGGATTTGCAGCAGGGTCTAGTTCTTGTCTGTACTAGTGTTCTAAAGCTTAGAGTCACTCACACATTTCCCAAGCCAGTGATCACCTTCACATGTGAACATGTATATACCCCGCTTCTTCCCCTTATACAAAATAATTTCTGACATGGGAAGTCTCTGTATTAGGTATGCACATGTAGGCATGTTTACCACTACCCTGTTTAGCAATAAATCTGCCTTTGCCATATGTGGAACATCCAGATCAAATATTATCTGTATGTATGCATATGTGCCATCAGATCAGAGCCTGCTAAAAACAAATCTGATAAGATGTTCATAGAAAGTGAAATATGCAAGCACTGAATTTACCATTTCCACAATGTAAGTTTCTATGGCTCAGTGAGGATTTGAACTCAAGTCTCTGAGTAGGGTGAAAACTATAGACTTTCCACCATATAATCAGTGGTGGTATTCAGGAGGTTCGCACCAGTTTGCCAGAATCTGTAGCAGAAATTCTGGCTGGCCCCACCCATCCAAGTTTTGAAATAAAATAATCCTAATTCGGGTGCAACACAGGGCTTTCCCCTTGGCCATGCCCACCATACCATGCACACAGAGTAGGTAGTAAAAAAAATGAATCCCACCACTGCATATAATGTAGACTTTCCAAGAGACTAGTTTTCCATTCCCCGAGTCTTTGTGATGTCACAGGAAGTGGTCCTTTCTGTAATAACATCCATTAGGCCAGAGCAAGTCAGCAAAAGTGATATAACTCCTTGTTTAGAGGACCAGTGATTACAGCCCAGCATCTCTAATATTGACAGTGTCACCTGAATTTTTAATACTCGGTTCATGCCCTGGCAGAGAAATATTAAATCCCTAGGAACTCAAAAACGAGGCAAGGTTTTGATCAAAACAAATTGGTTTATTGGTATTAAACAAAATTCTAATTCATAGTGGCCATTCTATGAAAAAGAAGTTCCATACCTCACCCGTTCTGAGAAAACCTCCCTCGTGAGCCCAATTCCAGCTATTCTAAGAATGAGCTGAAGTCCCTCCTACTCCCCTACATTTTTATACATTTACACTAGTCGACAATCAAGTATTGGCAGTTGCAAATGCTGTTTACTAAAAATGGGGCAATTAAATGAGTCTTTACACATCTTGATTAAATGGTAGAAAGCTTAATTCAACAGTATAGAGCAATTTCCGAAAGCACACATTACAATTTACACAAGCTTGCCAAAGGCAGCAAGCAGTCCATTGTTTCTGGAGGAAGTCATCTCCTCAGGCGGTCGTAAATCTGTTACAAGGTGTCGTCTTGCGGTCAGGAAATATTTACAGAATGAAACAATGTATCTAGCGACTTTTTATGAATGAATCAAAGGCTGTATAGTGAGTGAGCAGTATAGCGCGCTTTAACCAATCAGGAATGTTCTCCGGTTGCTGTTCTCCAATAGCGTTTGGAGGCGGGAGGGTTCTGGTGTCAGCCTGAGGTGAGGGCTCTGCTAAGCTGCTCGGAAATCGCTACAGTGTCAGCCAGGTTATCTTAAGAAATGAAAACAAAGAGAATGATTAAGCCATGGATTCCAGCCGATTCTTGGCTGAGTGGTTCAGGGAGACCCTTGGGGGGAAATCAATTCTTAATTAGTGGTTCTTAATCTACTGTAATTGCTCACATTGTGTATGTGACTGACGGGACTTCTATTTTAATCACGTTTCCTTTGCAGGGGTTTTTCTGGTGCTTTCATATCAAGCTGAAAACCAAGATAATGGCAACAGGCCCTATCAGTCCCTGGAAAATAGATGGGGAAGAAGTAGAAGCAGTGACAGATTTTACTTTCCTGGGATCTAAGCTCACTGCAGATGGTGATTGCAGCCATGAAATAAAAAGGCGACTGATTCTTGGGAGGCAAGCGATGAGAAACCTGGGGAGCATAGTGAAAAGTAGAGACATCACATTGTAAACAAAAATTCACATAGTCAAGGCAATGGTATTCCCTGTGGCAATGTATGGTTGTGAGAGTTGGACCATTAGGAAAGCTGAACGCAGAAGAATAGACGCCTTTGAGATGTGGTGTTGGAGGAGAGTTTTGAGAGTCCCCTGGACAGCGAGGAGAACAAATAGGTCAATTTTAGAAGAAATCACCCCTGACTGCTCCTTAGAAGGTCAAATAATAAAGATGAAGCTAAAGTACTTTGGACATCAAATGAGAAGAGAGGATTCACTTGAGAGAGCCTTGATGCTTGGAAGGGTTGAGGGCAAAAGAAAAAGGGGACGGCCCAGGATGAGATGGCTAGATGGTATTGTGGAGACAGTGGGCGCAGGGCTGAGTGAGTTGAGGGGGATGGTGGAGGACAGGAGTGCCTGGAGGACAGTGGTCCATGGGGTCGCAGAGGGTCGGAATCGACTGTGCGACTGAACAACAAAAAGCTATTAAGCATTGGTTTCTCCCCCTATATCCCATACCTTTAACCCATGTGTGTGTGGTTGTTCTCTGGTTGTCACTTTATTAAAGGAATTAAAATAAAATCAAGTGTTTGGACTCAAAATCCAGGTAACAACAGGATCCCAAGCAAATCACTGGGGGGGGGGGCGTGGATGTGAAGCATTGTGGTTCTCATGCTGGCTTGTCCTTGGTAATTTTCACCTTCTCCACATATCCCTTACAAGAGAAAAATAGTGCTGGACAATTCATTTCATAAACATGGCTCCTTAATACCTCTATGCGTTTCATATAAGCAATGCAGATCAAGAGTGTTCTTGGTGACCATCTTCGGGCTATGGTATTCCTTAGCAAGGGGATTAGCAGTCTGCCCCTCCCATTTGTCCTTCTGAAGGCAGGTCAATACCTCTCTATGATGGCCAGTGGTGGCAATTAAGCTTGATTAACACAGAAAAGGCTTTTAACTAGATAGATTCTGTTCTTTCATCATGTGCAAAACTGTGTTTACACTGTCTTCATTTCATATATTTTTAAAAAAAAAATATTTGCTATCTTCTTCAATTGGCTGCAATTGGCTGCAGTCTGCCATCAACTACTAAATCATAAATAACTACATAAACTTTTTGTGAGGAACATCATAAATTATGATATTGGTCCAGGATTCAGGTACACTTATGCATATTATATTTCCTTATTTATTCAACTCATTTAGTGATTAAGTCTCTTCATTAATTGTTCATTAAACAATTTCTGTTCAATAAACATCTTATATTTCTTCATTTTTGCATCATGGAAATCAGGGGGACATACAAATAGGTTCTGAAGCAGTCTCTAATCTAGGAGTTCCCAAATTTTTCATGCTGTGGGCTGGTCACATGGTTGAGCAGGCCAGTCATGTGGTTCCTCCCACCGAAAGTAGAAGTAAAATGCACCCACACATGTACAAAATGCTGCCATAAATGCACCCACTGATGTCGTCACATTTACAACAGCTGTGGGTGTATTTACAGGCCAGATTATTTGGCACTGTGGGCCGGATCCACCCCATGGGCCTTAGTTTGGGAACCCATGCTCTAATCCATGCATTGACTAAACCCAGACATACTTTTTGCAAGCAAGATGATAGATTAATACACCCACAGACTATCCTCTGGCAGCATCTTTCATAGGTATAAAAATCAGTTAAAGGTCACCTCAGTGTTTTCATGTGCATTTGATCATACTTTTAAATTAATCTTTTTGGGCTAAATGAAATAATAGAACTGAGTTTGTAAATTCACAATTCTTTCACTGTTCAACTAGTAGATTTGATCACTTATAATGCTCCCAGTCCCAAGGTTGTCCTCAAAACTTTTTCTTCGAGGGCCTAGCATCTACTTTATAGCATTATTTCAGTCCGGACTTCCAGTTATCAAAGATTAAATGGTCTAAATGGGCAGAGTTACTTCAGGGTTTTCCTCATGCACAAGTTTTAAGGAGTAGTTGGCCTTCTGCATAATGGGCAATAACAAGTCTCTGCCAAAGGTACAAAGCAAGAGTGGGGGAAAACACAGAGGCTTTTTGTCCTGAGGTTAAGTGATAGCTTTATAAAGTACAATTCAGGTCAGTACTATCACATTTTTAGCAGACATGTCAAAGAAAGCTGTTAGGAACCTTGGAAGAAAAGATCCGAAGCCTATCTAACTTTCTGGAGGCACTTTCTCTTTGGCACTTTCTCGAATCTCTGTCACCCAGATTTTTCTTAACCAAGCCTTCATGCTTCATCTGCAAAAATAAATAAAGAAAGAAAGAAAGAAAGGAGACTAAGGATCTCTGGCCAAACAGAATAATGATATAAGCAATACAATACAATATTACTTAGTTTAAAATGCAATGGTTAAAAAAAAACCCTGCATGTCTGGCTGTTCTTGTGGAATACTTTATCTCTGTTCATAGGTTCCATCTTTTTTAAAAAAAAACGAAGAGGAAGAATTCAGTTTTAAAGAGGTTTTTCTGGTCTCTGACTGAATGAGGAGGCAGGGGTTAGCATGATGTTTCATTACTGCTGATCAACGTGGGGGGCAGGGACAGTTCCAGACTAATATTTGACCATTGGTTCATGTATCTTGATTTTTAAATTCCAGGAGTACAGTTTAATGGTCAGAGGCATGCCCCCCTCTATGGGATGGCATTCTCTTCTGAACGTCCAGAAGAGATGAGCAGAATAGACTCGGAAAACACCTGAGTCAGGGTGGATCAGCAATGCAGGTGTTGGATTGGCATTTTATAGGCAGTTTTGGTGAGGAGAATCAGATTCCTCCTGACAGTCTGGTGGCGCAGACCAGGTGAAATGGCCTGGCTCTAATGTAATGCAAGGCACTTTTGGCCTGGCATAGTCATAGTATGGTCAGCTGTCCTGGCCATACGTGTATGGAAAGGTGATGTTGACCCCATTGTCCGGAGCTTTCACAACAAAATTAAGGTAGGGAATACCGGTGGTTTTACTTGGATAGCTGCAGTGTCCAAGGTGGATGCTGTTCAGGGGATTAATGTGAATTGGTGGGGCATACATGGAGACGATGGGACAGTGCCGCGATACGACCAACATACATTCATGTGAATAGAGTTGGAAATGATTCCAGTGTTGTCTCCCCAATTATCCTGGAACTGCTAGATAGGTGAAGAGGAATTTACCTGCTCTATGATCAGGCTGCTCACTGCTCACTGCAGATCAAGGTTTTAAAATTTCAATAAAATTGTGGCCCAAGTTTACACCAAATTTGACTGTGTCCTGCCATCTTTATTTTGGGTATGGGGCAAAAATATTTGGTTGGCAATTTAACTAGGTGCAATGTGGAATGTTGAGTTGGCCCAATTCATTGATGCACCAGAACTACACTATGTCAAGAATGTAAATGTAAATGATTCTTGACAGATCTAGGGGAAAGAGAACCTATGGCTGGTATCATTACACAAATGGGCCCTGGTGAGATCAATCTGAGGGTATCACATAGTGATGCCAAGTCTGCCTGAAATATTCCAGAGAGTCACAACTCATTGTGTATATTTAAGCCCCAAATCTTTTTTCAAATGCAGAAGTATGTTGAACATCATCAGTAATTATTGCTTTTTAAAATGACTGAAATACTAGAATTTGGTCCTACTGCATCACTAAATGGTTAATTCTGCACTCCCAAGAGAGTAGATTCTGCTATTTAACTGTGAAATCTAACAGTATGTCCATTGACAACCCATAGGGTAAAGCTTTATCTTCATTTGTGCAATGCGTTCAAAGGGATACAAAATGGATCCAGGCAATGGAATTTTCTTTGATAGAATAGCTGTGATTCTCAAAAGTTCTCAGGTGGAATTGTTTTATTACGTATGCAAATTCTTCTAAGATGTTTTCATACTGTGAAAACATCCAAATGTGAGTAATGATTTTTTAAACTTTTTATTTACAGCTCTTTATTTTAAAAAAAATCTTGTCAAAATAAACAATCCAACTGACAGTTGTTTGTTTATAAGGACAGATGCTTAATAGGCTGAAAATTTAAACATGGACCATTCCAAATTGCTCTAAAAATCAATCTGAAAAGTCAAAGAAAGATTTTTTACAATTGACTTTGAACTCTTCTTCTCCCTTTTGGGTCACTACATAAACAAAATTTATTTGCAGTAGCTAGTGGATTTGCCCAAGTTCTGTCTATTCTTCCTTGATGCAAATCTGGAATTAATTTCAGATGGACAAATTAAACCCATTAGACTGTCTGTTCTCAATTGTACTTAAATGCTCTGGATTTGTAAATTAGATGTGCAATGTCCTTTAATCCATTTCTAAGCATTTGAAATAACTTTGAATCTTGTACTGCAAATCTCTACTTAAATATCTCATTATTTTTAATCTGTAATATTGCTATTGGAGGGTGGAATTCCTTAATATAGAGAATAAGCACACACACCTCTCTCCCCCCTTACTTTACTGAATTAGAAGATTAATTTGTTCTACCATCTCATAGTTTGCACCTAAAACATTAATTCTTGTTTGAATTTCTGGAAGAGTTCTGCCTTGAATATAATCATGGTTCATTATATCTGCCTGAAATATGATAAAACTGAATAAATAGCTAACCTAATTACAACATTTTTTCAGTTTTTTTCCACCCTCCCCATCCCACTATGGGAAAATAAGCAATGTATGTTTATCAGATGTTTTGATCTATTGGGATACTTTCTTGAAATACAAACCTTGCTTGCTGTACCCAATGCATTCTCTGCCTGGTACAGTAATACATTGGATAACATTTGCATCAGATAACGTTCTCTAAAGCCTTATTGGTTACAATGTATCTCTATAGAGTTTTAGCATTATCATAGGATTTTAACATTATCTGATGCATGCATTAGATAACATTAAAAACCGGATAACACTAAGACTTGTGGAACTAAGTTTTAGTTTTAGCGTTATCTGAGGTTTTACTGTATCAGAAATCTTCCCATAAATTAGAACAGGAAAACAAATATGCTTTGTGATTTAAAAAAAAAACTCATTGCATGCTTCCCAGCTGGAAGTGTGCTGTCACATACCTGAAAGGTTACCAGTGTGATTAACTATGACAGGCCTCATGTGTTGCTCTCATAATCTCACACATGGTAACACATTTGGAATGGCAGGCGTAAACAGAATGGGGAAAGTACAATTTCCTCATGCCATGTGCAATTAGGACAAGTAGATTAAGTAAAGATCTGGAAATGGCAATGATAAAAGCATTGAAATAAAGAGCATGGAAAGTCTAAAGAGCTTGACATTGTACTTTAGATAATTAACTTTGCTCATGACTTTGGGGCTAAAAATTTCTTTCAGGAGCAAAATGTATTGGAGATTTGTTTTCTTCTTTATCTTATTCCCTTTTTGTTTGCAGATTATGGGGTAAAAAACCAACACAGAGAAATGTGGAAATATCAACTCAGTTTCATCAATCCCTGTCTGCTTTTTGCAGACAAACTGGCACTTCATATGAGAAAATCACCCTAATAATATTTAAATTAGGAAAAAGTATCCTTACAATTGTTAGCTATACAGTAAAACCTCACATAAAGAGTACCTTGCTTAGAGAGTAACTCGCTTAAAGAGCAGAATTTTGTCTGAATGGTTGCTTCACTTAACAACTAAAACCAACCAAAAACTCACTTAACAAATAAATTGGGGTTCACAATCCACACACACACACACACACCAGAAATCACAATTGGTCACTCACAATGGTGTTTCGCAGCAAACTCGCTTAAAGAGCAAGCCTGTGGAACGCATTGTGCTCTTTAAGCAAGGTACAACTGTAGTTACAATCAGAAAGAAAAAGGAGAAAATTGTGTCTTTAGCACAAGGCTTTCCCTGCTTATTGCTTGCAGAAAGGTCAGAGGAAGGAGGGCTATTAACAAAGCAATGAGAGCAGAAACAAAAGGAAGAGGGGCAAGGGCTTCCCTCAAATGCTAGAAGTGGGAAAAGAACTTTACTAATCATATTAGCAGCAAAAGACAATTACAAAATTGCTACTCAATGTTAGCGCATGTAAGATTGTTATTTTTTTCTCATGTGAATTTCATAGCTGAAAACTATACTAACATAATGCTCTCCTTAAATAGAGTCTCATGAATTACTACAATCCATATGAACACAGCATATGTTATCTAGGAAAACAACATTTATTATATATTTGGCAAGGAAAATAATGTATACATGATGCTTCTTTAAAGTACTGCCCTTCTGTCTATGTGGAAAGTATTTTTTAATGCAGAATTGCAAACCTGAACCAACCAACCCCCTCAAAAATAAGCTACCCTACTAATGTAACTGACAAGTAAAGAATGAACTCCAGTAGATCTCAACAGGGAAAGGAGGATAACATTAAAATATTTAGCAAAAGGTGATAATGGCAGCTTTCAAATACTAATGAAAGCATCTAGTACAGAAAACTGGACAAAAACTTCCCTGGAAGTTTAATAATGACATTGACTAATATAAATGACACATCATTAGAATAGAACATTCAACAAGTGCTGAAAAGTCTCACTATCATACTGCTAATTGTTTACAAATTAATTTGGATTGGTTTGAGTTTGATTAGTCATAGGTATGCACTGTCTTTTTTTTTACAGTTATGATTGCTCAGTCATCAAAGCTTGTTGGCATAACATGTTTCAAACACTAACAGGATTTCTGCTTCTGATGATGTCTGCAAACACAGAGTGTGGTCCTTAGATCTGTTTGTGTAATTTTTAATTTTTTAAAAATATGGTTGGAAAATACAAACATCAACAGATCCTTTACCACCTTTAACAATCACTGGAGAAAGAAATAAGTTCATCCTACGTGACTGACAAAAAAGGATTCATTTGCAAGCATATTTGCTAATTTTTTCAGTTATATCTTTCCAAGAATAACCATCTTTCTGCTAGCTGTGAAAAAGCACCATCTCTTTGAAGATGTTTTAACACCATTAGGCTAAGTACACAATTTAAACAACTCTAAAATGTAATTCCTGGTTCAAGGAAGAATTGATTCAGGTTTTGAAAGTTATTCATGAAGTGGGGGGGGGGGATAAATCATTCTTTTCTATTACTTGATTTATGGTCTTTATGTAATTTTCATACAGTCTTGTCTTCTCTCCTATTTCCATACATCACATTAATATATTTAACTGTAGAGTTAATAATAGAAAAAAATGAATGCATTCTGATAAAATACAACACTCAAATGAACCAAATATACACCAGAATACAACACACAGTATTAAATTTTTATTTGCATTTCAAATGTTTTCTGATCTATGGATCGTAGGCACATTATACAATTTGCAAAGAAGAAAGTGTTGTCTAGAATGCAAGGATCTCTGGGTTCAAATCCACACTTGGCCCTAAAGAAAAGAGAGTTTTGAGAAATTACTGTTATCTAGGGATATCTGAATACCATCTGCTTTGCTTTCCTCCATATTATTTGTCTTATAGATCATTACCAATTCAAATCTAGCTGATTGGTAGCCTATCTGATTCAGGTTATATCCAAATATTTCAACCTCTTTCTACATATTTTTTTCTTGAATATGTATCTAGATTCAATACACATCAAGAGGGAGCATATTAGTCATCCTTGCCTCTTCTGTCACCTCCCAACATCCGGAGAGGTGCTCTGGTTGTACCATCAGGTTGTACCACAAGGAGGAGGGCCTTCTCTGTGTCTGCTCCAGCCCTATGGAACCCCTTGCCAAGTGAGCTGCATCTCCAGACAGAGCTCCTGCCCTTTAGGAAGGGGGTCAAGACCTGGCTGGCAGAGCATGTGTGGGGTATGGGCCAGACAATTGCCCCAGTCTGTTGGCTCATTTGATCCCTCTCTCTGTGTATGTCTTGTTTTAGCTTTTTAATCTTTTAATCTTGATTTTATATTGTGTTTTTATTGTGTTTTTAGGTGTTGAGAGTTGTGTTAGCCACCCTGGGTCTTTTCGAGATGGGCAGAATAGAGGTTTGTTTAAATAGATAAATAAATAAACTTCTATATGGAAATGAAGAACCTCTAATGTCCATTAAGGCTGTCCATGCGATGAAGATCTCTGGAAAAATCCCATCCAGCTTGATGGGAAATTATGATGGCAATGGGAAAAGTGCTCTCTTCTTCATCTCCTGTGATGTCATGAAATTACTGCAGGTGTAGGACTTGGAGGAGGCTTTGCAAATCAGGGCCTCTGAATGAAGAGGTAGCATAGATATTTTTTAAAAAAATAAATTATTAATGGTGTTTCCACAATGCATCCAAAGAGACACAGCATGCATTTTTAAAACATGTATCGGACTAAATCCGTTGGTAGTTCTACCTAGAGTAGATCTCCTGAAATGAATGTAAGTTTATCCCAATTAAGTCCTAATGATTTGAAAGAGTCAAGGAATGGGACAGCATGTGGCCTTATTGATGAGGGCTGGTTTAGGCTAAGTAAGATTGCTTGAAGATATGAGAGGCGCAGGATGTCCAAATGGCATATTGATCTCAAATATCCCTTTGGCTCCTTCCATTGTCAATCGAACACTTCCCTTTATGGTGGGAAAGTGATGTGGTGGTAGAGGGTTTGGGGGAGGTTGCATCTGTTTGACCATCACTAATGTGCTGAATCTTTTAGAGTGTTTTTAAATGTTTTCTTTACCTTGTAAGTAGCACAGAAGCTGTTTCTATCAGCATTTCACGCAAAGGCAAAGCATTTTTTTAAAAATTAATCTAAGTGATTCAACACATCAGTAATGCTTAGCACAATGTTTCCCAATCTTTGGGTTTTGAACTTCAATTCTCAGAAGCCTAAGTCAATTCCCCTAAGCACTGATCAGCCAATGCTTCTGTGAATAGAAGTCCACCAGTGTTCTGTAGGGACAGTTGATATGGCAAGCTTCCAAAGGGTGGCAGCTGAGTCAAAAGACTCAGCAGAATGCTTCCTGGCCAAAGCTGGAATAAACCAGTTTGGAAAGTCCCTGAACTGTTTCTAGAACTGCTTCTCTCTAATTGGCCTGTTCAGCTCTCCACGAGCTCAAAGTCTGTGTTGCATATGCTTCCGCTTATGTATCTCTCATGTATCCGTGCTTATACACCAATCATTGATAGCATGTAGGAACTTAGGAATAAAAGTGTTCAAGTTGATCCATTCTGGGTCATCTCATCCCATGCCTTGATCCAGTACGTGTCATCTCTTCAGTGTTCTATGGAACATAGTTTGGGAAACTTTGGTCTAGCAGATTCGCATACACAACACACACAAATCATTTTACTTCCCTTGCCACTCCATCAAGGAGCAGAGGAAGTGTTCAATTTACTGATACCCTGAAGTAGCTTGCCTGCTAAGCCACTTCACAATACTGGAACGTTCAGTGGTCATAGTCACTGAGAATGGACTAAACTAGAGTTAATCAACCAACACCAAATCATAGAACCCTCTTATAGGGGCTCAGAAATGAGGATTGGTTTTCTTTAGTGCTTACATTGTGTGGTTGCTAGAGGTAAAAAGAAAAACAGACCAATCCAGCCCTGCAGCAGACTAAACAGCAGGACAAATGCCCTTATGGAGCCCTGACAAAATTTATTTAAGATTGAGACATTTACTCCAGTAAAGAGGTATCATGATGTGTGTCAATTTAATTTGTACTTGTATTTTGGATTTGTATGCTGCTCTATTTGCCAAAGTAACTCAGAGCAGCTAACAACATAGATAACAAAATATCACATATCAAAACATATCAAAGTATCACATATCAATAAAATATCAAAGTATCACATATCACATGCATTTCAAGAGATCCCCCATCACAATTACAAAATTAAGACGTCATAAAAAACATTTCAGAAACACTTCAAAAACACTTCGAACAGTTCACAAAACTCACAGCTATTCCCCACTCACTAAGTCCAATTCCTTGCTACTTCTCCCCCCTCCCCCAGCCAAACTGGCTGGGCAAACGCCCATATTGGTGCTGGAAGTAACATGGCAGTGGAGGTGTGAGTAGCTCTAACATGCCTAACAATTTCATGCATTCATGATAAGTGTGATGTGCACAAGGGAAGATCCTGGAGGCCTCACATAGCAACAAGTCCTGCTTCTTCTACAATGGTGTTGGAACAGTTTACACATTGGCCACAGAAGTCTACCAAACAATGTGCACGTGATACAGGAGTTAATGCAAAACTATAATTATTATTTCTTAGCACTAAACATCCACAAATCTGAAATTATGTAAATGTCCAGAATTTTGGCAGCAGGGAGGCATTGACACTCTCTTATTGTCATAAATCTCAGGAAGGTTATCAAATTTTAAATTAATTTTAAATTCTTTATTCTTTCACCTTAAAGAGGGTCACTTGAACTTTAATGCAACATGATGACATACAATACTCTTGACAGACTATTGTTTAACGATGCTCTTGGGTAAAGATCTTCATTCTGTCTTTCCTAAATCTATTGAATCCTCTCCAAACGTCTGGCAAATGCCAAATGATTTGAGGGGAATTCCTGCTTCTGGAGCACAACTAATTTGGTAGCTGTACATTTGTATGTATGTGTTTGTAAATAAAATATATACGGGCACACACACAAATATTCAGTCCAAATATAAAATTAATGTATGAAATTTCACAGCATCAGCATATGCAAGAAAAATATAATTTTTATTGAGAAGACTCTCATCAAAAACTCACAATCTTGCCTGACTGATTAATGTGGTGAGATAGTTTATGATGGTCCATAATTGCTCACATTTTATGGAATCACACTAAAACATCAAGGAAGGATATTAATTGCATGTCTTACCTTGCAAGCTATACGTACATGCAGAGCTCAAGCATAAATCAATGGAGTTACAGATCTTGGAAAAAGGATAAACTGAAGGTCAGGGAGTGCTAGACAGACTCAATGCTTATACAGTCCTCAATTTCATTTAGGAATGTAAATAATACCTGACTGGTGGATTAGATGGAGTTGTCATTATTTTGCTGTAGAATAAGCAAAGACTTAGCAATCTTGTTGCAATCAAAAGTATCCTCTAGGCCTATGTAAACCTGACAGAAAAGAAAGAACAGTGCTTCAGGGAAACTGTAAGGCAGGAGTTCTCAACTTTTTAAAGCTGGGGGTTGGGTCATACTTCCTCAGACATCTTCAGGAACTGCAGAGCCATTTTGCCCTTCCTCCACTACATGGTACATCCTGGTGTGGTGGAGGTGGGGGGCACATAAAATGGTGCTGCAGGCCACATTTGGCCCACAGGCTGCAGGTTGAGTATCCTAGTTGACAAAGTAGCAGCCATCATGGGATGTCATGGTACCAAAGGAGATATGGTGGCCATAATCCAACTGGGAATGTTAATGAAATCAATAGCTAGAATCCTGTTTCTTCCAGAATAAATGAAATTGAGTAAATATAGTCCAATCACATGACCAACACCTAGTTAACTGGTTTCAGTTTATTGCTTCAATTTCTACAGTATCACTCCAGAGTAAAACCACAGTTGAAGTCTTGCTAGCTGCTGAGCAACTGGGGACACAAATACAGGGTTATGTAAGGACAGTTATCTTATTATTTTTATTAATTTATGATATTTATAATCTGCTTTTGTAAAAATTGGGACTCAGGGTAGTTCATATCAAGATTAGAAGTAGCACAAATTAGAATGTTACAGAGAATTAAATAACATGAGCACACAGTTGAACTAAAAGAAACTTAAAAACACAAGGATAAGAAAGAGTATAACACCCATTGTTTAAAAGCCTTCATTAGCTACCCAGAACCAGCCTGACCAAAATGTTCTTTCAGTGTCATTGCCAGGGCAAGAGAGCTTCATAGGCTAGGATCAGACACTCAGAAGGCATGTTCTCAGAGTACCATCTGACATAACTCTGAGAAAAATGTGACCAAGTAAAGGATCTCCTCTGGATACCTCAGAATTTCGGGAAACAGATACTTATATGGAAGAATACATAGTAGAGCTTTATAGGGCACAACCAACACTTTGAATTATAGGTGGAAATAAGCCAATCTCTGTAACAATAGATACCAGCAGTAGCAGATTTATTGAATCAATTGTGAAATGGTATGTGAATACTTATATAAGACTCACAGAATTAATGGATCTGGTCTAATTGGGACGAGGAACTATTTTAAGGCCTCAGTTTCCTGCTGTGTTGACTTTTTGCAAGGAAAGGCAGAAATGGAACAGCTTTCTTTAAAGCACAGCTTTTTAACAAGTAAATTCCCATTATATGGAGTGAAAGGAATCAAAGAAAACATTGAGGTGAATGTGACCTGCAAGTGAAAAAGCATATTCCAGGGCACCTATGTGAGGAAAACAACAATGGGTGCAAAGGGTAGGTGCTCCCTTTCTCACATGTTGAAGTGTAGTGAGCCATGCCTAATTAGGATATGTCCCCACAGTCCTGGAACAAAGTCACAGACATCAGATTTGGAGTTGAATATGAGCCACAGCTTTATTAAATGTTAACTTCTAATCACCCTTTCATGCAGTGAGGCCTATGTAGTGTGGGGTCCTCAGGTGGGGCCAGGGGCTTCCACCTGAACTTTCCCCCTGGCCACACCACCATACAATGCCCACAGTGTGGTAGTAAAAAGAGAATTTGAGCCCACCACTGCAGGTGGTACTGTTAATCATGGGAATTTACATCAAATTCATGCAGCCTTTTAGGTTGGTGGAGTTTGTGTCACAAGACCAGTCAGTCCATACCACTGAAGCATAAACCATTGCAATGTGAGAAACAGCAGAATCTGGTGGGTGTTGGCAGAATCTAAATAGGTGAACAGTGTTTAAGACAATACATTTTTAAGAGGCATGAGGAGAGGGAGATGCCTGTTTTCTGCTTACATTTCTGATTTCATGCTTCAGTAATTTGAGAATTTCTTTCATAGTGGCAACATATGAACGTAGTACTGTACATTGAAATGATATTGCTTTTAGAAATTATCAGGCTGGCAAGACCAAAGGAAGAGATTCCTCAATATCGTCTGGTATAGGAATAACAAACAATCGTGGCATTTCTAAAATAACTTTGACTTTTTCCACCCTTGACAATTGATTGATTAATTCAACTAGAGTGGTGGCTTGCAGTTAGCTATTGTCCTTGGTGAGTGATAGCTGGCCAAGCATAACATCTGTGTGGGCTAATGATGTAGTTATATTGGCACCGAAAATTCCATAGCACTGAGTTAATATTATTTTACTTAGGAGGATATAGTTCAGAGACCTTAAAGTCACTGGCCATAGCTCAATTATCAACGATCAGCAATCTAATCAATGGCCTGTTACTCTCATATCTCAGCAGTCAACAGCATGATTCCTAATTAAAGTTAGCCATTTGCTTGAAGTGATTACTATGCTCATTATCTTGACAATTTCATTACTATGCTAGGTAGAATGAAACATTTATGGGAAAGGAGGGAAAAGATGAGCTATTGCAAGGGTCAGGGAGTATCATTATAACTTTTGGTTCAGACTATTCTCTTTAAGATCAATTGTGGAAGAGTACAAATTCTGAAACAAAGTGGAAGTTCTATCCTATTTTTAATCAAATGGTATCTTCCTGTTCCACTAAGATGTGAATATAATGGCCACTCTACACAGTTGTCATGGATAGGATAGGAATAAAATATATCTATCATTTGTTCTGATGTGTTTGCCTGCATATACAAAAAAAAATGTAAATATAAGGAGTAATTTGAGTTGATTGTTTAATATGTACAACCACTGGCCAATGTATACATCTGTTGCTCCCCAACTTTAGAAAATGGAGTTGTGATATCAAGAAGGTATATTGCAGATTATGCATAGTGCTCAGAGAATATAGCAATTGCAGTTGAGGCAGTGGCGGGCATCAAAAAAATTTCCTACGACACTGTGTGTGGCCATGTGACTGGGTGGGCGTGGCCTGTTGCCCATGGGACTGCTCTTCGCTATAGAGCTATGAAAGTAGAAGCCTCTTCTATTTTCATCACTCTATAGCGAACCTCTGAAGCCATTCCCCCCCCCCCTTGTCCAAGGCTTTTCCAGGGCTCCGTATCACCCTGAAGTCCCTCCCCAACCTCTCTGGAGTGGCTGGGGATGTGATTGGGGTGAAATGAAGCCCAGGAAAAGCCTTTGATGAAGGGGGAAATGGAGCCAGGCCCCACCAAAGCCTCTTCTAGGAGGAGGAAGAGGTGGGTGTGGCAGGGAGGTTGGCGGGACCAGTCATTTTACTACCGGTACATGCATACTGGTGCAAACCTGCTGATGCCCACCACTGGTCTGAATGACCAGAAACACATTAATAGTCAGAGATCCAATAACACAATCATATCTGGATTGTGCTGCCAGGAATGCTCATAATTTTGCTCAAACTTTCAAAAGTTTGGCTATTGCTTAGCTACAGTTGTTATTAATGATGCAATCTGCCCAGAGGACAACATTCCAGATGGGTGGGAAATAAATAAATAAATAAATAAGGAAAAATGACATGCCAACAATTATACCTTGGATTGCACCATAATTTGTATTTCAAGAATAGAATAGACACCTATGTATATATGTGTGTGAAAAAGAAGGGCTCCACACTTGCCAGAAATACAATTATTGTATCACTTACTCTAGGGATCAGATAATGTTTTAAACATTCCCTTTCATTTCTCAATTCATGTTGTTAGCTACTCTGTTAACAAACCTCAACACCAACCTGGCAAACTTTTCTTAAGCTGCCAGAGACCTCTGTCATTCTCAAAGCAGTTTGAAAACAAGATCACCTGAGGAAAATGCAAATTTTGGAACCAGGTTGTAAGCAAATGATGCTTGTCCCCACCAAATTGTCCATTCTTTGCCCATGTGTCTGCTGTAATCCACCAAAATGACTGAAGAAGTTACTTACTCTGAATTGCCTTCTGCATTGGCCTTGAGTGCTAACCATACAAGCACAATACTGTGTGATATAGAGCTGTCCTCTTTACTGGCTCTGCCTGCCATCAGATCATTGCACATCCTAGAACTTAATAGCAATGTGTATATTTGATCTGTTACACACAAAAAGGCTATTTTCTCAGAGCCAGAATAGGTTGTGTCTTCAGCCATCATCAGGAGGGCTTTGTCAAACTGATGTTCTGCTGCTGTGTGGCACATAGGCCTGTGGGGTGATGCTTCTGATGTATAGTTTTGCAGTCTATATTTCCAACCAACATAAAGCAATGCTTAAACCAGAGGTCAGATTGTACATCAATATGATTGATACAGAAACACAGATTATTTGAGGGAAAGAAGCCCGAAGCTCTTCTTTTTCCTTATTATTATTAGAATACAATTTTAAGAAATCACAACAAAACATACAAAAATTGCATATAATACAACTGAACTACTACATGCATCCACCACCAGTGAGACTTGTAAACCTTCTTGATTAAATGTTCTCAATATCATTAAACTGGAAGCCCCAAACTGTGCAAATTCATATTTCTATTTTAAGGAGCTGATAGCTCAACATCTAGACAGGCCGATCATAAAGCACTAGCTATAGCAGGCATGCTCAGTAATCCAAAATATGGTTTACTTATAACTCCCCTTAGTCCTTTTTACATTGACTTCCTGTGTCAACATCTCCTTTTTACAAAGATTTAACTCAAGTTCACTGTTAAGTAGAGAGCTATTGTGCCATTCCTTTACATGTTGCCTTTTCAGCTGTCAACTTTGCTTTGAGCATTTCAAAACCCAGAGCCCTAAAGTGTATGCCATCTGCAATGCCGTATTTCTTTAAATTAACACCTGTCGGCATTTGTCACAGTTCTTAAATTAGCACCATCCTTCAAGCCATTCTCCTTTCCAAGCAGCAGTGATGTGTCATCCTTAAACAATCAGTACAACTGGCTCCTCTAAGCCTACCTGTTGCCCCAAGTACCTGTACAGATCCTTTTGCCTTCTGCGACCTGCTATATTTGATTTGCATACCTTGTTTACTTACCACTTGCATGAAAACATAGCACCACTTTAGAATGGCATATAGGGGGAAAGTAGCCAAAACTATCAATCCGCAGGGTGGGCAACAATGACATACATACATACATACATACATTATTATTATTATTATTATTATTATTATTATTATTATTATTATTATTATTATTATTATTATTATTATTATTATTATTATTATTATTATTATTATTATTATTATTATTATTATTATTATTATTATTATATTTAGACTTATATGCCGTTCTACTTTCCGAAGCAACTCAGAGCGGGTAACATAACATGGGCATCATATATTACAATATCAAAGAAATACAACATAAGCATATACAGTCAGTAAATCTAACATAAAAATGAAAATGCATATAAAAATCAACTCCCGCCTGCTGAGAAGAACTATTACCACATACTAGCACAGTTATACAATACAAAAAAGCAAAAATATACAATACACTAGCACAGAAAATACAGTATAGTAAGGAGAGTCAAGAGAGTCCTTATCTCTTCCCAGCAGGGAGGGGGCTGGCCGTGGAACAGCTGTGGTGGCGGTGGTGGCAATCTTTGGCCAGCCGGCCAACCCACGCAACTGCCTCCCGTTACCCAGCCCGACTGGCTGGAGAGAGTCTGTTGGTGGACACAGCGGCTGTGGCGGGGATGTTATAGCCATGGCCATTCCACACATACATACATACATACATACATACATACATACATACATACATACATACATACATACATACATACATACATACATACATATTTTATTTTATTTTATTTTATCCTTGCATAAGTAAAATATACCACAGTGCATAGGTAGGATTTAAGTTTATTGAGAGCCACCCACTTTTTTATGTTAAGAAAATTTCCTAACAACGAGAAGTAGCAGATGTCTTATTTTTGGGGTGTGGCTTATATTGTGCAACTGCCGAGAAATCCTGCTATGGCTTATTTTATGGGTATGTCTTATTTTCAGGGAAACATGGTATCTTGAGCATGACCTTGCTAGCATGTGGCATGAGTGCAATTGTTCGATAATTTGAGCAGTCTTTGGCTTTGCCCTTTTTGGGGATTGGAACATATACTGATATTTTCCAATCCTGTGGCTGTTACTGTGTTTTCCAAAATCTGCTGGCATATAGAATGCAATGCTTTAATTCCATTATCTTTTAGGGCTTTGAACAATTCAACAGTAGCTTTGTTATTAGCAGTATTTTTAGGGCTTTTCTGATTTCACTCTCCAGGATGTCCAGCTCCAGTTCAATGTTCTCATCACTGTGATTGTCAGGGGTGTTGAGGTCCTTTTTGTAGAGTTCCTCTGTGTACTCTTTCCATCTTTTCTTAATCTCTTCTGCCTCAGCTAAATCCCTGCCGTTTTTGTCCCTTATCATGGTCATTTTTGCTTTAAATGTTTTCTTGAATTTCCCACTAAAAAAAAAAAAGATCTCTAGTCCTAGCCCATATGTTGTTTTCCTCTATTTCTTTGCATTGTTCGTTTAAGAAGGTTTCCTTATCTCTCCTTGCTTTTCTTTAAAAAATTGTGTTTAATTGATTGACTTTTTCTCTTACGCCTTTTCCTTTTGTGTTCCTTCCTATTTTAAGAGCCTCATCAGATAAACACTTTGCTTTCTTACACTTCTTTTTTTTATTGGAATAGTAGCTGTGTTAGTCTGTGGTTCAGGCATATCAGAAAACAAAACAAAACAAAATAAACAAAATAAAATAAAAATTGCTGTAGCACTTTAAAGACTAACTGCTATATTTTTATTGTTAGCTTTTGTGGATCAAGTCCACTTCTTCAGACAAAGAGTGAAACTTACAGGCATGGTTTTTATACACCAAATTCAGGGGCTCAAAGGGAGAAGGGTGTGGTCAAGCAAGATGACAGACAAGCAAGCACAACAATACAGCTTCACATAGCCATTAGCAACAATAGATTATTCAGATTATTATTTTCTTTTGGTATGGTTTTACTGGCGGCCTCCTGCATTATTTATTTATTTATTTATTTATAGATTTGTATCCTGCTCTCCTCGGTAGCAACCAACTCAGAGAGGCTCACAGAGTCCCCTAATATCACTATTAAAGTGCAAACAAAAATACAATAGCATACAATATAACAAAACAGTAAAGTACAGTAAATATCATATAGTAGGTCAGTACACATTACACATCATTACACATTACAGTACAATCAAAATACCATGGCATGTAGTGCAACAGAGCAATAAGGTTCAATAAATATCATACAGTAGAACAATACACATCATAGTATAAAACATTATAATGCAAAATGATGTCCCAAATGATGTCCCAAACCTCTGTCCATAATTCTTCTGGTACTCCGTCTATCAAGTCAAAACCATTAAATCTGTTCCACACCTCCACCAAGTATTACTTATGGATGTTGTCAAGGTTATACCTGTGTTCTAGGGTTTGTTTGGGTTTTTTTTTGCCTGTTTTCTTTCATCTAAACTTGATTCTAGCAATCAGTAGATTATGATCTGAGCCACAGTCTGCTCCAGGTCTTGTTTTAGCTGACCTCCATCTTTGGCTGCAGGTTATGTTGGCCATCTGGTGATGTCTATGTGTAAAGTTGTCTTTTGTGTTGTTGAAAAAGGATGTTTGCTATGACCAGTGTGTTCTCTTGACAGAACTCTATTAGCCTTTGTTGTCAGAATCCAACCATCCCATACAAAGGCCCCTCCCTTCCAGTTCCAGAGACCCAGTCTCTTTACGGGAACTTTAGCCCTTGTAAGCTCTATGGAAGAGCCGGTCTGCATTAACAGAACTCTTACTATGCTCAGGCAATGAAGCAAACAAGGGAGGTCTGGTAGCTAGGCCATGTGTGTATGGTGTCAGCTTCTGTTAAGGAAAGAGACGATCTTCAAGCAAAAGTAGCTTTATTGTAGTAGGTTTCTTAGAGGATAATCCAGAAAAGCGTAAATAATTTCAGTAAACAAATAGTTAGTCCAAAAACAGTCCAATCACTCTTGGTAATCATTTTGAAGAAGCAAAAAGGCATAGTCCCACAGGCAAAGATGTTAATCCATAGACATCCAAACGAACTCCCCCTGCTCTTCCCAAGATGGGGATTCTGCAGTCAGGTGGGGTACCTTTTAACCAATCACAGCAAGTGGGCGGCAATATAAATTTGAACTAATAAATAAATAAATAAATAAATAAATCAGCGAACAGATAAAACTTTCTCATAACAAGAGAAGATGTTTACACACGCGAAGGAAGAGTGCTCTCTAATAGTCAAAATATGGGAACTCAGATAAGAGTACTGGGAACACTGAACTGAAAACAAGGTCTCGTGACACGCAGAGACAGAGAGGAAAGGATTTTTGAGGCCTAGTTAAACTAGGTCCTCTCCAAGCTTTGAGAACGTTAGCGAAGATGTCATTTCATGCCATTTGTCCTGCTTCATTTTGTGTTCCAAGATCAAACTTGCCTGTTATCCCATTTACTTTTTGACTTCCTACCTTGGCATTCCAATCTCCCAGTATAATGGGGACATCATTTTTAGTGTCAGTTCTATGAGGTGCTGTAATTCCTCATAGAACTGGTCAATTGTGGCCTCATCTGCACTAGTGGTTGGTGCATAGTCTTGGATTACAGTGATATTGAATGGTTTGCCTTGGATCCGAACTGAGATCATTCTGTCAATTTTTTTTTTTTTTTTTTAGATTATATCCCATTACTGCTTTCCTCACTCTTTTATTGACTATTATGGCCACTCCATTTCTTCTAAGATTTTCTTGGCCACAGTAGTAGATATGATGGTCTCCAGAGCTGAATTCACCCATCCCTGTCCATTTTAGTTCACTGATTCCCAAGATGTCAATGCTTATTCTTTCCATCTCATTTTTTACCACTTCCAGCTTGCCCTGATTCATAGATCTTACATTCCATGTTCCTATCAAATATTGTTCTTTGCAGCATTGTATTTGCTTTCCTGCTATCTTATCCACCCCGATCTTCCCACCTGAGGGGCTTGACATCCTGTTCCATCTACTTTTCCTTGTTGTTGTTGTTGTCAGTGGCGGCAGCGGCATCAGCTTCGGTGGTGGCACCGCCGGCGGTGGCATCGTCCATGGGTTTTTGTTGGCAAGATTTCTGACGTAGTTTGTCTGCCCCTATGCCAGTATTTTTCTATCATACATATTATCACAGTTTAACACAATGTGACATGCCAAAAAAAGTTAGTATACTATTAATTAAATCACATTTTAACACAATGTAATATACTCAAGAAAGCTAGTACTGGATATATGTAGTTAAAAATTAAAGAACGGTCTCAGTATCTAACTATCATATCATTACCAAGAAGTCAACTAATTAGAAGGCAGTCAAACTAAACAGTGATAACTCAAATACTTATCAATGCATGCATCAAGGAGTCTGTGATAAATGCAACAGAAATCTGTTTTTTTTTATCAGCGATGATATGGCTGTCTTCTCTCCTGAGTGATCCGATGGTTGGGGTCTGGTTCTCGTGGTTGGCAATGGTGTGGCCCATCTCCCCTCTTGGCTCACCCAGTGGATGAAGGTGAAGGCACCATGTCTTCTCCCAGATGGAGAAGAGGTGATTCCTCTGCCCTGCCCCCCCCCCTCATGTCCCTTGCAGGGCCTGTATGTGTGGCTGGGGGTGGCTGGTTGGGGGCTGATGGCTTCCTTGCCCACTGGATGGAGGTGATTCCTCTGCCCTGGCTTGATAGAATGGTAAAGTAACAATATTATTATTTATTTATTTATTTATTTATTTATTTATTTAGATTTATTACCCCGCCCTAATCAGGCGAACCTGACTCTAGAAATGACTCCTCCATTTCTTTTCTTTTTTGGGGTCTTGTCTGCAAATTCTTGGATGGATGAATTGATGCTTAGTCACAACAATCCATTTTACTCCAGACATAGCCCTGGTTGGGACTACTTCAATTTCCCATTAGCCAAGAGTAACCAAAACCTTTCTTCATCATTTTGATCAGTATTGGTGCGCTGAGCTTCAACCTTTCATTTGCCCTGAATATCTAGCCTCAGTTTCCCAACTGTTATCAAATGGGAATTATTCTGGCCTCTCTCACAAGGCTTCTGCAGGCAAAACATGACAGTCTCACTAGCAGATTAATAGTGCTTATATAAATGATGATGATCATCAGTAACAATGAAGAAAGTGGCTCAGAAGGAAAGCGCTGAGTCTACCAGTTAAGTGTGACTGCAGCAAGATCTATCATTAAATTGTCACCATAGCATTAACTTTTAAAAATTGCAGAGTTTGCAAGACTAATGTCAGTATATCAATAAATTGCTTGCTTATTCAACTTATAAATGCTCACAGTACATTTCTAGAGTGAATACATCTGTATAAAATTTACATTGCTACATGCAATGCTGTATCACAGATAGTTGGAAATGATGAATGTATGTGTTGGAAACCTAATAAGGGCCTTGCATGATATCTGAGCTCTCTGTTTCACTCTTGCATTTTAAGGCTTACAAAAAGATAGAGGGGAAACCAAGATGAGATACGCATGCTACCTTTTACGAATCCCCTTCCCCTTTTCATAGAGGCTGGACTGATAAGAGCTGTATCCTACAATATCTGGAGGGCCACACATGTCTATCTCTGATAAGCCTTACAACAAAGAGACATAAACATCTAATCCTGCTGTTAAATCAATGGCTTTGGATAGAAGTTCAGTACACTGCAGAATTTGGTACTGGAGTTAAATTATTTGTGTGTTTGTTACTCTTAGCCAGTAAAGTATCTACTAAAGTAAAGTACTACCAGGCAATGAAGTAGCACTATTTTCATGCTTGGCATGACTTCTATTTGCCCCACATTCCCTGCAAGGCAAGTAGAGGTTTTAGGGGAAGGGACTGATTGAGTGAGAGATTCTGTCCTCAGAATACACCATGAAACAACTGTCCTGGCTCCAGAGCTGCATTTACATGTCAAATAGCCATTTTTATGTATTTTGTTTATTTCATTTGTACCCAACCCTCCTCCGATGACTCAGGGCAGCTTTACAACTAAAAACAATTAAAACACATACATACAATCAAGTTAAAATTAGCATAAAATTAAATTAGAATTAAAAATTAAAATTCAAGTTAAAAACACTGAGGAGAAAGGTGGAATATTTAAAAGACGCAGGCGACTGAGTTGGCCGTCTGGCCCACTCCTCACACATGCCCCGCCAGCCAGGTCTTCACTCCTTTCCTAAAGGGCAGCAGCTCCGTTGGCAGGAGGTTGCATAGGGCTGGAGCGGACACAGAAAAGGAAGTTAAAGACTCCAAAGGAAGTCTTTAACCAGGGATAATGTATAACCATGAGCCTCCCTAGGTGAAGGTACGGCCAGAGAGCCTCTCCATGTGTAAACAGTCCCAAAAGTGTCCTCTTCACATCTGATCTGGCTCTCATACTTGGGTCTTTTATTTCTGTTTTGTGTACTGCTGGAAAATGTGGATGAAAATTCCTCATCATCTCAGCACATTTTAGAGCTATAGATCATCATGTTTCACCGTTGGGGCAGGAAAACTTCACAAAGATAAATCTTGTCTCACTTGTGTGATAGCCAACTTTCAAAGGCTACTGTCCAAGATATGCTTAGCAGGAGGAAACCTCCTCTGAAAAGCGCAACTTCTTATACATGCAACATGTGTATCTTTTAGGTATTGATTGGTGCATTGTTTTAAAGACATAAGTATCATAAGTATTACTTAAGTATTTGCTGGAATGCTGTTGCATAGTTCTGTGTATACAAGGGTGTGTGTGACATCAGCACCACCACAAATTGTTGCTGTTTAAAGGCAATTTCAGGGTGCACATGACTCATAAGCAATGTAACAAAGCTCAGTGCACCCTAAAATTTCCAAAGGAAGTCTTTAACCAGGGATAATTTGTCACTATTGATTACATCATGCCCATTGAGCACAACATATGAATTAAAAAGTAAGTGTGAATCAATTCTGTTTATTCTTTTTTTTTTTTATTTATTTATTTATTTATTATTCATATTTATCCACCACCCTCCTCACCGATGTGACCCAGGGCGGCTTACAAATCACAAAAGCACCAAAACAAAACACAAACATTCCTAAAACCCTCAGATATAAAACTGTGCAAGATTAAAATTTAAAATCTAAAAACTAAAAAGTTTAAAAAACACCAAATTACTACATCTTGAGGAAGGGAGGGGCTTAAATCATCCATTGGGCTGGGGTCATTATACCTCCCGCACCGCATACCTGCCCTGCCAGCAATGTTTTTAAATTCTTCCTGGCTGGCGGAGCATGTGTGGGGACCCAGTAACACGGGATCCCATACAGGCTGGTTGATTTGAGGGACAGCCACCACCCCCTGCCCCGCCCTGAGTTTTATCCGTTACGCTGTTTTAATCTTTTCTTATGAATTCTTTCTTATGAATTCCTATGATTTTAAACATTATTATTTTTATTGGATTTGGTCTGTGTTTTTAGCTATGCTGTAAGCTGCTCAGAGTCGGGTTTACCCGATTGGGGTGGGATAGCAAACGTGAATAAATAAATAATAAATAAATAAATAAATAAGGGCAGCAACTCCATCTGGAGATGTAGCTCAGTTGGCAGGAGGTTCCACAGGGCCAGAGCAGACACAGAGAAGGCCCTCCTCCTAGTAGCAGCTTGAACTGGAAACCAAATGCCAATTAGTAGGGCTCACCTGTGGCAGAACCTAGAAATTGCAATTTCTCACTCTAAGTTTTAGTTCAAATTTTAAAGGAGCAATTCCATATGTTGAACCTATTTGGAAGGATAACAGTGAATAATGCAAAAGGAAAGCAATCACACTTAGTGCACTCTCTGGGTGGTTCACAAGTTAATTGGCATTTTGTCCCCAACATGCCAAGTACTCATTTTACTAACCTCAGAAGGATGGATGGCTAAGTCAACCTTGACCCCTTTGCTAGTTCATATAAAACTGTGAACTAAAACCCAAAGCAGATTCATTGCCTGCAAAATCAGAAGTAACCAGTCAATAGGTAATGGTAAGGTGAAGGTCTCCTTTCCTCGGAAGCCAAACTCCATTTATAGCCAAAGAGTCAGTGCTATCTGTGTATGTTTCTGTGGTCATGTGGCAGGCATGACCACCAGAGCACACAGAACACTGTTACCTTTCAGGCCAAAATGGTATCTATTTATCTACTTGCAATTTCTTACTTTCAAGTTGCTCGGTTGGCAGGAGCTGGGACAGAGACAGGAGCTCAATCTGTCGTGCTGTACTTGGGTCTCAAAAATCAGGTTGTCGAGCTCAGCCTCTTAACCACTAAGCCACCACAACCCTTTCACCAGTCTATGCTGCTTGCATATTTACTATTTTGAAGGTAGAAATGCTTTCCTGAAGGGTAATTGGGCAGAAAAAATCAGGTTCGTATCTTTGCCAAGGCTATAATTCAAATGGGTATAGGTGGAAAAGTGCATGACTGTGCTGATTAAATTAAGAAATTATTCTGAAATAAAAATACTTTCCTTACTTTTTTACTGCCAGTTGTTTCCCAAAGGCATCCTGACAAACCAAGGTCATATTAATGACAATTTCAGAGTCATGGGAATCATGAAAGAAGTAAAAGAGTAAAGTGTAATCAGAGCCCTACAGACAACCTTGTGCTATAAAATATGAAGATAAATAAATTTACAAACCCCTGGTACAGAAAGTGTACAAGGCTCAGAAGGCAAATCAATGTGTGTCCTACAATTAAAGGGACATTAGAGGCTCATGCCAATAAATTAGTCTAATTAAATATAAAAATACATTTTTAAAAAACATGCAAGCTTGTTAATCAGTACAGTTGACTGAGCAAAGAGTAATTGGTTTTACATCATAGCAATACCAAAGGGCAGACAAATGAGGGACTTACTGCTGTCATGCAAAGCTAAAGAGTGTGGGGGAAAATCTTCACTTACTAAAATAATAAATAATTCTCTGCCGTCAAATTTCTTCTGACTTATGATGACCTATCCCCTGACTAGTTTCCAAGACTATTCCAAGACTAGTTTCTTTGATTTGTGAAAGATATTTTAAATCATGGGCAAATCTCTTTGTCCAAAGTTCACCAAATGTGGCACAGAGCCAGAACAGACAGTTTGCTACAACTGTGCCCACTTTGGTGTCATTCTGAAGCCCAGCTATAACTTTTTGTTTGGACTGTTTTTAGAATTGCCTTGTAGGATGTTGACTTGCTCTGCCACACATTATCAGAAGTACACCTCTATTGTCCTGCAGCTTCATGTCTTTCCAATCGTTGTACAGCTCTTTATCCTGCTGCTTCATGTCTTTCCCTCAGCAAAATCTTATGGGAGAGGGATAAAGATCAATAGTATCTCTTCATTTCCAGTTATGTTTCTAGCATTTTCTGGTAACATCTACTTTGAGACAACTTGCACACTTGTAGTGTGCAACTTGCACAACTTGCACAACTTGTAGTGTGAGAAAAAAAAATGGACGTTGATCCTATTGCTGCTTTGAAATAACCAGTTGTCACACTAAAATGATATACAGTATAAGAGATTATAAATCAGATCCCCTGAAACATGAAATCTGTCCATCTCCTGTCTGAAAAATGTGATTCCCCCTCCCCTCAGTTAGCTCTTTCTCTCTTTTTTAAAAATGATTATGGTTCTTATTTTATACTTCTGAGAGGAGTTTTCCAAGCTACCAATCATGTAGCATGACTAGTATATTTAGCTGTTTCCACATTCCTATTCTGAAATGAAATCCTATCATTCTCACAGAATTAAACTTAGATATTAAAGATATTATGTATATTAAAGAACTTTAATAAGTATTTATATCAGGAAAGTCTCAGACATGCCTCAATTCAAAGCTGTAATTCTTATATGAACTTGTTATTTTTAAATTTTTATGAGCCATTGGTTTCCCTTCAAGAGTTGCTAAAGATCAATAGGTTTCCAGTAGAGCATTTATTTTATTACTCTTAACGACATTTCCTCTTTGTACTGTGCTGCTTTGTTTCCAGGACTTGCGTATATGAAGTATATAAAATTTTAAAGTAGCACTCTGTCTTCTGGTGCCTTTCCATCCTTATTTAAGAAATGGGACATAAGCTAAAATGAAATCAAATGTATCATTAAACAGTAACATTAAAATGTCATCTACTGTTTGGAGCAGATGGGTCATAACTTATTTCATCATAACTTTCTTCAAGAAAACTTTTTTTTATCTATACAACTTTAATAGTCTTTCCTGGCTTTTATTATGAAGTTGTATTCCATAATGCTAAAATGAGTGACATCTTATGCTCAGAAATGAATATATATAGACTCAAATTCAATGCTATTTCCTATTTACAACGATAGTTTCATAAAATGTTGCATATAGTGAATTCCTTGTTCACCACTGCAGGGCCAGCCCTTACAATCATCATGTCACAAATGTGAATAGCATTCTATAGCATGAATAATTATCCCATGCTTTGCTTGTTATGTGCAATGGATTGGAAACTGGAACAAAAAGAAAACCCCTCTTTCTTAATTTTTTAATTGGTGTGGTATTTGTAATCTTTCATAGTAAGTCTGGGGGGTGGGAATAAATCTTCCCCTAAGAGTAGAAGTGGTAGAAATGTTTCTTTAGATTGCATTGTAATGTGAACTTATTTAATTTTTCACATTTGATCCAAAACACAAAATATATACATTAGTGAAAATAACATTAAAATATGTTGTATTTGAACCATATTTTTAAAAATGTGTTTGTTAGTTGTTGTTTTTGTTTGCCTGTTAGGTAAAAATGCATTAAAATTAGGGCGGTGGGATCAACCTAAAACACATACTTTAGAAAAATAACACACAAATATGATATGCATTTGCATGCAAATTTGGACAAAAATTATCAGATTTTTGGACAAATGAAATTTCTGATTGAAAAAAATCTTGACATTTACAATGAACAAACCCTGAGGACTAGAATCTGTTAGTTATTTACAGAGGCTTAAGAGGAAACACTGGAGACAGAGAGAAGCCAAAATAAAGAGATTTGTGCTCTACAAGAATTCTACTTGTCTCCTCATGCAGCTGCAGGCATGCTTGTAGGGTTGTGTGCATTGACCTTATTATATTTTTTAGTATCAGCCATGAGAAAAGTCGCTTGGAAATTTAGTCATAACAATCCTGCCAAACAGAGACTTACCAAACACGTGCTGCTCTCTCTCTCTTTCTCCTTTTCATCCTCCTCTTCCTCTTTTACCTCTTCAGGTGTAGCGGGAGTTACCTGGGATACAACCCCACGTCAAGGACTTTCTCATTAACAGATATTATAAAATCATCCATTCCACTCTTTAGCCTCTTTCCTCTCAGTTTAGCAGCAACTCCCAAATACATGAAAAAGATACAGACTTCCCCAGGAATAGTATACTGTTTTGTGCTATTTTTGTTTTAATGTGAAGATTTTCATGTGGTTTGGAGCTGAATGAATAATTAAGAGCCTCTTCTTCCTCCTCCATCTCACCTCCTGTTAAGGAGTAAAAAAATTATACTTTGGATGGGCTCTGCCTCTGATAGGACACCATGTGAAGAAGAACAGTATGATGAAGAAACAGCCTGGTACACATAGAGTCTCTCCATGTGATCAAAAATTCTATTTTTTCATAATTTCAAATCAACCTTTTTTTGAGTACCTGAACAGAGCTATGAGTACATTTTGATTGATGACAAGCCCTAGTCAGCCTAATAGTATGTAAGTGAAATACAGTAAACCCTCGGATAATGCTAAAACTTGGTTCCACAAGTTTTAGTGTTATCCAATTTTTAATGTTATCTGATGCATGCATCTGATAACGTTAAAATCCTATGGGATGCATTGGATAACGTTAAAACTCCATAGAGATACATTGTAACTGGCACAGGCTTTACCGAACATTATCTGATGCATCCCATATGATTTAACATTATGTGATTCAATTTTCCCCCAGATTGTTTAATGTTATGCAGTTTTAGCGTTATTTGATGCAAATGTTATCTGAGGTATTACTGTATAGGTACCTAAACAAAACTATAGAAAACCTACTTTTCTGCAAACACTGTACAATATTTGTATTCAGTGCCATGCCTTTTTCATCCATTGTTTGGTGTTTGTTAAAACAATGAGAGTTTTTTCTGTTGCCTGAAAGAGCAGGATTTTTTTTCCTTCAGTGTAAAAAACCCACCATTATATTCCCTTTGCCCTTGGGTGATCTGCATAGATTTATTTCTGTTTCCATTTTCCAGAGCAATATAGGACAAACTTTTGTTTGAACTTGAAAAGATCAAAGAACTAACAAATCAATAAAAGTCTGATTAGTAAGAATGACAACAATCTAAACAGTGATAATCCACCAAAATCCTTTTACTCTTTTAAGATATATGTAAACACCTCTCCAAGCAATATCCTAATCTTTAATTCCTTTCAGCTTTGTAGCATATTGTCAACTTTTATTTTATTTATCAGTATCCAAAGAGTGAAAATTTGAAGCTGAGACAAAGAACCTTTAAACTATCCCTTTAAAAATTCAAAGTTGTTGTCTCACCATCTATCTACATGTGTTTGTGTCTCTTTGTGTGAGACAGAGTACATAAGCGAAAGAGCACTCATAAATAAAATTATTTATGATTAAGGCTATGCAGAGGATTTGGACAAATCCCAAATGCCCAATGTGGGTATTCTAGCTGGGGCCAACAACTGGATTTAATCCATAGGAATTAAGAGGTTCTATCTAGTCCAATGGAACTGCTTTATTGTTAATTATATTTATACCACATCTTAAATATTACATTGGTGCAAAGACTGGTGCTGAGATCCAAAAGGGGTTAGGATTCAAATGAACCCTCTTTTTCCTCCTACATATTTCTAATGTTTGCATGCCCGCCCACCACTTTTCCAGTAGCTTGAGTCAAAAAGAATTTATCAGAAGACAGATGAGGTTGTCTGGTATTCCCATCCCTTTAAGTTCTTGCCACAGTTTATTGTGATTCATACAATCAAAGGCTTTGTTCTAGTCAATAAAACAGAAGTAGGCATTTTTCTGGTACTCCCTTGCTTTCTCCATGATCCAGCAAATGTTGCAATTTAGCCTCTAGTTCCCCTTCCTCTTCGAAACCCAGTTTGTACTTCTGGAAGTTCTCGATCCATGTACTGCTGAACCCAGCTTGTAAGATTTTGAGCATGATCTTGCTAGCATGCGAGATGAGCACAATTGTATGATAATTTGAACATTCTTTAGCATTGCCCTTCTTTGGAATCAGAACGTAAACTGACCTTTTCCAATCCTGTGGCCATTGCTACGTTTTCTAAATATGCTGGCATATTGAGTGCAACACTTTAATTGTATCTTCTTTTAAGGCTTTAAATAGCTCAACTGGAATACCATCATCTCCATTAGTTTTGTTGCTAGCAATACTTTCTAGAGCCTACTTGACTTCACACTACAGAACGTCTGGCTCAAGGTCAATGATCTCACCACTGTGGTTACACTGTGGAACATTAAGGTTCTTTCTTTTAGAGTTCTTCTGTGTATTCTTGCCATCTTTTCCTAATTTCTTCTGCTTCTGTTTGGTCCTTACTTTTCTTGTCCTTTATCATGATCAATTTTGCTTGATACGTTCCTTTGATTTCCCAAGTTTTTCTGAAGAGATCTCTAATTTTTCCCCTATTACTTTGCACTGTTTGTTTAAGAAGACATCCTTATCTCTCCTTGCTGTTCTCTGGAATTCTGCATTCAGTTGAGTGAATCTTTCTCTTTCATCTTAGCTTTTTTTGCCTTCCTTCTTTCTTCAGCTTTTTGAAAAGCCTTATCAGACAACCACTGTGCTTTCTTGCATTTCTTTTTCTTTGGAATGGTTCTTTTTCTTGCCTCCTATATGATGTTATGAACTTCAGTCTATAATTCTTCAGGCACTCTGTCTGTCAAGTCTAACCCCTTAAATCTATTACAGTAATACCTCAGATAACAACTGCATTGGATAATGCTATAATCATTCAAAAAACAATTTGCATCAGATAATGATCTGTTAGCATTATCCGATGCAGTCATTTGTAGCAGCAGGGTGGCTGGAAAGCTGAGTGGCGGTTTGCCGTTCGAGTTCCCAGCCACCCCACAGCTGAGGAGGCAGGGGTGGGGTGCCTGGAAAGCTGATGTGGGGGCTCCCCTGTCTGCTTCCCCAGCCACCCTACAGCTGTGGAGGCAGGGGCGGAGTGGCTGGAAAGCTGATGGGGGCTCCCCCGTCAGCTTCTCCAGCCATCCTGCAGCCATGGAGGCAGGGGTGGGGTGGCTAGGGAAGCCAATGGGGAGTTCCCATAAGCTTCCCCAGACACCCCACAGCTGTGGATCAGGTCCTCCATCCTCCCAGAGCCAGCAGGGGTGCCGGAGAGCCCAAAATGGATGAAAAAACTTTCTTTCCCCCCCACCCATTTTGGGCTCTCCGACACCCCTGCCACCTCCAAGGAGGTCAGGGGACCCAATCCGCATCTTTTTTGCCATTCCTCGGCTGCTGCAGTAAGCCAAAATGTTGGGATTTGAATCCCGACATTTTGGCTTACTGCAGTGGCCAGGGAGGTCGAGGAACTTCAGAAACAGTGCGGATTGCAACCTCCCCAGAGGTGGCAGGGGCAGCGGGGAGCCTGAAATGGATGGGAAAAAAAGGAAGATTTACACCATGTTGTGTAAATTCATGTCTCCTGTGATATTTCCATTTAGGCAAAATGGGTGAAAAAAATGGAAGATTTACACCATGTTGTGTAAATTCATATCTCCTGTGATATTTCCATTTAGCTGGAGCAAAATAGGCTGTAACTCCCAACTGTGAAATGTCAAAAAATACATTACTTTCAATTTTCAGCCTCCAGGAGAAATATGAACTTTAAATGGATATCTTGCAAACAAATGATATTCTGATGAAATAATTCATTATTCTTTTGGCAGCCTGATCTTCACGATACCACTTGCACCTTTGCTTTTTATGAAGCTCAGCATTATTTCATTCTATTCAGCTACATTGAATAGGCTAAATGAAATCTATATTGTTGTGTGTCAACAGGTTCAGACTGGCTGCTGTCAGAGCTTAAAGAAACACACATATACACACACATATTCCAGATGCAAAATAACTGGAGAAAAGGAATGTTATATTACAGTCTCTGAATGGTATTTGTAATACTCCATCTTAGTTTAAAAATGGCCATGTCACATCTAATAAACTAACAGATCCTGAGTCTATCTTATTTAGCTCGTGTTTTGCTTTTTTCTGTTTAGCTGAAACTCCACAAAATTGTTTAATCATACCTTGTTTAGATTGTGTAGCTATTCAAGCCATTAGCTTAAGTTGACTTCATGGTTAAATTCATTGGCCAGAATCCTACTGAGGAAAATTAAGTCTGTGAGGGAAATTACATAAGGGTTTCTCTCTCTCTCTTTCTCTCTCTCTCTCTCACACACACACTTTTCCTGGATCTTAGTCACTCAAGCATGTATGCAATCAGATGCATAATCAACTGGGCAAAGGTATGATGGATAGCCTCCAAAATAGAGTTGCCTATGTGATTTCTCTTATATAATCACATGGCAAAAAGATTCTGACCATCAACTGAAGTTTTAGCTAGTAAGTAGATTAATAGACCTGTTGTTGTTGTTTAGTCACACAGTCGATTCCGACCCTTTGTAATGACCCCATGGACCACTGTCTGCCAGGCACTTCTGACCTCCACCATCCTCCTCATCTCGCTCAGCTTTGTACCCATTGTGTCTACAATACCAACTAGCCATCTCATTTTGGGCCGCCCCCTTCTTCTTTTGCCCTCCACCTTTCCCAGCATCAAGGCTTTCTCAAGCGAATTCTCTCTTCTCATTTGTTCAAAGTACTTTAGCTTCTTCTTTACAATCTGACCTTCTAAGGAACAGTCAGGGTTAATTTCTTCTAAGATTGACCTATTTGTTCTCCTCGCTGTCCAGGGGACTCTCAAAACTCTCCTCCAACACCACATCTCAAAGGCATCTATTCTTCTGTGCTCAGCTTTCCTAATGGTCCAGCTCTCACAACCATACATTGCCACCAGAAATACCATTGCTATGACTATACGAATTTTTGTTTGCAATGTGATATCTCTACTTTTCACTATGTTCCTCAGGTTTCTCATCGCTTGCCTCCCAAGAATCAGTCACCTTTTTATTTCATGGCTGCAATCACCATTTGCAGTGAGCTTTGATCCTAAGAAAGTAAAATCTGTCACTGCTTCTACTTAATAGACCTACTTGCTGTCAAAATCAGATTCTGGCAGTGATGTCATCACCATGTGCTTTTGTTTACCCATGTGAATGGAAGTGACATCATCGCCATGTGCTTTTGTTCACCAAGTGACCAGAAGTGAAGTCACGCCATGTGCTTTTGTTTACCCATGTGACTGGAAGTGATATCATCACCGCCATGTTTGTTTACCCATGTGGTCGGAAGTGACGTCATGACCATGTGCGCCGGAAATGATGTAGTAGAAATGTGCCCTGTTTACCCATGTGTTCGGAAATGACGTTCATCGGTATCCGCTTCTGGTCATGGAGGCTACCGATGAATGACATTTCCGATCGCATTGGTAAACAGGATGCATTGCTACTACGTCATTTCTGGCACACATGGCCATTACGCCATTTTAAACCACGTGGATAAACAAACATGTTGGCGATAACATCATTTCCAATCACGTGGGTAAACAGAGCGCATTCCTGCTACGTAATTTCCAGCACACAAGGCCGTGATGTCACTTCTGACCACGTGGGTTAACAAACATGGCAGTGATGATGTCACTTCCAGTCATGTGGGTAAACAAAAGCACATGGCAATGACGTCACTTCCGGAATCCAATTTTGACAGCAAGTAGGTCCATTAAACTACTATAGTGCCTAAATTAGTTGACTTAGTTTTCTTTCTCATAATTTACTTTCTTCAACCCTTACTAACATTGTGACAGAAAAGTGGCTTCTACTAGCTAATAACAGAAATGAAGGGAGAAACTAAATTGAAGTAAGCCATTAGCATGCTATTGTTCTCGTTCTTCACTTTCACTTTTTTCTTCCTAACATTCCATCTTTCCACATGAGGAACTTAAAGAGGAACTTCACTGTGTTCTCCAAATTTGATTTTCAGTTATTTTTTTGTGTGAAATGTGTCAGTGGTCTTTCACCCAGCTCATTATTCCAAATTCGGTAATTATATTACTTTCTTATACACAAGGTAGACTTTGAAGTTCATTCAGGCTCTCATTTCAAACTGCAAATATTTGTTTATTCCTGACTCCAGTATGTTATTATCAAACTAACATTGTATTAATTGACCTAAATTCGATGTTGCACAAATTTGCAGAGTAGATTTTGGGGATACCTGTGAATGTTGCAGTGAGATTTCTTCACATCTGGTTTTACTGACCAACATAGTTCCATTGGTAGATTCATCCTACTGTATATTAGCTAATGCATTCATGTCTTTAACATGCCCATTCTTGAAATATCTGGCTGGCTTGCAGCAAGTGTATTGACCACTGGGGACCATAGTCTATTGCAGCAGATTATTGTAAATCCGAACAATTAGGTGATGTTTCCCATTTTCACCTCCAAGCTCTGAAATAGTTAAAATCATATAAATTTGTATTAAATAAGTAGAAATTGCTTGATGAGCAATTAATGGATTTAGAAGGTCGTGTTGACTGGGAAAGGATGTTTTCCTATTGAACTTGTCAGTTAGTAAGATGTAGTTGAGCCATAAACGATAGACAGAGAGTTTCTTGCCAGGAGAAAGTAGGATGTTTTTGAAGCACATCTGTGTCCTTGGCTTGTTAAAGTTCATATGTCAACTGGAAGTCCCATGATGAGCTTAAAGTTCCAGACTAAACAAGGAATTGTTGAGGCAGGTCACAGTGATCTTTGTTGAGATAAGCGGCCAGTGATGAACTAATATAACATCCCAGCCACATGGGCAAAGCCCCAATTAACAGATTCCAGATGGTCATTGTTAGTCTGGACAACCTCTGAGCAAGAGACATAGAGCCAAAGATGATGACACAGCATCTTTTGCTTCAGGTATAAGAATAGGGGCATTTAGAGCCTAGGTTTTGGAGTTCTTCGAACATCAGAAATGCCAGCAGCATTCTTGCTACCTTAGCAGGCTCCCAGGTAGCTAGAGAAAGGGCAGAGGAAATCCATGACAGGTAGGTATTCTTAGCTGCTGGTCTGCTGTTTCTTATTTTCTTCTCTGTCTCTGATATGCCTTGTTTAAAGAACTGCCTAACAAAACTTTGTTTCTTCACCCACTGAATTCTTATTGTCTCTGAGATACTAAAAAAAAAATCTGAAGCCCATCAGGTCTAGCCAGCCTGAGTTGGCATTACAGCAAGATTGAGGCTGAATCGTGTACAAACAGGAAATGAACCCTTTCCATCCTGCTCTGGTCCCACTAAAACCTATCCTTCTGATATTTGCCCCTTTTTGGCTAAAAGTTACACATATTAAAAATATGGAAAGAAGTAAAATTTAAAGCATAGATGCACAGTCCAAGAATAAAGCAGGAATTATTGATATTTTTAAAGCAGTCTCAATGTGCTTATCTTTTCCTGGCCCATATTGGATATGTTCAAGTTGACATGTGTTTCATAGCAGACTGATTGTTATATGTCCCTGTGTGTAAGCACAGCATCCACTTTCTTTTCCAAGTCATAACCTATTCAAGCAGATGTCTCAGTGGGAAAGGAAGAACATTTCATTGAATGACTCTGAAACAATGGTCTTTCCTCCTTTATTTAATAAATTGTTCTTATTTCTGTTTTCTACAGTTCTAATATGATTATATTATGACAACTGTGCCGATTATATCAGGACTGCTTGAAATATGCTTCATGGAAACCTTTCTTGTTGCCACAGAGTCACTTGTATCCGAACTTATTTCTATACAGAGTAACAAACCAATAGCAGAATCAACTGTAATTCTGCTCAGAAGTAAGTACAGTAAAACCTCGGGTTATGACAGAGATCCATTCCAACAACCTCCATCGTAACCCAAAGCAAACATAACCTGAAGCATGTTTTCCCATAGGAATGCATTGAAAATAAAAAATCCCAGCTGGAACAAAAAATAATATTTAAAAATACAAAAGAACAAAAAAATGTCAGATACAATTGTCCAACACCACCACAAAGCCAATGGAGCAATCTCTCTACCTTTTCCACACCATTTGGGGACCTTATCCAATGACGACAATGGGACCTTCAGAGCAGTAAACACTGCATTCTGAGTTCAGGTGGGGTGGGAGGCAACCATCTTGTGTCCACAAATGGTGGTGTTGGCCATTTTGTTGTTCAGGACTACATTTCCTAGAATCTTTGTAGAACAAAATGGCCGACACCACCATTTGTGGACTTAAGATGGTTGCCTCCCACCCCATCCCTTTCTTAGAAAGGGCTTCCCCTTTTTCTCCTTCACCTCAAGAACTCCCCCTCTTTTCCACCCCAGCCGCTAATCAGCTGGGGAGTTCGATTGATCGAGGTGCGGAGGAGCGGGATCCAAGCAGGTTGGGGTGATGGGATATGGGAGAGGAACGTGTCTTGCATTTTTTTTTTTTTTTTGGTCTGGTCAGGACCATTTTTTAAAATGCATTCCTATGAGAAAATGTACTTCGGTTTACAATTTTTTCAGTTTACAATGAAGGCTGTCGGAATGGACCAATGTCATAAACCAGGGTTTTACTGTACATTTATGGTATATCAGTAAAATATTAAAGAAGCAAACCTCACTGAGTTCATATATCTGCTCTATGTATGGCTAAACTTTAATCTGAGGTTTCATCATTGGTTTAACACAGAGGTTCCCAAACTTTTCACGGTGCAGGCAGGTCATGTGGTTGAGCAGGCTGGTCACATGGTTCTTCCCACTGTAAAACACATCTATGGCTGTCATAAATGTATTTATAACAGCTGTGGCTGCACTAATGGCAGCATTTATACATGTACAGGTGTGTTTTACCTCTGCTTCTGGTAGCAGTGAGGGCAGCATGGAATGGATGATTTGGCACCACGGCTGGGGGCGGCCTGCAGGCCTTCGTTTGGTCACCCCTGGTTTATCATCAGAGAAGTAAAGGTGGTGTTTCCACAACAAGCAACAAAGCTAATTTCAATTTTCATTGCCTTTTCCATATGATGAAGAGAATTTCTGCAAATTATGTTACTAACAGATTGATGGCATGTATGTATTGCATGTATTGATTACATGTGAAACAACTTTCCCAACATATTTCTTCAGGTGCTACTCCAAAAAGGAACATAGACAAAATATCCTTCATTCCTCTACATTCAATTATGAACAGGAACCTGTCTCTCTCTTAAGCTTATGATGGGTGCAGTGATGGGATGTAACAGGTTTGCACCAGTTCGCCAGAACTGGTAGTAACTTTTCCCAGTGTCCTGGAGAACCAGCAGCAGCTTTTGGGGGGAACCACCTTCGGGGCTTACCTTTTCACTGGTTCCCCTACTGCACATGTGCGCCAAGCACTTGGTGTGCATGCATGCATACAGTGCTTGGCACGTATGCACAGTCTCCTTGCTGTCCTCCCAAGCGGGGAGGAGGAAGAGAAGCTGCTAGCCTGAAGCTCCCTATAGCCTGCTCCCCAGGGTAAGTGATGTGGTGTGTCTGTGTGCATTTTAATGTGTATTTAATACCTTTACCTATATTGATGTACTACCACAGTTCCTAAAAAGGCTTGGCGGCCTGGCTTGGGGTTTTTAAGCAAAGTCTTGGAGTTACCTCATCAATAAGCTACACCTGTGCTGTTCCAATTGCTGTTCCAATTGGAGAACCCTTAAGGAGGTACAGCTGTTTTACATTTACATTAAGGCATATTACCCTAGAGAACTGGTACAATGACCTTATCCATCTTGCAACATGGTGCTGCCCAGGCACTTATACTAACAGGAAAGTAGCGGGTTTGTGTTTGGGGTGGGTGGGTGGGCGTATTTTAATGTATTATTTATTTATTTATTTATTTATTTAATTTATTTACAGGTTTGAGTTGTGGGTGGGTGGGTGAGTGGGTGGGTTGAGGGGTATGTGTGCTTATTTTTATTTTATTTGATCCTGCCCACAACGTCATGATGTCATGATGTTAGCTCTGCCCACACTGTGATGACGTCACAGTGGGGTAGTAAAAATTTTGACATCCCACCACTGGATGGGTATCATTTTTTTGTTTGCTGAGGAACAGTTGCTGCATTATAATTTGTTTAGGAGAGCATTACCTGCCTCTGCAATGTAAGATTAGCACTAACATTTGTATCAAGTTACTATGAAAGATAAAGAGCTGAAGGAAGACAAAAGTCATATAGCCAACAGCAATGTTTGAATCCTATCCTGCCAATATTATTGCAGTAACTCCAGTATTACCATAAAATATTGAAAATACCATATGGATGTCATTTATGAATGCATGCTGAGTTAATTTTTTGATATGCATCTCACACAAATATTTATAAGTTTGTATGAAATCAAATGGCAAATAACTGTGAAAACACCTCTTCTCAAAACACTAAACAAACTCAAGTCTTTGTTGGCAGATCAATATGGGATTTCCATAGGAAACAATTGAAGTGTAGATTTAGCTCTTTCCACTGAGATGATAGCCCCAATTTTTGCTTATAATCTCCAATTTAGTATTATTGTCTACCTTGAGCACCTGGTTGTGGAAGGTCTCAATATAACAATTTTAAAAAAAATCAACTAAAACCAAAATTTGTTTCTAGAATTGCAAACTACATGTGAGGGTACAAATATAGATGTTCTTCAAGACATGGTATCTTTAATATACAAGATATATATCTCAGAAAGGTTTCTGAACTGTTCTTTCCTCTAGTTTGGTATGTGAAGGACACCTATTTTTAGTGCTAAACAGAAAGTTCTTTGGCTGGAACATTCTGTCAAAATAGACATACATTAATTCCCTCTGAAATAGTTTTAGGAATAATAGAGTGGAAAGAAACCTACGTGACGTTGCTAGGAGAAGCAGGAAGCTTACTACTGGCAGTGAACAAAATTAGTGATGACCCTTTTGTTATTTTACTGCAGTTGTTGTTTTAATTTTACATGTTGTGCTTAGCTTTGACATCCACCACTGTTGGCAATGTTATCTCAGCAAGCTTCTTGTTGGCAGCCAATTTTTTCCTTCCAGAATACCCATTGTAATGTCCCAGGTACCCTAGTGAAAAATGGTGGGCTGTTAAGGTTTCTCAACATTTCCTTCAGATTCCTTGCAAACATTCAACACAGAGACTTGAAATTGAAGCTGTAGAGAACTGGGCAGATGGTCCCTAATTCCACCAATCAAATAATACCATGTTCTTCTTCCATATTTTCTTGCTTAACAGATGCTTTTCTGCTAAGAAAACTAGACAGAAGGAGTTGTAAGAAAACATGGGACCTGGAAGTTAATATCATTGGGATGCATTGTAAAGCACTGTGTTTGATGCAGGGCAATTGCAGGATTAAACCCTCAACTAGATGCTCCTAGTGATGCTGCAAGGCCCAAATGTAGCTACGTCCAAACACAAGATTATATTGGTCAACCTCAAAGGGACTCCTTCAGAAGATAATAAAGGTAAAAGTCTCCCTTGTTTGAAAACCAGTCATCTCCAACTCTACGGGGTTGGTGTTCATCTCCATTTACAGCCAAAGAGTCAGTGCTGTTTGCTTCTGCAGACCTTTCTGTAGTCATGTGGCAGACATGGCTAGATTTTGTAGTTCATGGAACACGGTTACATTTCCCACTAAATTGGTACCTATTTATGTACTTGTAATTTCTTGTTTTCAAATAGCTAAGCTGGCAGGAGCTGGGACAGACAGTGGGCACTCACTCCATCACACACCACCCAGATCTTGAACTGCTCACCTGCCGACCTTCCTGTTGCTGAGCTCAGCATCTTGACCACTAAGCCACTACAGACCTCTCCTTCAGAAGATAGGTGTACCCTTTAAGATGCTGAACTTGGTGACTGGAAGTTTGGCAGGTCAGTAGTTCAAGACCTGAGTATTGCACAATGGAGTGAGTTCCTGCCAACCTAGCAGTACGAAAGCAAGAAATTGCAAGTAGATAAATAGGTACCACTTTGGTGGGGAAATAAACAACATTCTGTGCACTCTGATGTCTAGTCATGCCTGCCACATGTCCATGGAAACATCTGCAAATGCAGATAGTGCTGGCTCTTTGGCTGTAAACAAAGATGAGCACTGAACCCTAGAGTCAGATATGACTGGCTTTCAAGCAAGGGCAATCTTTACTTTTACCTAAAATGCATCTATTTTGACAACTCCTTCTCTCCAGACTTATTTGGAATTGGTAGTCATAAGATGGCTGGTGGTTCCCTTTGCCTCTTCCTGTGTGCCAACTTAAGAATATGCAGCAACATTTACCACCATGAAGAATGATGGGAAATGTTGTTCCCATGCTTATTGGCATCTCCATACCACCTTGTAACTGTCTGGGCGTTGTATATCTCCCGAATTTTGAAGTATCACTTTCTGGATAACAGCTTATAGAATCCCCAGCCTGCTATTAGGAATTCTGGGAGTTAGGATCCATTAAAGTAACTTTTCCAGGCTCTGCATATTCATCATCCTCTGCTAATTTCATTGAGTTGCACTGTGAAGGAACCATACAGCATAACGATGTCCTGTTATGGGATCAATGACCTTCCATGAGAGAAGTATATTATACCACTTTGAGCAGAATCATGATTTTATATCCAGTGTAACTTTAACGTGAGAGGAATGTGTGAGAGAGATGAGCTCATCCATATTGATCCTCAAAGCACTTTTGAGCCACACAGACATCTTCTGCACATTTGGATTTTGAGAGCTACTTAGTTTTTGGATTCCCAGATGTAAGCACTATAGGGTGGCCAAATCTTTCTGCATCCAAAGAAAATAATTTTGTTCTATAGCAAATACAGGTGAGGTTAACAGCAAGGGACCTGCTGCTGGGTGATAAACTCCCAGTAAACAGGCCTTGTGATGGAAATGCTGACAGTTGTTTACCTTCCCAGCATCTTCACCACCGCCCCTTATCTAGGGCAAGCTGCATTAAACACTCACATATCCCACCTGATAAATGCATCCTGTGTTCAATCTGATAAAACTTTTACTGACTCAACTAGATAAGGAGCTGAACATGACAAACAAGCTCATCTATCTGATGCATCAGTTCCTCCCACAGATAAGTAAACAGCCAAACATGATACTGTACATCACTGCCATGTGATTAAGGTCACCCTTTGCTGAGTTTCATTCCTGCAAGTGAAATCTGAGGTAAAAGAAAAGTTTCAACTGCCCTGGAGGTTTTACGGTTTCTCCATCTATTGTGTTTCCCTTGCTCAGAAGTCACTGCAGAAAAATATTGGCCTCCATAAGCAATAAAAATGTGACAGTAAATATTAGCACTTTAAATGTGAAATTCACTTGAAGGTTTCCTGACTTATTATCTTTCCTCCATTCAGTGTCACTTGTTTATTTATTCAGAGCTGTTCAGTCACTTCAGTTTGTGTCTGTGAGAGAGAGAGAGAATGTATATGTGAATGTGCATGTACACATTTATGCTAAAACAGAGAACACACCTCTTTAGCACTGATTATATGGCAATACTGACCACTTAAAATTGCATTTCCAAAGTCAAACTAATGCATATCAAGGCATTGCCCAAATAATTCCATCCCTCCGATAGCTAAAATGAATGATAAAGTAAATCACCAACTTGTTGGTGTTTGTTTATTGCATATATATCTCATTTTCATTCAGAATAGGTTGGTGTGTTTCTATCTCCTAAACATTTTATCCCAACAACATCACCATAAGAGACTGAGTCGCTGAATGCAAGGAAATGTATTGTCTCTAACACTGTATAATATATACAAATTATTAGCCAGTTCCTGACAATACAAAATTTTCATTTATGAAGACAACACAGCAATGGCCATACAAAAATCAAGCTTTTATGAGATAGCTGGAAAATTTACTAGAGCACTTGAAAAAATTAGGACAGTATTACAGCATCAACCACTTGGAGCCTAATCCAAGCAAAACTCAAGTGTTCTTTTCACCTTCAAAACCAAGAGGCAAGGTTTGAGTTGGAAGTTACGTGGCACGATTACAGCATTGTTCAGCAACAAAATACAGTAATACCTGCTCGGATAACGCTATAATCGCATAACGTTAAGTAATCTGGTGGGGGGGGGAGAATTGCATCGAATAACGTGAAGATCCTATGGGATGGATCGGATAACAACCGCTAAAGCCTGTGCGGTTACAATGTATCTCTATGGAGCTTTAATGTTATCTGATCCATCCCATAAGATTTTAACATGCATCGGATAACACTAAAAATCAGATAACACCAAGACTTGTGGAACCAAGTTTTAGCGTTATCTGAGGTTTTACTTGTACGTCAGTGTGACACTTGACAGGACACTCTCTTTTAAGCAGCACTGCCTGAATACCAAAGCCAAAGTTAGTACAAGGAACAAGATCATCTGGAAATTCACAAACTATAAATGGGGAACTCAACCATCCACACTGCATATATCAGCTTTGGCCCTGAGCATCTCCACAGTAGAGTATACTGCTCCAGTATGGAACACATCCACACATGCAAAAGAAGCTGACATTGCTATTAATGAAGGCATGTGTATAGTGACAGGATGTCTCAAACCTACACCAGATGAGAAACTGTACCCTCTTATTGGTATCGCTTCACCTAAGATAAGGAAAGAAGTAGCAGCAGATGCTGAGAAAACTAACCAAGAGAATTACCCTCAACAGCCTCTGGACAGATATGAGACTCAAGTCTGCTGGCTTAGCTCCAGGAAGAGCTTTATGGCAAGAAGAAATATTCTTGAGGGTATGCAAGAGCAAAACCAATTTAGAAGATGGAGGAAAGAGCTCACTGGACAAGGAACAACATTAAATAAAGATATAGCTGAAGAACTTCACCTCCACTATGTCACTTGGAGGACCATGAATAGGCTGAGAGTTGGAGTCCCTAAATGTAAGATCAGCATGCTCAAGTGTGGCCGGCTGGCAGACAACAACACAGTTTGTGAATGTGGAGAGATACATAATCCAGCTCATTTACTGGTCTGCCAATTACTGCCAGAAACATGCACTTAAGTTTGGCCAATGACACTTAAGTACTTAAGTTTGACAAATGACAAAGCCAAGAAAGTGGCTTCATTTTTCCAGTCCAGGGTTTGATCAGGACATGAAAGAAGAAAAACTGAACCCAAAATAGCTTTACTCATCCAAGAAAACAAGCTAGATCAGACTAACACAAAACTAATAGAAATGCTTCAAACTATTGTTAGAAACATACCTAATTGTGGCTCCAAATACTTCAGATGTTGTTAGGTAAAGGTCACCCTTGCTCAAAAGCCAGTCATATCTGACTCTAGAGTTCAGTGCTCATCTCTGCTGATGCCAAAGTGCCAGCACTGTCTGTATTTGCAGACATCTCTATGGACATGCGGCAGGCATGATTCAACACCAGATGGCACAGAACGCTTTTTACTTTCCTGCCGAAGTGGTACCTATTTATCTACTTGCAGTTCCTTGCTTTCGAACTGCTAGGTTGGTAGGAGCTGGGACAGAGATAGGAGCTTACTCGATTGTGCAGTACTCCGGAATCGAATTCCAGCCTTCCAGTTGTCAAGTTCAGCGTCTTAACCTCTTGAGCCACCACAGTCCCTCAGATGTTAGGTAGTAATGGTAATAAATGTTTTTTTCATTTATACAGTAAAACCCTAACTTATAGAATAAATCCATTCCGGGACTTTTTTTTTAATTGATTTTTATTGTTTAGTAACTGAAAACATATACATCAACAAATAAAACATATACTTGCACAGTTTTTCTTTAGTCAGTTTTTCTTTAGTCACAGCACATTTTCCCATAGGAATGCATTGAAAACTTAAAAAATGTTCCTGACCTCCTCAAAAAATCAAAATAAAACAAAAAATGCAGAACAATTAATAAAAGGGAATGGAAAATATGTGGCTAAAGCACATACCTTTTCCACCACTTGGCAAATGCTCCACCAGTACCATTTTCCTAGGCTCCAGCACTTCTTCCTGAGGGTCATTGTTAGGCACATCTTCCTCTCCAATGTCTGCCTGGCAGGACTGACCATGTCCTGGGCTCTCTTGCTGAAGAAGCCACTGGCAGGTGAGGGGACCTGCTCCTCCTTCAGCTGGCTCAACATCGGGACATGGGGCTGGATGGAAGTCCAGCCGCAATGCTGCTGTCTGTCTGTGCCAAAGGCTGCCCAAGGACTCACCCTTCCTTCCACCAAGTCATCATTACCACTGGGCTGTTGACCCTGTCCATGTTGAACTGGTGATGATGATTCAGTGAAAGGAGGGGTGAGTCCTTGGGCTGTCTTCAGTGTGGATGGACAGCAGCATTGCTGCCAGACTTCCATCCAGCCCGGTGGCGAAGTTAACCCGGCAGAAGGAGAAACGGCTCCCCTTGCCTTCGAGAAGCTTCCTCACCAAACCCCCCAGTCAAATCTTCAAGAGACAACTCTTCACACCACCCACAGAATATAAAATGGTGTGGGGCCAGCACCATAAACCCATCCAGATGCAGTGCACTCTGGGGAAATCCGTTCTGTCACTTGGATTTTTTCTGTGACTCGAGTTGTCATTTCCTCAGGATTTCCTTCTGTAAGTTGAGTTTTCCTTTACTTGAGGCTTCTGTAACTCAGGGTTTTACTGTACTGTAGTCTCACAGTCATCCCTTCTTCTGCATTAATGGCTGCTACTGCCAGATGTCCCATGGTGGTCCTGCTGTGTTTGGGGAACCTTCTCCTCATTCTAATCATTATGGCTACAAGCTGGAAGACTAGACCAGGTTCCTGACACTGAACTGGAGACCAAGGCTCTTCTGAAATCAAACTAAGGCCAGCACAGTTACTTTACCCTGGGACTGTTCACCTTATGAGTTGGTAGCTACTAAATTGTGGAAATTAGTTATCCTTAGGGCGTGTTACCCAAGGCTATGTTAGTATGTTTCGATCTGAGAAAAATAAAAAATAAAAAAGCACCTTCTATAACTAACAGATTTAGTTTGGCATGATGTATTATTGTAGATTTTGTGAATCCAGTTCTTCAAATGCAAAGGGTAAATGCAAAGCCAGTTAAGGATTAGGGATTTATATTAATTTTGCTAGAATTAAAATAACAGTTATAGCATACTAGGTTACAGCTGTATTATTGTACTTGTGACTTTCAAGATTACTTCTGTAAAGGAGGGGCCTATTTCCAACCTTATTGTATAAAGGCTCTATCTTGTCAGAAAACATATATATCTGTGCTCATAAAATGAATAAAATCTCACATTCTGACACTTTTTCTTTTGTAACCTTCTCACTTGTTAAAATGCAAAAGTGTGTGTGAGAGGGGGGGAGTGTTTCAGAACTTTGTAACCAGTCTGAAAATGTATACCAAAATTTTGCCTAGAGCAAAAGTTTTATAGTGGAGTTGTAAACCCTTGAAAAACAATGTGTTTATAATAGAAATGACTGAACAGCCTGAAGTAAAGAGGTTTCTCTGAGTATACCAATATAATAAATATACCTTGGTTGCCAGAAACAAATTTATTGTGATGGTTTTGCTTTCAAAATGATCACTTAGAGCTCAAAGTTTGGCTCCTTCTTGTGAATGTTTAAGTGGTGTTGATTTAAAAATAAACACTGAGAATAAAACAATAAGGCAGTCACAAATAAAAACAGTGGACTGTAGGTCTAAAGATGACTTTTGAAAAATAAGAATTAAGTCTTATTTTTAAATATTCATGCCAGGGCTTTGAAATAAATTTACTGAAGGAGCTCGCATTCTTTTTTGAGCTGATTTTGGTTTTATTCATCATGTACAAGCTTTGATTTGCCATAAAAAGTAGACAGTGGTTTTACTGCTTTAATTAGTTGCATGAAAATGAGGTTGGCTAGAAGTACGAGCAACTTTTAATGAACAAGCTCCTTTGAGATGTTGTATTGGAGAAGAGTTTTGAGAGTCCCTTGGACAGTGAGGAGAACAAATAGGTCAATATTAGAAGAAATCAACCCTGACTGCTCTTTAGAAGGTCAAATTGTGAAGATGAAGCTAAAGTGCTTTGGACATCAAATGAGAAGAGAGGATTCACTTGAGAAAGCCTTGATGCTGGGAAAGGTGGAGGGTGAAAGAAGAAAGGAAAGGGGGAGGCCAAAAATGAGATGGCTAGATGGTATTGTAGACACAATGGTCACAGAGCTGAGCGAGTTGAGGAGGATGGTGGAGGACAGAAGTGCCTGGCAGACAGTGGTCCATGGAGTCGCAGATGGTCGGAATCGACTGTGTGACTAAACAATAAAAACATAGTGGGTGGAGGAAATCCAAGGATGCAAAAAACATGAAACCATTTCCTAACATACCCTGTATCCAAAGTCAATCTATACCACACACAAGAATAATAGCATAATTGGGATACTGCACTTCAGTCTTTAAAAATGGAACATCTCTTACATTTGGGGACCTAAATTTTAATGGTAGACTTTGCCACCTCTGATTGGATTCATATGTGTCGCCAAAGGAAACACACAAAAAGGAAGATCCAAAAATACAAAGATAAGTTAGGAGGCAAGATTAGTATTCCCAATGTTAGCCTTGACTATAGAAATACAAGGGAGCTTATGACAAAATATTTGCTGCCATAGTGAAGTGTGTAAAGAAGAAAATACACGTCTTAAAATGGACAGAAACCCAGATAAGTTTAGCACTTGGTCACACAGAAAGTCACTTGGAAGTCTCTTGGAAAGTTCGGGGTTTCCACCAACACTATTCTTTGCATGTGTGGATAAGAACAGACACCTTCACACCATGGTCAGTGAACTCTTTGCCCCCACCCAACATGTACTTTGATGTTAGTCAGCCCAAATGCTCTTGACCTTGCCAACTATTGGGTGAAAATTTGGTGATATACTGTATCAGGGATTCCCCTAGCGATATGTGTGGCTGGATAGCAGAGTAGCACTTTTAAGCTCTTACGCAGCGAAAGCCTTAGTGCAATAACACACACACATATGCCTTCAGTGGAAAGGTGCGCTTTACTTACAGTGAGGGGAAGACAGACATACACAGGACTATATACAACAGTCTCTCTCTCTCTCCAAGCCCCACAGTAGGTAGACAGCTTGGAGTCCTCTGTTGGCTCCAACTCCAGGAGCACTCAAAAAGTCCTGGTGATCCTTTAGCAGTTCTTTCTTCTCAGTTGAAGAAAAACTCTGAACACCATCACCTCCTTCAGTGTCTCAGTCCTTCTCAGTATATAGACTCCTTCAGAATAGCAACCTCCTCACAGATAATCTCCTCCAGAATGAATACCTCCTCCAGTATGATAGCCTCCTCCATAGATCTTTCCCAGAGGGCCACAGTTATACCCCAGTGTTGCTGGGCAGATTCTCTAATCAGCCACAGCTGGGCTGTTACAGGAGCACATGGACACGGCATGCACAGCCTGGCCATCAGTTTGAGGCTCTATTATGAACACCTGTGTTCAGAACACATGGAGGGCCTTAAAGTTGTACTATTCCACTGGGCAGCAATCTTTGTACAATACCCCCAAATGAAAAATGTCCTAACATACTGTATGCATTAATAGTGCTGTGGTACTTCTGACACAAAGAATTTAAAAGACAGGGAAGATAAGATATAACATGTCCCATCAACTGGAATAAAATACAGTATTAAGCAGCTCAGAATACAGATCACCTTGTCAGAACATGCCTTGATATGGTGTAGTGCACTGTATTAATATACATTCCAATAATGACAACAGTCGTACCTTGCTTAAAGAGCATAATGCATTCCACAGTGTTGCTCTTTAAGTGAAACACTTGGAAAAAGCAACACCACTGCCAACAACCCACCTGCCCACCCTGTTTTCAACGTGGGATAAGCCAGATGCAATATCTTGGGCCAAGTAGGAATTTTGGACCCCAACTGAATGGCCTATTTGGGGTTGTTTTTGCCTACTTCACACTGAAGCAGGAGTGGGTAATTAGGCCTGGGTGGTCATTTTCCTCAAGCCGAAAGTTCAGAGGGGACTGAGGATCCCTCCTGGGTTTTAGGGTACAGACCTGGAAGTTGGGGGGGGGGATGGATAGGGCTTGACCCTGGCTGGGGTCAAAGGTCAATGCCAACTTCCAGGGTTTCCAGTGCAACCCCCTCTGGGCTTCTGGTCCCTGTTAGGGACGTTTTGCATTTTTGTAATAAAGTGGCCCTGTTTTCTTTCATGCTGGAGTCTGTCATTTTGTTTGAGGAGTGTGTGTGATGGGGTGGAAAATATACATTCCAATAATGACAACAGTGGTACCTTGCTGAAAGAGCATAATGCGTTCCACGGGGTTGCTCTTTAAGTGAGTTGGTCTTTAAGCGAAACCCTTTGAAAAAGCACTGCCACTGTAAATGACTGATTGTGACTTCTGATGGGGGGGTTGCGAACCCCAATTTAGTTGTTAAGTGAGTTTTTGGTTATTTTTAGTTGAGGGTGACCGTTCAGAGAACATTTTGCTCTTTAAGCAAGTTAGTCTCTAAGTGATGCACTCTTTATGTGAGGTTTTACTGTATATAAATGTAGACATTTGAATACATGCAGGTTGCAAGCAAAATAGCTGCTTCTGTACCTTCTTTTTTACTGATGCATTTTTCTTACATTGTTACCTTTCCACACATGATAAGAATGGCTGCTATTTTCATAGATGCATTTTGTCAAAGAAAAATAAGGGGTTATGGAAAAGTACAGACAATTGAGCATTATGGGTATTTTAGCTTTAACTGTAATGGTCAGTGATGGGGACTTTCTTGGTCTGGCAATAGGCAAAAACATTTCTGATGACTTACCTTGGAACCCAACTTCATTGATAAAAGCATATTCAACTGTCCAGAATATATCATTTAGATGCTTTTGGACAAAGTGCTTATTAGCTAAATGAAACTCTGTTCAGGTAAAATGTTTTAGAATTTAACAGTGCAATCTTGTCACTTGAGAGCAATTACTTGCTATTTTCAAATCAATTCTAGATGGCCACGAGAAAACAGTGCTGTTTTTCTTAATTCCAGTAATAGAAGGACCTAGTTCTAAAGTGTGGGGCTGTGATTTAATGGCTTGAAATGGTTCTTTTTGTCTGTTAGCATGAGCAATTGTGTCAGTTGAGCTCCTCTGTGGAGAGCAGACAAACTACACAGCAGGTTCACTGAAATCACCCAAGTTCCTCTCTACAAAATTGCAGAGTGACTGCACATCTTTTTCAATCTTGGAAAATACTCCTCCTCCTCCTCCTCCTCTTACAAAACATGGTCTATGATGCTTGGATGTTCTGGATGGGAAGAAACTGTTTATTTGTGGTGTTTGGGACAAAAAGATATGGCAAACATGGAAATGAAATAGTTATAGCAGAAGGAGTTACGTCAATCTGTCCAACTGAGACAATTCCAAAAGGGGAATTATCTGGGTATACCAATGATGCATTAATCAATAACATATAGCAAGCCTTATTACAAAAGCAGATGTTATTTGGATGAAGGAAAGTATCGTGAAAAAATAAAAGCCAACTGAGAAGGTAAATTACTGTTATCATATGGCAATCTGACCCATTTTGGCAATGAATGAAGGCTAACAATTTCCTACACTTCTGACTGTGCTCCAATTTTGTTGTCATTATCCACTGTTTTTCTTGCATAACTGTAATACTTTAATCTGGCTTCTTTTGGATGACACTTTTAATTTCATTACTGCTCTGTAACATGTCAGAAATGTATTGATTTTCTTTTGATTCCTTGTCTGCTGTACCTTCATTTCCTGGATCTCATTCCCTATCTAGCTGTTTTTCTAAAAAAAAAATCTCCAAATTAATTTTACCTGTGAATAGATCATCTCTGGCTAAAACCTTTTGTCTCACTAGGGAAAATGAAGTACAGTAATACCTCAGATAGCATTAGTATCGAATAACACTAAAATCGCATAACATTAAGCAATCTGGGGGAAGAATTGCATTGGATAACATTAAGATCCTATGGGATGCATCAGATAACAACCTCTAAAGCCTGTGTGGTTACAATGTATCTCTATGGATCCCATAGGATTTTAACATGCATCGGATAACACTAAAAATCGTATAACACCAAGACTTGTGGAACCAGGTTTTAACGTTATTCGAGGTTTTACTGTACCTCATTTGCAGCAGAGGAGTCAGCTCTATATCCTTTTAAAGTGTATGACAGGGTTTCTCAACCTTGGGCCTCCAAGTTTTCTTGGACTTCAATTCCCAGAAGCCTAAGTCGGCACACCTGCTGATCAGGGCTTCTAGGAATTAAAGACCAAGAACATCTAGGGCTGTGATGGTGAACCTTGGCACTCCACGTGTTCTTGGACTTCAATTCCCAGAAGTCCAAGTTAGCACTCCTGCTGTTCAAGGCTTCTGGGAATTGAAGTTTAATAACATCTGGAGTGCCAAGGTTAACCATCACTGATCTAGGGGCCCAAAGTTGAGAAACCCTGATATATTTCAGGAGTGGTTTACCATTGCTGTATCCCACCCCATGTATTTCTATGCCATAGCAGCAACAGCCTTCTTGACTCCGAGTCCAATACTATATCCACTATACCAGACTGAGGTCACTCCAGTTTTTCTTGTATTAGCATGTAATAATTAGTCCTGTCCCTTCTCTTCTCCTTAAAAGAAGGAGAAAGATTAAGGGCCCATTGACGTAAGTTTGTCCCACATTTCTGCACCAATACTGAAGCATATTAACAAAGTACAGGAAGACAGCTAATAAGTTGACACAACCTAGCTCAGCTATGGGGCTGAGATCCTGCTCACATGTAGTTCTACACAGGAGTAGATAGCTTTCTTCTTCAGACTTATAATTGCCTATGTGAAGATAAAGGTGCTGGAGGAAGGGTAGGGCTAGCAATTCTTCCTTAAGCATGCCTTCTGTAATGCCTCATTTCTCATTTGTTTGACCCACACTGTTTTAGGATCTATTGTTTCTGTGGTGATTCAAAAGGTGAAGAAATATAGGTGGGAAAGAATTAAAGCAGTGTTTAAATGTAGAGAGTGTTTTTCCAACTATACAGCTTACACTAGCCATTCTGATACATTTACAAGCTGTGAGTAGCTTTGAGGACTTTAATAATCTTGCACCTTGTTATTTTAAGGAGGAATGGGAGAAAAAGAAGGAAAACTACCCATCCATGATCATAGGGTCAAAGTAGACAACACCCTCAGCATGTTTTTAGAAGAGGTGGTTACTCAAATGGTAAAAGGTATTTGTTTTATTATGACTTATGATTTCTCTATTGTATGTATTTTGCTTGCAGTGTGTTTTGGTTTTGATTGTCCAGCGGCATATAAACAATTAATTTTAGAACTCAAATTTTTGAAGCATTTATCTCTAAGAAAATACCATTGTGGGAGTAGAAAGAGAAGGAACATGCAAGCCCCTTCATGCCCATGTTGACCCTAACAGAAATAGCATCATCCACAGGATCTACACTTTTTATCTTTCACCAGAAGACAGATATTTTCCACTGCCTGCCATTAGTTTGTATGATAGAACAAAAAGAGTAGACAGACAAATTCATGGAGGAAAGGTTAATCAATACATTTTACAACTAAAGGGAACCTCACTTTTCAGAGGCAGTAGATCTGAAGATAGTATAATGGGGGAAGGGAAGGAATGATTGATTTGTGCAGAACTCAGCAGAAATAATGCTGACATCATAAAACAGAGTGAAGGAACTACACTTCCCTTAAGATCCCAGCTAGCATAGCCACCACCCTAAGATTTGTAGTCCAAAATACTAAGTTTCCACATCTTCCATTGTATATGGATGTACTCATTGATTACAATGTATTGGACTGCATTTTGGAACAATACACAACTTGGGTGGACAAACTTTTCAGACATGTGTATGTTGTTGAACTCCCCCCCCCCCCAGGGACTGCATCCCAAGTTTAAAACATTGCACATATTTGTTGTCTACTTTCCCTTTTGGGGCTGGTGGTTTCAGGTGGATACATACATTTTTAAAACACCGTCAGCAGAGTAAATTACTTCACCCATTTCTAGTCATGGCTATTATTATTATTATTATTATTATTATTATTATTATTATTATTATTATTATTATTATTATTATTATTATTATTATTATTATTATTATTATTAGACTTCTATGCCGCCCTACTCAGTAAAACCGACTCAGGGAAGCTTACAGAATCCATCAATATCAAAGTTACAGTACAACAAAAATACTGTATGATACAATATAACAGAGCAATTAATACAATAGTTACCACATAATAGGTCAATGCACATAACCAGTCAATACACGATAAATCCATACACAATAGATCAAACCATCTCATAACTATCAGTACGCATTAAACCCAAACCAACAAACACACAGCATCCCCAGGCTGACATCTTAGGGGATGGAAACTGTGGCAGTGAAAGCAGCATTTTGAGGCCATCTGGCCCAGTTCCAAAGGCCAAGTCCCAACTTTTATCTCCTGGCCATGGGTGGGGCCCGGGGGATTGATGGCAGGTGTTCTCAGCGTAGACTGCAGGTCAGCGGGCTGTCTTCTGTGGCGAGGAGCGCTGAGAACACCTGCTGTCTCTCCCCCGGGCCCCACCCATGGCCTGGGGATAAAAAGCTGAGCCGGCTCCTCGCTGCAGAAGACAGCCTGGGTCCTACCCATGGCTATGGTTTCAGATGAGCATTAGGGAGATGAAGCTAACAGTGTGCACTCAAACCACAGAGTTCACTGTATGGTCCTGGATTAGCCACTGCCCAAAATCTGATCTCCCAAAGTTATTGCATAAATAAAACCAAATGGGTGAGTAGAAAAACATACCCTTGTCCACACCTTCCTGGACAATAACTTAGTGGGACAGAATTATAGGCTCAAAATTATAATAGTCATTACTAATTTAAACCCCATTGATTTAACCACTAAATCTTGATCCTAATGAATAAATAACAAACATAGAGAATTATAGTTTCCCCAATATTTTAGGTGAGTTTCTTCATTACTTTGCTTTTAAAAGATTAATTAGGCATGGTATTTTTCAAAAAGTGATTAATATTACTGCTATTTCCGTATCTCCATTTTTATTTTATCCTAGCAGCATGTTAAGCAGTAAAATTAGATGGAAAACAGAAGTGGCATCATTACACAGCTGGTGTTCATCAAGGGGCAAGGTCAGGCAATCAGTTTTTGCAAGCAAATGCAATTGTAGAAATGAAATGCCACCTGTAAAAGTAACTCTGGAGAGGGTTCATTTGTTCTTGTACACAAGTAAAGCCTGCTTGTCAGCCTTCTTGTGCACATACAAAGGGAAAATAATTCTCTCTGGTATTCAGTAGGGCACACTGTAATGTCTCCAGTCATCTTCTATAGCATGATGCTTTGCTTCTTACTTCTGAGGAATTGAGAGCTGTTATCTTGTAAGAAGCATGACATGCTGTGTGTCTGGAAATACTGTAAGTTATTACACAATAAACCAGAAGGCCTTGCCCAGTGGTGGGATGTCAAAATTTTTACTACTCCACCGTGATGTCATCACAGTGTGGGCGGACCTAATATCATGACATCATTATGTCATGGGCGGGGCTGAAGAAAAATAATAATAAAAACATAAAAATAAGCACACACACACACACACACACACACACACACACACACACCTCAACCCAGCTTCGAGTGATAAGCCAGTCATGCCCGCTCCTAAATTGAGACTCCTTGCTCATGGTCACACACAGTGATGGGAGGTTCTCACCAGTTCGCCAGAACCAGTAGTAAATTTTCCCAGTGTCCCGGAGAACCGGTAGCAGCCTTTGGGGGGAACCACCTTCAGGGCTTACCTTTTCACTGGTTCCCCCACTGCACATGTGCGCCAAGCACTTGGTGTGCATGCATGCCTACAGTGCTTGGTGTGTATGCATGGCCTCCTTGCTATCCTCCCAAGTGGGGAGGAGGAAAGGGGTGTGTGCGTCTGTGTGCGTGCTTATTTTTATTTTATTTTGAATTTTTTTCTTTGGCCCTGCCCACAATGTCATGACATCATGATGTTGGCTCCGCCCATGATGTCATGACATTAGCTCCATCCACACTGTAATGACATCACAGTGGGGTAGTAAATTTTTTGACATCCCATCACTGGTCACACACGCTCTGGTCACCTCCAGACTCGACTACTGTAAGGTGCTTTACATGGGGCTGCCCTTGGTGGCCATCCAGAAACTGCAGTTGGTTCAGAATGCAGCTGCTCAGGTGGTGTTGGGTTGTGGGCATTATGCATTTGGCTCACCACTGCTTCAGGAGCTGCACTGGCTGCCAGTGTGCCTCTGGGTGCAATTCAAGGTGCTGGTAATTACATTTTAAGCCCTACATGGTTGTGGGCCAGGATACTTAAGAGACCGCATCACCCCAAGGACATCTGTCTGTCCCACCAGAGCGGACCAGAGAGGTTCTCTTAGTGTCCCATCAGCTAAAGAGGCGTATCTCTCTAGCACCAGAAGGAGGGCCTTCTCAGTGTCCGCTCCAGCACTATGGAACATCCTGTCAACTGGAATCCATCTCCAGACAGAGCTGCTGCCCTTTAGAAAAGGTTTAAATGCTTGGCTAGCAGGGCAGGTGTGGGACACAACTAATATGGTGACCCCAGCCTATTGGTTGCTTTGATATTATCCTTCTCTCCTACATTTTTAAATATTTTAATCTTTTTAATGTTTTAAATTTAAATGTTTTGTCAGATGGTTCATTGTTTTAATTGTTTGTATCCATTCATTGGGATTTGTTGGGTTTGATATCTGGGATGTTTTTATGATGCTATGTGAGCCACCCTGAGTTGCTCTGCAAGGAGGGCAGCACACAAGTATGAACAATAAATAAATAAATAAATAGAGCAAGTGAACACCAAAGTTCCACCACCTAGCGAAATATTTTCAATAGGGAGAAGGGGGGCAGAGGTCTTTCTGCTCAGGGCTTCTTTAACTCTTTCAATTCTGCTTGGCAGCACATCCAGATGCCAACTGGCGAGGGACACAGGAAAAGGCCTATGAGCTAATGATAGAGAGTCCTTCAAAGCATGTGAAGATGTCTCTGGACACACAAGAATGGCAAAGTGCCCTGGGATATAATTTTCATTTGGTATTTCTTTGCACCAAAAGATGAAAATTTTATTATTGAAAGGAAGAGGAGGTGAAACTTTGACAGACCATCTACACCTTTAGAAATTTGCTGCTCTGCCTTCATACTTTTGCCTCACGGATCTTGGATGACAGATGGAAGCCAGATGAACTTTTTAATAACTCCTTGCTGTGGATTGACTCAATACAAAGCTATAACTCTTTCAAGATGATCAGGATGTATTATCTGTAACATCTGCTCAGTGATGTCCTCATGCTGTGGGTCTAAAAGAATTATAATTTATTATGTCCACACTTTGGCTTATTAATGTTTTGCAAGATATTAGTTTCTCTTTCTCTGCCAGAATATTTCAAGAACAGAGGAATGGCTGGCTGGATGGACAGAGGGACTGGCTGACAGAGAGAAAAATCACAAGCTTTTCCATGATCTATGTACACACACATACAATACCCAGTGGTGGATAGCAAAAAAAAAAATTTGCTACCACACTGTGGGTGGATCCTACATCATGGGCGGAGCCTACATCATGGGTGATCTAGTCATGCCTGCCATATGGCCATGTATACATCTGCAAACACAGGCAGCACTGGCTCTTTGGCTGTAAATGGAGATGAGCACTGCACCCTAGAGTCAGTTTTGGTTGGCTTTTGAGCAAGGGGGACCTTGAATCACTTGCAGGGACAAAACCTGATGGGGCAGAGCAGGGAGGTGGACGTGGTCACCCAATTTCACTAAAAAAAAACCCGCCCAAAGGCCACCCAATTTCACCACCACCCTGCCCAAAGGCCACGGGGGGGGGTGCGAACCTGTTGCTGCCTACCACTGACAATACCACATGCACAGTATGTATGCGATTATGATCTTTCATATTTGATCGCTTTTGGACTTTTTTACTGCTTTGCACATTTAAAAATATATGGCAAAACTAAGTCAAACAAATTCAAAAGAAAGATGGCAGACTAATTTAAAATGAAGATCACAACAAGGACGTATGAGCTTTGAAAGAATTAAGATGGCACATATTTATAGAATATACTCAAATTTATGTTTCAGCACATCTTAAAGCAGAATAAGAAAAGGAGATATTCTTCTAATGACCCTCCTGTCCCCCAACATATTTTAGCATATTTGCCTCATAATCTTTCATTGATCATCAAAACAATGATGTGCTATTCTTCACCACAGAAGGATTAAGATAAAGTTTCTCACCGCTGTGTAGTTGTTTGCTTTCATCAAACTCAAATGGGTTTGTTTGCAGATACCACAAAGTGTATTTACATATTTCTGTAAACAGAATCTGCTAAGATGTTCTTGATTGCACCTCATTCTTTGTCAATGTTACTTTTAGAAGATCACATGTATAGAAACAGAAAGATTTGTTTCTATACAATAAACCACACTGGGAGGGAAATGTCTTTCTAGTTTGCAACCTCACAAACCACAAAGACAAATAAACTGCATTCTTACAGATGACATGATTGCGATGATCTAAAAAAATGGGGGCAGTATACAGAAGAAAGATGTTAGATGAAACAGCATTCAGTGTTAGAGAGAGGAAATTGGTGTCTGTGAATAACACATTGAATTTTTGCCATTGACTGAGCTATTGTGAAGACACAGAAGCACAGAGGGTATTTTCCTCACACACTCATAGTCTGCAGCTCAGCTTCTGTGGTAGAAGTGTGATTGACATGTACATGAGTGTCTAGTGGGGCATTAAAAGTATTAGTGTTAATAAAGTATCACTTAAATGCTGATCTATTATTTTAGTTCTTGTATCAATCCTGTAAACATCTACAAAGCAGCAGTGTCAAATTCATTTCCCATTTAATGGAGGAGTTATTTAGAATCGTTTTCTGTTCCATGAGAATAATATCAGAATGGGAGCCTAAGGAGATGTAGCTTGCTTAAACTGAAGAGTGAAGAAGTCACTTGCCTATTTTTCATCAGCAATAAGTCTAGCTAAACTCTTATCTGAGGGGAAAATCTAAACACTTTATGCCAAACAAACATTTCCAATTTTTACTTTGATACGTGTGAGGCATCAGATTCACTCTTTAAAGCTTTTGCATTTGTGTTGAATTGCTTGAAGTTTAGTTGTTGTTATGTGCTGACAAATCACTTCTGATGTTCAATGACCCTAAAGGGGGCTTTGAGATATTAACTATTGCCACTTCTAAATGAATTTCCATGACTAAATGGGGATTTGAATCTAGTTCTCCTAAGTTCTAGACCAACACTTTATCTACTATACCATACTAGCTCTCATAGTCTAGTTATTAATTTCCAGTTTCATGCAGTGCTGTTATAGTCTAAATGTTAAGACAAGTCAACACAGTGTTTATAACTCCCAGTCACCGATTTAGCACATTACTATATGTTTTAAATATATATGGATTTTTGGCACCACACAATAAGGTCCATATATAAATTTATTCTGAATATACATGACTCTCTTAGGAGATAAATGTTTTCACTCCTTGGGACCCGGATGGAAACAGATAGACTGGGAGGTGCTAGTCCTCATCAATAGGGCCATAGTTGTTTACACCAATTCTGGGATCTGATTGGTTCACCTCATACCTGGCAGGAGTCCAGCAAAGGACCAGAAAGAGTTTGTAAATGGTAGTTGACAAGGAAACATCAATATAAGGGAGAAAGGCCATCCAACCAGACCTTATCTCTGGAAGTCTTAATTATGGTAACTTAGAACAGATAGATAGATTCTTTTTATTTAGGGGAGGTCATGTCTTAAACATCCTTTCTCTAAAACAAAATTTTGATTAGGTTATTTTTCTATGCTGAGATCTGTAACTTGATTCATCAAGAACAATGCTACAACTTCAAAAAAAACATATTTTCTTCAATCAACGTGTGTTCATTGGAATTGGGATGCAGGGGTAACAGACAGTAAGTCCACTAGTCTCTTTTTTTTTTAATGCTACCCTTCCTCTCATAAAAAGTAACTTGGCTGGTCTCTGTATACAGAGAAGTCCCAGGTTTTGGTCACCCGGGCGTGGCTGAGAACGAATGGTGAACATACATTCATTGCCGTGAGCTTTGGGTGAGTTCTAGAGGGGGATTTTGGAATAATCCACCTTGGATTGAATGCCTGAGATGTTCCAGAGCAAGTGAGGAAGAGTGTGCATTCATCATAGAGGCCATCCAACCATCCTTGCTTCACTGCAAGGACTTTAGAGGAGCTTATTATAACACAAGTAGTTATATCACAGTTTGGGGGCTAAAGAAATAGTAATTAGGGCAGGCAGAAGTTGCTCAGTGTTGTAAGGAAAAAGATCTCAGTTTCTGCACCCTAGTAGAACTGGTTCACCCCTTTCTTCCTGGTCACACCACACCCTTTAGCCTCTTTAACCGACTGCAGCCTGTATCTTCTTAGTGGGGCAATTCCACCATGAATTCCCCTATACTCCACCTGGCTTATGGAGTTGAGTGTATGTGCAGGGTTTGCTTGTGGTAGTGCGAGGCCAGAGCAATGTGGGTCCAGCACAACTCTTTATTTCCAATCAATAGACACAAAGGTTCTATGTTTTAATGGTTTTATTAAAGCTTTCTTAAGTAAGTGGTTATAGTATAGGTTTCAGACTTTGGAAACGAGTCATTCCCTTATAAAAATAATAACTCTTGCTTGCTCCAGGCCTAGGGCCTGTAACCTTTACTCATTTCCATTTCAGAGTTGAGGCTCCTTTGCATCCACAAGGCAAAAGAAAAAGAACCTTCCCGCACTTTTCCTTTTATTCCAATCTCCTTCTCCCCCTTCTTACCTTTTCATGTGTAAGACTCTAGCCAACCACAAGGAGCTAACTCTAAACTCCACATTCCATCCAGGCAAGAAGCCTAGATATTACTTAAGGATACTTAAGAGACCGCATCGTCCCAAGGACATCTGCCCGTCCCACCAGAGTGGACCAGAGAGGCTCTCTGGTTGTGCCATCGGCCAGAGAAGCGCACCTCTTTGGCACTAGAAGGAGGGCCTTCTCTGTGTCCGCTCCGGTCCTGTGGAACCTCCTCCCAATAGAACTACGCATGCAGACGGAGCTGCTGTCATTCAGGAGAGGATTGAAAACCTGGCTGGCAGGTCAGGTCTGGGGAATGGATCGATCGATTTCCCCAGCTGGCTGGCTGGTTTGACACCCAGTGCCTCCTAGCTATAATGCCTAGCTATAATGCCTGGTTTTTAATGCTAATTTTAATTTCTAAACTGGTTTTAAATTGTTGTCTTGATGATTGTGTTGGGAATTGCCCTGGGTCCCTTTGGGGAGGAGGGCGATAAACAAATTTAAATAAATAAATAAATAAATAAATAAATAAATAAATAAATAAATAAATAAATAAATAAATAAATAAATAAATGCAAAAGGCAGAGGGGAAAAGTGAAAGCCAAAAGCTTACACTTTATCCAGTGGTGGGTTGTTAAAATTCCCAGTACCCCACCATGATGTCATGGATATCGTGGGTGTAGCCGATATCATGATGTCATAACATCATGATGTCATGGGCAGAGCAAAAAAATTTTAAAATTAAAAAATGTATATGCATATGTCAAAATTCTGTTTGATGCATACGCAGTTCTTTTTTTAGTGTGCATGCATCAAACCTTTATTTGACACATGTGCACTAAAAAAATAGAACTGCTGCTGACACACCTGCACCCATGGAGGAGGCGGACGCCGCGCCCAGCCCGGAACTCCCACCACCTGTGTCCCGAGGCCACGCTGGGGCAGGGGGCTTAAAAGCCCGACAGGACACTTTGCTCCCCGCCGCCACCGCTGCTGCTGACACACCTGCACCCATGGAGGAGGCGGACGCCGCGCCCAGCCCGGAACTCCCACCACCTGTGTCCCGAGGCCACGCTGGGGCAGGGGGCTTAAAAGCCCGACAGGACACTTTGCTCCTCGCCGCCACCGCTGCTGCTGACACACCTGCACCCATGGAGGAGGCGGACGCCGCGCCCAGCCCGGAACTCCCACCACCTGTGTCCCGAGGCCACGCTGGGGCAGGGGGCTTAAAAGCCCGACAGGACACTTTGCTCCCCGCCGCCACCGCTGCTGCTGACACACCTGCACCCATGGAGGAGGCGGACGCCGCGCCCAGCCCGGGACTCCCACCACCTGTGTCCCGAGGCCACGCTGGGGCAGGGGGCTTAAAAGTTGCAGGAGCGGCTGGACTGTTGGTATTGTTCGAATCTCGTGTAAATTTGAGGTTCTGTAATTTTTATTGCTGTTTGAAACTGATACCTATTGAATTTTGATAATGTAATGATGTTGAGATGTTTTGTAATGATTATTATTTTTCCTATGATTACATGTTGTGTTTATAATTTGTTTCTCTGTGCTTGTGAACCGCCCTGAGTCAGCCCAATCCGAGTAGGGCGGTATAAAAATTGGAAAAAATAAATAAAAATAAATAAAATGTGTCAAATGGAGTATTGATGCATGTGCAGTTCCAGGCAGCCATTTTGGCTGCCCAGAAATACATTTTTGGAGGGGGCCAGCGAGGTGACCGAACCAGTCGCCCAGGGGTCGTCCCCCCCGGTGACCCCTCCTAATGGGGTGCTACCGGTTCAGGTGAACCAGTCCAAACCAGTAACATCCCATCACTGACTTTATCCCTGACAAGTGTTTAATGAGAAAGAAAGTTCCGTATTGAGTAATATGGGAAAGCATATTTATTAGTTATTGTGTTATTTATATATATAGATTTTATACCCAGCCTTTCTTCCAGCAAAGGGATCCAAGACAATTTAAATGTATTTAAAGGACAAATATGAACACAGATTACAGTCCAATGAATTTCAACCTTAAAAAGAAAGTGAACATATTACAAATTAAAAATGATGAATAAATACTTTACAGCAATTTAAAAACAAATATTAATATATTAATAAAATATAACCACCAACACCCTTTGCATGTAAATGCCCTCCTTAGTAGCTAGCCAGTTACTTATTTGAAATTTGCAAGAGAAATTTCCCCCTCTGAGGCAGAACAGCAATGAGAATTTCCTTGGGGAGGCCACCAAAAAGTTCCTTCTTCACCAGCCATCAAATGCTCTCTAGACCATTTGCATTCTGAATGCTTATAAGATGAACTTTGCCAAGTTGTTAAGAACTGATTTCATCTTTTGATATCTGCTTGTTATTGGGGTGATGTACCATTGGAATAAGGGACTGTGGTGGCTTAGTGGTTAAGACACTGAACTTGACAACTGGAAGGTTGCTAGCCCAGTGGGATACTGGGAGATAGTAATAATAATAAGGTTTGGGTTGGAAAAATCCCACAAAATTATTATTATTATCTCTGCGCCACTGCCGAAGTGCTCCAGACTTGCTTCCACAGGGCAGAGGGGAGCCTGGCAAAAGGAGCCGAAGCGGGAGCGGAAACTGCCAAGATGGCCCTTGAAGTTATAGGTAGAATCACATGGTGACACGTCCCAGTATCTCACTGGGTCAGAATGGGCCTGGTTTGAGACCCAAGTGCTGCATGACAGAGTTGAGCTTTCCTCTCTGTCCCAGGTCCTGCCAGCCTAGCAGTTTGAAAGCATAAAATTGCAAGTAGATAAATAGGTACCATTTTGGTGGGAAGGTAAACAGCCATATGTCCACGGAAACGTCTGCAGATGCAGACAGTGTGGGCTCTTTGGCTATAAACAGATGAGCACTGAATCTTAGAGTTGGATACAACTGGCTTTCAAGCAAGAGCAACCTTTACCTTTACTTTTACTTTACCGTTGGAATGCCAAAGTATGCAATAACAGCTGCAAGGTTTTGAATGGAAAACTACCATTATTCTGTTTTTAAAAGCAAATATTGAAACTGTGGAGAAAACAAGGTAGAATAGAAAGCCACGTGGGGACATACAAAAAGCAGATGAATTCTACTAGCCACACGACAACAACTCTTTCCAAAATTCATCAGCTTTTTGCTGAGAGTTCTTACCTTGACTGGCTGATTTGTTTTGATATTTAAACCTACAGATTTTGTAAAATAGGATCTGCATAACTGGTGTGTGTGTGTGTGTGTGTGTGTGTGTGTGTGTGTGTGTGTGTGTGTGTGTGTGTGTGTGTGTGTGTGTGTGTGTGTGTGTGTGTGTGTGTGTTTTTAAGGGCAGGTGGAAATCTTCAAAAGACACTGTGAGCCCTTGCTCTGGCTTCACAGTGTGTGGGATTCTTACCCACTAAAACCACCTCCCATTACGTCCTGCCACCCCACGGGACCGCCGTCAGGCATTACTTCATAGGGGGCAAAATGGCTATTAAAAACCCTCCTCCAATTTGGCTCCTAGCCCTCCTTCTCCTCTATATCTCTGGCTGCCCTCTTCGCAGTCTCTCCACACGTCTAAGTTCCAAGATGACCCCGGCTGCATAATTGGACACCGCGACCCAGGTAGTCTCCCTACTCAACATCTCACTGATGATATCTTCTGGAGACAGCTGTTGTCGAAAATGCCTCTGTAGAATTTCCCGTTCTGCATCAAAGCGTGGACAATGAAAAAACACGTGCTCTGCATCTTCCTGCACGGGCTGGCAGACGGGGCATGAAGCATCATCATCCAGCCTGAAGCGGTGTTGATAGGCTCTGAAGCAGCCATGTCCTGTCAACAGCTGTGTGAGGTAGTGGTCCACCTCTCCATGCTGTCTTGTCGACCACGCCCTGATGTCTGGGATAAGGCGATGAGTCCACCGTCCCTTGGTTGATTTATCCCAGATCTGCTGCCATTGTGTTATCCTCTCTTTCCTGGCTTCTATGGCAATTGTGCGTCGTTCCTTCTCCTGGTTTTCTCGCCTCTGCTGGTAAATCTCTGCCCGTTCCTCTGCTATCAGATGGATCGGCATCATATCAGCAATGACACACACGGCATCATACGAGACTGTTCGAAATGCCCGAGCCACCCGCAGGGCACTCCTACGGTATATTGAATTTATCTGACGCATGTATGATGTCTCTGGTGTGTGTGTGTGTGTGTGTGTGTGTGTGTGTGTGTGTGTGTGTGTGTGTGTGTGTGTGTGTGTAAGATACATCTGACATTTTTTAAAATCCTTTTGGAATTGTGTCAACCCAAAACATTTTACTGTTTGAAGGAAAACAGCAGATCCCTCCCCCACTTCATCTGCAGTAGTTACATCTGCAGGGCTTCAAATTTACCATTAGCTTGGCTTTAGTAGCCTTACTAACCTAATGATTCTCTTGTAATATTTCTATGCCTCCATCTGCATGCCTTTACATGATTCATGGTTCAAAATAAACCTTATAGTGAATTATTTATTTATTTATTTATTTATTTATTCAACTTGTACAACCATATTCCCTACAATTTACATGTTTCTCCTTCCATAATTTGGAATGCCTCTGATATCTTTGTTACATGATCCACAATCTATCTTGTAAATTAAACTACTTTAGTTTCCACTTGATCACAAAATAAAGGGCTTTAAATGCAAGATGGGTAGATGAAGAAAATCATGAGTTGTAACAAATAGGCAGTTGTTGCCACTTGGGGAAGGACCTCTGTGGAAAATGGGACACATCGTGCTTTTCAGCTCATAGTTTACAAATATAGAAGAAGGAAAACATTCTTGTTTCAAGAGAAGAGTGAGAGCTAATTAAAATGACTCCCACTGAGTTTGCCTATTTCTGATACAATTTGTTCAAATATTTCTATTGACTGATAATTTGATTTGTTGGGGACAAGCAGGAATCATTAGGGTAAACTGTTGTTTGCCATTACTGTTATTTTTAAAGAGTGGATGACCTCCTGCAACTGGTCTGGGATTGATGGGTCCTTTTAAAATGCAACCACTAAGAAGTTCATATTGGTCACACAACACTTAACAAGACAAAAGATGTTGTTGAGGTTCAAGTTATTAAAAATAACAAGAAGTTTATCCAAATAGATTTTCCACCAGCTTTTCAACTTTCTACACTTTGAAATATCCTCTGTACAAGATTTGCTTAGAAAATGTGTTCCTGATGGATATTGACGATGCTTCCCCCCCTCCTATTCTCTTCCTCACCATCTCTCTTTTGTTTTTCATTGCCTGAATCAATTATCCAGTGCTCATTATTTGTGGGTGTCTTCACGGATGAACACCTTAGTTCATAAGAAATAATAAACACATTTAGAAATGATTTTGAAGCACAGGACTGTATCTATGAATTATCTTGACCTTTATGGGATTTTTTTCTACATCTCCCAGATTTATATTTGCTAGTAAAGATACTAGCGCATTTATATTAGTTAATGTTGAGAAGCAAATAATTGGGAAAACAATTAACTCTTACAAAATTATGGGGGGGTTTTTTGCTCCCAAGAGGAAGTACTGTAGAATTCACATTAACATAATATTAAGGTTCTTCATTAATATAATTCATCACGATTTTTAAAAGATTAGATTTCTTAGTATAACATCCTCTCATCCTGTACTTATGTATAGATATTAAAATGAAATACTGAAACTCCTCACAGTTTTATTAGATGTTCTTCTCATTTATCTTATATGTTTATCACAATCGAAATCCTGAATTAAAGAGAAATATCTATCACATCAACATAACAAGGTTAGCTTCAAATTATAACAGTCTGGAGTTATGTACCAAATGTTTGATCATATCTCTAATACGCAAAAGCCAAATATTCACTCCCCAATCTCCTCACATATTTATTCTTTCCTTAACAGTCTGGATCTAATGCAACATGGACTAGGTTTAAAATATCAGTTTAGAAGTAGTGTATTTACTTAACTTAAACAAAGGGATGAAATGCATCTCCAAAAGCTACAAATAAAGAGAACAACAATGGGCACAAAGCTGAGCGAGTTGAGGAGGATGGTGGAGGACAGAAGTGCCTGGCGGACAGTGGTCAATGGGGTCACAGAGGGTCGGAATCGACTGTGCGGCTGAACAACAACAATATCTGAGAGAGAGAGAAAGAAACAGGCACAGACAAACATCAGATCCTAAAAGGAAAGATAATTATGTGTCAGGTGACATGTTTAGGCCAAAGTGTGTTTTCTTATCTTCAGGAAAGGCAGGTTTTTGGTTTGTTTGTTTTTTTGAAATGATTGCTGCAAAGAATAAGCATTCAGTCAAATGATCCCCACAAAACAAAAGCAAGCTGATTTTTTCAATTGCAGATGGAAAAAAGCTTGTGTTAAAATAAGCGGACAATGTTTTCCAGTGAAGAGTACAACAACTGGAATTGGGTTGAAGAATTATGCCAGCATTAATTCTATCTACAAGAACATAAGTGAGGAATTGCTCCTAATTAAAAAATCACAGAATCAAACACCTACCTTAGTTTCTGGACCACCAACAATTTGCTGCTAAGATTTACAATGATGGATTTAGTTCACTGAATATAAGTAGAGTAAAACACTGACTTACATATGCCTTGGTTTAAGTAAAATTCAACTCACGTATTGATTTTCTGCAGAAAACATGTCCCGATTTACATAAATGTCACAATTTACGTATTGTTCTTTCCCCAGAGTTCCTATGGGTTTGCTTTGTTTTACGTTAAAAAATCATGTTTTCCTATGGGTTTGCTTTATTTTATGTAAAAAATCATTTTTCTATTGGTTTGCTTCAATGTACATAAAAACCTACAGAACAGACTTTTTATGTAAATTGGGAATTTACTGTAGTAAGATTCTGATCAGTATCTCATCTAGTTTATTTGGACTATGAACTACTAATGAGTTGAAGAGTTATACGCATTTTGAAGGCTTTCCTCAGGAATTTTGTATTCTTTTCCTCTCTTTTGTCAATTGGTATTCAATTGTTTGGTGTTGTTAATCTTTTCAGTTATCTTTCTCACACTAAGTCAGACGAAGGGAACTATGGACAGTAGTGTCGTGTGGATTTCAGCTGCCCAGGGCTTAAGCCAAATTTGCCACCACCTCATGAACACTGGTGCCCACTCCCACTACAGCTTCTGGGAATTGTAGTGCAACAACACCCATAGCCCAAAAAGTGCCGCCTGGGGCAGGCTGGCCCCCCCTATGCTACGCCACTGACTACAGAATATATTCAACAAAAGGTGGCTTCATTTTGGCAGTTTCACATCTGGCCTAGACATGGAAGAAGAAAAATATTTTCAGTTGGTTGCTGGCATCCATGCAATAAGGAAAACATACCAGTAATTTCAAGAAACTGTCAATCAAGATTTGGCCTTTTTGAGGTCTCTGGAACAACCTTAGCAACACCATTATAGAATGTGCCCAAAACACCAATGGGAACGTCGTGGCCAAAGGAATGAACAATGGATCCAAATAGATAATGGAAACTGATTGATGAATGGAAAGTCATAAAACTAAAATGGGATCAAATCTAAGATATAGGTAGAAGAAATGAGCCAGCAATACATAGAGTTTGACTGGCTGCTGAAAAGCTGGAAGAAATATAAGAAGGAATGGCTAGAACAGAGACAACTAAAACTGCTCTAAAACTCCTTATTGCATTGTTAACGAACCAGCCAGAATGAGAAAGAGCCAGTGGTGGGCAGCAATAGGTTTGCACACACCCGGGAGGGGGGTTTAAGAAAATTGGGTGGCCTCTGGGCAGGGGGGTGGCAAAAGTGGGTGGCCATGCCCACCTCCCTGCCCTGCCCCATCAGGTTTTGTCCCTGCAAGTGGTTCAAGGTCTTCCTTGCTTAAAAGCCAATTATATACAACTCTAGGGTGCAGTGCTCATCTCAATTTACAGCCAAAGAGCCAGTGCTGCCTGTGTTTGCAGATGTATACATGGCCATATGGCAGGGATGACTAGATTGCCCGTGACGTAGGCTCTGCCTGTGACATAGGCTCTGCCCACGGTGTGGTAGCAATTTTTTTTGCTTCCCACCACTAGAAAGAGCTTTAATGTTCCAATCAAGGATAAGAAAAGGAAACTTCTGGTCACTCACGAAAAGCAAAATGAAAGATGGGTCAAATACTTCTAGAAAACCTTCAACCATACAACATCAACAAATAGCATGTTCAACAAGAGCTCCAAGTGAATATCATTGAGATCACCATTGAAGAGGTTAAGACTTTGATCAGGGTGAGCTATTAAGATTGTGAGTGCCAATTAATGAGAAAGAAGTGAACTTGGGAGACTTGTAGCTATTCTCTGCTATGGATCCCTTCTACTGGGCAGCTAAAGAGAACTTAATTAGCAATTAAAAATTGTGCAACAGAGTCATACCCCATTGCTGTCATATTCTTCATGTTTTCAGGCCAGAGTTGGAACAAGAGAAGTTCCTGCTGACAATTTTCCATATTTAGGTCCCACATAGAACCTGCATGGGAGCAGAAATCTCTTCTCTTCAGACTCAGTTCTGAAAACATCCAGAATATAACAATAGAGGGACTAGAGTATGCATAGCAGTGACTTTAATAACCTTAATAGTGCTCGGATGCCTCAAACATTAGTGTAGAAGGTGAAGTTCTTTACACATGCTGAAATAGAATGTGAATGTGAATTTTGGTTTACGTTTTACAGCAGATGGCTAGAGAAAGGTCATGTTAATCTCTTCCAAAATCTCTGGTACTCCTTCTGCTACCATCCTCATGAGGATTGAGGCAGGCATAGTCAGACACACCACTAAGCAACATGCTGTTGTGATACAAACATAGTGTGCACTTGTAGTAGTATGGCAATTTGGTTTTAACATAATAATTGGTCTGATTCCATTTTAATATTATAACTAGGTTTTTTTTAATGCTACAACTGGTTTTTAATCATTTCATGAGCTGCCTTGGGTTCTCTATTGAGAAAAAAATCTACATATAAATAAAGTAACATTACATGAAATTAAATTAAAATCTTCCCCAAGGTCCTCACTAGGCTGTGGGTTTTGCCCACAAAGTTTCTTTCTTTGCCTTCTTGTTATTGCAATGGCTGTATATAAACAACATGGAACAGCACCAGAATCTGTGAACATGAGCAGAGAATTAATTCATACTGTGTACATTGTGTGTCTAGCAATGATTGAGAATACTGGAAAAAAGCAGAACCCAGATCCAAAAAACAAAAGAAAAGGCAACACAGACTGGAAAAGAGGCCCACCTAGTTTGGCACTGTCTTTTAGAAGAGATCTGTGGGGGTCTGTCATATCTTGTATTTATTCCTGATAGGATTAATTTCAGTGTATGATCAGACAACCTTCTCAGTCATATACTGAGTCATATACAAGGTATACATTGTTTCATTGTTCACACGCTCAATTTATCTTCAGGAGATGAGGGCAACCATTGTTTTTCTCATGGTGAAGTAAATTTTTCTCTAGACATCCACATCTTATTCATTTTATTTTTCACTGGCAGAAAAAAATTATTCCAGGAAATGTTGGTTTGCCTAATTTACAACTTTTGTTTATCTAACTGCTTCTAGGCATAGAAATCTAAAAATTAATATTGTAATTCAAAAATCATTTTAAAATGTAACTTTTTGAAAGTTACAGGGACATTTATTTCGCCTTATATAACTCTTCCAGCTATGAATATATATGTAGGCACAACTGCTCAAATATTTGTGAAGACTAACCTTAAATTAGAGGCAAATACTTAAGTGACATTTCAATCTAATAATGCAGGAGCATAAAAGTTACAATAAATAACTAGGCAGCAACAATTCACTTTGATCAATTACTAACATAGAGGAACTTACATGGTATCTATTCAAGCTATATAACAGCCAGCTTCTGTCAGGAAACAAGTTTACTCACAAGTAGGTCTTTTTGCCCACCAGTGGTTGCTTCCTACCTCTGAGCTACTCCCTCCAGCTAAGCAAACCAGGATTCTAGATTAGTGTAGCTAAGGTAGGGAATAACCAAGTAAACACTCCAGGCATATTCTGGTATTTTAAAGGTATACTGTAGTCAGAGTAAGTTACAGAAGAAATTTTATCAAACGTTCAGAAAGCACATCAAAATAAAGAAAGCTTCTCTAATTGAGAGGAAGCCCAAAGGCTCCCCTTCTGGCTTAAGCAAATACAGGGTCCGGCAGCATAACTTCCTTTTTTAAAATGCCCGCAATTCAGTCGGTTGATGTGATAGCGGAGCACTAGTGGTCTCGTTTGAGAGTCGGGACTATAAAGTTTTGTCCTGACACAGTTCAGCCACCATCATGTGTTGGAATAGTGTGGAGGATGCGTTTGCCATTGAGGTCAACTTTTCGAGCGTGTATTCAGTGATCGCAACCCAGCATACAGCCTGCTATGCTGGAAAGAGTAATGACAAACCCCAGAAGTTGGTTTACTCAGTGTATGGAGAATGGGGGACATCACCTACCTGATTTGATTTTCAAAACAGTGTAAAACAAAACTTTAGGTATGTGCCTACATTATAAAAAACAAATAAAAAAATTCTGATTCATACAATGGGTTTTATTCAGTTTTGAAAGCAGGAAGTTATGCTGCCGCACCCTGTACATGTTTGGAGTTCAGCCTTAGCTGAGAACATTGGCTCAAGAGAGCATCTTGGCCCCATCTTCTGGGTTTTATCTCTTCACACACAGTCCACCACCTTGCTTGAATCATTGACTGGATTCCCCAAAAGGAATCCAGTCAATGATCACACAGTATAACATGTCCATCACACATTAGGCTCCATCTCCTCCAACCCACGAGGCTAGCATGTTTTCACATTCCAATCTCTCTAAGGTATGTCCTAAAGGTTCTCCCACACATAGAAATCTCCATCTTGGATGAGGCTAAGTCCAGCACACTAATCCTGCCCTGACAGATTCCTTTGCTAAGCCTGCTGTTAAAAAATACATCTTCACATGAATGGGGTGGTAGATCACATGGACTGATTGATTCTCAGCCTCTGTTTTTATATATATGGTCTTCTGTTTCTATTAGATTCTCCCTTCATTAACCCACACTGTGAGTAGTGTGACCAAACCATAAAAAGAAATAGGTGGAAGGTTGTAGCAGGAAATGTGGCATATGGTACAAATTTATCTCTTTTCTCACCAACAGATGGGTGTGAATATTTTCCATTGTATCCAGCCTGACATGATATATTGGGGGGGAGGAATAGCTGCTGCTGTTTGCCTAATTTTGCATATTTGGAAAAAAGTTGTCCTGAATAAAAGTGAAATCTTCCTGAAGCAGAACTCACCAGCCCTGCAATGCAGGCGTTTAGAACTTCAAGACATGGGCTGTGTTGATATGAGAAGAAACCATGAGAAAACAACAGTGTAAAACAATTCTAGTCTGTTTAATTTATTTCACAGGCTGCATAACATGTCTTTTAGTTTTCATGCTTTGTTACTTTCACACAGGAAAAGGGTTCAACCAGCCAATCAAGCAGAATAGACAATTAATTAAAACTATCCCTCAGAATTCCCCAGGAAATCACAGAGGCTTCTGGAATGAAGGCTCAGTTTGACTGTGACTTCTCATTCTTTTTTTCTTGTATGATGCAATATTTGGTTTCAGGAATTTCTCTGCTTTGCCATTGTGTTGCAGTTTTGCAACATATATCTTCAAAGAAAAGTTAAAGTCATGGTCCTCAATTTTGTACCTTTCAAGTGCCTTGACTATTGTTCCCATTTCTTTCAGATCAATGCATTCAGAAGTTGATGCATTAGTAACTTGCTCTTCCAAATCTAAATACATCTTGTTAGTTTCAGCTGATTTATATTGGCCTACCATGTTCAAAAACCATACCATATATAACCTATTGCAGCTGTGCTGGAATTACTTGATAATAGCTCGTCAAGCCATTCTAAGCCACTTAACATTGAGCTTTTCTGTAACATGTGGTCGTTTTTTCTGTTCATGTTTCATCTGTTTAGTTTGGAAGGGCATCACTGGAGTAGAACCAGATCATTATGAAGATTGAGGCTGGTTAACTTTCAGGACCATTAATGCACATTGACTAGACTGGGAACAGAAACACAGTGTTTAATTTCTCATAACATTGTTCCATTATCTCCCAGTTCATTAGATTGTCATCCTCAAATGTGGAAATTATCTCATGTTTCCTTGTTATTAATTTTTTCCTTCAGCTGACCTTTGCGTCTGTTGTTTCCTATCCCAGTAAATATCAATAGGGCTGCCGGGAACTGTGCATACGTCAAACTTTCATTTGACACATGTGCAGTAAAAAAATAGAACTGTGCATGCTTCAAATGAAGGTTTGACGCATGCGCAGTTCCCGGGAGCCATTTTGGCTCCATTTTTTTTTCACGGTGAGGCGTCCGAACCGGATGCCTCAAGAAAAAAAATTATTCCTAGGTGGTTGCTACCGGTTCGGCGAACCACCCAGGAATCTTGCTACCAGTTTGTGCGAACCGGTGCGAACTGGGAACATCTCATCACTGTGTTTAAGGCTAGAAAAACAAATAGCTAGTTACAGAGAAATCATTATTTCTAGGCAAAGGCCTTTGGAGGAACTGTTCTAGTCTATTATGTCAAGTGAAACATATAGACTTGGTAGTCTCCAGATTGTTAAACTTATTGAGTTGCTACAGTGCATTAGTTCTCTGAGTACAGTATGTGCATTGTAAATCTAAGTAAAATCTAAGTACTGGGAATTGTCAGGAACACTATATTGAACTTGGTAGAAAGCCATGCATCTGTGAAAATCATGTGCCTCAGTGTTCTCCATTGACATTCAACCCAAATTTTGTCTATTTCAAATAAGGAGGCTGTTTATGCCATATGAAGATTTGCACATATTTGTGGTTTTTTTTTTTAAAAAAAATACTAACTGTGAACATGTTTGAAACATATACATTTTCTCCTATTGAGAAGCAAACTGCATTCTGACATCTGTATTTTTTGAATGTTGCAACAAAGTTCAGGTTTGTGGGGGGAATACACAAAAATGAGTCACTTTGATTTGAGTCAAGGAAAAGACTTTTGGTTCCTGTGGTTCTCAACCTTGGGGGTTCCAGAAGGTCTTGGACAATGATTCTCAGAAGACCAAATCACTGGGTTTCCTAACCAGGGTTTTTCATCACTGTCATCTGTGAACATCTGGGACTCTAGGTTTGGAAACCAGTGTTACAAAGACTGATATATTTTAGTCTCCTAAATGATAATAATTATAACTGTTTCAAAGAATTATCTGACAGCAGAAGGCTTTAAGTAGTAGAAGAGGATCAAGACAATAGTGTTGGCCTAATTTCTACTTTCTTGTGCATGCCAGCCCTCATTTCTTCCACAGTGGCTAGAGGGGTATTGCACTTGAGTTTTCTTAAACACAGATAGTACTCTGTACATGATCAGAGATCCTGATAAAGCTCACGGTCTCATGAGAGATTCTGATCACTTAGTGCTCTACAGCTATTCTATTTACACTCAAGCAAAAACAAATAGAGCACCCCTTTAGGCCTTGCTGACCAATTCAACAAGATGAAGGACTAAGACAGGGGTGCCCAAACTAAGGCCCAGGGCCTGGATGCAGCCCCTGATGCCAATTCATCGGGCCCACAAAGCTCTCATCGCTCCTGGAAGTGGAAGTAAAACACACCCATATGGACACAGTTTACTTCTGCTTTCAGGAGCAATGAGGGCTTCGCGAGCCAGATGAATTGGCATTGGGGGATGCATCTGCCCCATGGCCTTTAGTGACTGGCTCCCTGACCCATGTGGTCGGCCCATGGACCAAAAAGTTTGGGCAGCCCTGGATTAAGACATGGAGTTTAGCAACACCAATGAAGGACTGGCCCAAATTTAGGGATGGAGGAATTTAGTGATAATAATAAGATACCCATGTGGAGGAGGTAGAGCAGAGATCTTGGAGGCTGTTTGTGGCTCTCTGATTGAAGTGTTTGCCCCCCCCCCTTGATTTAAACTCATGTATACAAGTGAATGCATGAATATTTATTTATTTATTTATTTACTCACATTTACTATCCCGCCCCAATCAGGAAGACCCGACTCTGGGCAGTTTACAACATAAATTACAATCACAGATTAAGTCTATTATAATGGTGATATTTAAAACCTTAAAAATTCATAAAAAATTAAAAATTAAAACAGCGCAATAGATAAAAAACAAGAGCAGGAGGGGGTGGCTGTCCCTTAGATCAATAGTCCAAATGGCATGGCTACTAGGCAATAGAAAGCTGCCCCATTTATCATTAAAGCAAACCATGTCAAAAAGTTGGTAAATGTTTTTCATAGTTTACCCTAGGGGTGGGGAACCTTTTCCTGTTGCAAGGCTGCATGTACTTAATATATATATTAAAAAACAACACTTAATTTTAAAGTTACATTGGATACCTTGGAGTCGTTATTCAGCAAGGAGTCTGTACCGGTTCTGGTGAACTAGTGTGAACCTGCTGATGCCCACCCAAAGACATAATTTGGACACTTATCACTAACTTGATGGGAAGGACATGTTTCAGGAGGGAAGGAGCCATTGAAGTTGGGCCCTTAAGCTGTCTTGGAACATGGGAAGAGGGCCAGACAACATGGAGATCTCCCTCCAAGTTACCCCATCTGTAAAATTCAACACCACAATCCTGACGTACTTAAATTCCGCAGGTGCTTGGACTGCACTGGAAAATATGTACTGGATATGTGGAAGGCTAGCTTATGAGCAACTACCAGCTAATTGGCCTGGAACTTGTGTTCTAGGGTGGATCAAACCATCTTTCTTTCTTTAGCCAATAACCAGTAGACAGTTATTCAGCGTGTCTGTCTATGATAGATTGGGAGCAGTAAGGAAAAGGAGGTCTGTTATGTACGAGGGTACTGAAACAGCTTTTTCCAGGTTCCCATACTACCAATGAACACAGGCAAGCTCCGGACGATGGAAAATTACAATAAGCTAGCCTTGGAGCATCTTTTGGTAAAAGAGGGGGGTCAGTGGAAAATTTAATCTTGATAATTACTGCCAACACATAGAAGAGTCAGGAAAAGCGTGGCTCAGTAAACCAAAGAAGTAAGACAATTAACTTGCAATCCAGAACAACACTGGAGCACAGCTTTCAATGTTAAGGAATTTTTTGGAACCTTGTTGCCAAAATTTCCAACATTGCAAGTTCTTTTGGATACGTAGGACACCTTGGATGTCTAGTGATAAAAAGGTGTCATCCCTTATATGATAAGCATGATTCCTCAGATGGCTAAAGTAGAAGCCTTAAGAAACTGTGAAACTGAGAGTTGTGAATCTTTACGTTTTGAAAAGATTCAGAGGGGGGAATGATGTGGCATAATCAAATAATAGAAATAAAATGTGAATAAAATGGAAATCAAAACCTTGCTTGCTGCTAAAGAAACTAAGGCCGCACTAAGGCGACGTGGCAATTTAGAAATTCTGTTTACAAAGGGCAACTGGAATGCTTACGTGGACCAGAATAAGGTCTTGATGATTAAATGAGTAATGTTTGCTAAATAACCCATGATCAGAAATGGTGAGGTTGACCTGGACTTGGGTCATAAGAAGTATATGTTCCCTGATTGCAAATAGAATATGTTGCTTAAGTTTCCTTTGAGACCCCTGAAATAGGTAAACAGATGTTATGATGAAAGTATGAAATAATAATTTGTATAACCTGACACTAACATGTCACAGCAATAAGGTCAAGAATGTATTGGGTAAACAATATGTAGGAAACAGTGTATAAAATGTTCTGTCTTTCACTGTTCAATATTCTGATCTTTGGAGTGACAACACTCATGAGAATCATTATTATGCATAATAAACTCTTCTCTGTTTGACCAAAGGAATGCTGTTTTGTCCTACCTTTAAATGCTATAACAACTGTGTGCACCCATACCAATCTCTCCAGTGAACTGGAGTCTATTATCCCTGCTGATTAATGACTGTGATCTGCTTTGCAACAGAGAAGGTTCCCAGCTGATTGGTGGATACCGGTACTAACAGACCAGCTGCAGTCCCTCTCTGCTGCCATTAGTGAATTGTTTTCAAATATTTATTTGAAGTGTCATAGTGCTATTTTTTTTTAAAAAAAAATCCATCATACAATAATTATTTCTTAATTGTTTTTGTATGTATCTTTGATATTGTCTTTTTATGTACTTATTTTTTATGGCTGCTATTACAAATAAAACCAACCAAAAACTTGCTTAACAAATAAATCGGGGTTCACAATCCCCCCCAAGTCACAATTGGTCCCTTACAATGGTGTTTCACTTAAAGAGCAAACTCGCTTAAAGAGCAATCCTGTGGAATGCATTATGCTCTTTAAGTGAGGTACAACTGTATTATGTACTGTAAATGGTGACTATCTGGTTAAATATGCTGTAGAAAATTGAATGAATGAATGAAATGCTACTAGGTTAAAAAGTTAATTTAAAAGAATTCATTCCCATTACTCATTAATAGTGTTTTAAAAGCAATCTATTGCTACTGCTGGTCACAGTGCAAACAACAATCAACCTGTCCTTACATTGGTGACTACTTTTTAAAATTTGTGCTGCTTAAATACAATAATAAAGCTCTTAATATTGATAACAAAATGCCATGAAACTTGAAATATTCCTTTAAAAATACTTCTAAAATGTTTTAATAGACCCTTTAAATGAATTTCTAGAAGTAACTCATTATTCCAGTAAGGTAACTTTATTCTGTTCATTAAACTGCCTTTAAAATATGGCTTAGCTTTACCCTGCAAAAAACAACAACAAAAGCAAGCAGCTTATTACAAGTCACTGTGTTCATTGTAGCTCACTGCTTCCAAGCACCGTATCCAGGATATGCATGCAAGAGAAAGCATGAGGCAAAGATTGACAGGGGAGGGGACACAACATTTAGATATTTTTGAGCAATGGGGGAAATATTTCACATTTTATTTGCTCAGCTGGTACTTGCTAAGGTCTAGCAATGGGAAAATTCATTTTTTACAATTTGACACCACCACCCCATTTGCATGTCCCATTTCCATAGTTTCAACTTTCCATTAGTCCAAGTATAGTCAATAAAAATCCCTGAAATAGATAATATACAGTCAAACCTCACATAAAGAGTGCCTCGCTCTTAGTAAAGAAGGTGGTTCAAGTTTACCCAGCTAGTGAAGGCCACACAGATAGCACTTTATTGCTTAAAAGTCTTATTCTGCTTTTTAGGTGGCATGAGAAGCAATTTAGCCATGTTGAGGAGACCCTACTGCCCATGCCCTAATTCACACAAATTATTTTAAAAAGTTACAATCCCTCTGGGGACTAGAATGTCTAAAGTTGCTTTTGCAGAGAAAAAAGTCATTTAAAAAAGAGAAAGAAGGTTGACTTTTGTTTGTTTGTTTCTTTTTTTTACTTGTACTCCACCATCGCCAATGTGACTCAGGGCAGCTAACAAAGTATCACAATATATCTCAAAGTATCACATATACATCAAAACACAATATATCCCAATACAACCCACCACAGGGAAAGTTCAAAAAAGGTTAGGGGGAGGAGGAGGAGCTCAACAAAGTCCAAGGCCCGGCTAGCCAGTCCAAACCTCCGGCCAGCTGGAAGCCCAGGGGCGGGGCAGCAGGTGTCCTCAGCTGAAACAGCGGGCCATCACCATTTCTCCGGGAGCTGCACTGGCTTCCAGTTTGCCTCCGGGTGCAATTCAAGGTGCTGGTTATTACCTTTAAATCCCTAGATGATAGTGGACCAGGATACTTAAGAGACCGCATCGTCCCAAGGACATCTGTCCATCCCACCAGAGCGGACCGGAGAGGCTCTCTGGTTGTGTCATCAGCCAGAGAGGCGCACCGCTCTGGCACGAGAAGGAGGGCCTTCTCTGTGTCCCCTCTGGCCCTGTGGAACCTCCTCCCAATAGAACTACATCTGCAAACGGAGCTGCTGTCCTTCAGGAAAGGATTGAAAACCTGGCTGGCAGGTCAGGTCAGGTCTGGGGAATGGATGGATCAATTTCCCCAGCTGGCTGGATGGTTTGACACCCAGTGCCTCCTAGCTACAATGCCTAGCTATACTGCCTAGTTTTTAATGCTAAGTTTTTAAGCTTCTTTTACAACTTTTAATTTCTGAACTGGTTTTAAATTGTTGTCACTATGCTGTTGTGTTGGGAATCGCCCTAGGTCCCTTCAGGGAGGAGGGCGATAAACAAATTTAAATAAATAAATAAATAAATATTCTGCTGCTCGAGCCCCTTGCCCTTGTTTTGAGCCATCCCATCCTTGTTGAGGATGCTAGAATTTGTGAGGGTTCATTACATCCTTACTTCCAAGACATACTATCTCCAGTTAATAATGCAGGCATGTATCCTTTATATGAAGACAGCTGGGCCTAAATGTTTCATGTATTGCATGCAAACACATGGAGAGCCACAACATGGATGCATTTTTAGCTGGCTGTGTACTGCAGCAACAGGTTTGAATTGACTGTCAATGAACCACAAAGGAAGCAATATTGTGCTGAGCATAAAGCACATCTCCACAGAGAAAATTCAGATGTCAAATATTAATCTCTGTAGCATGAAATTATTTTTGTATCTAGGCTTGTTTCCCCATTGCTGAGATTACTTTAAAAAATAAGAACAAATATATATGCAGGGTTGAAATAGAACAGTGAACATGAACATGATGGTTCCTTCGCAAAATCAATTATTGCCACAGTAGGAATTGTACTTGACAGCCGTTTTTATTACACACAACATTATGCAGACATGAGAAGGTTTTTATAAAAAATCAGGTGGAATAGGTTAAAGTACACAATCCTTCTAAAACACTGATTTTTTTTATGAAAAAAGAAAATAGCTACACATCTAATCTGCATTAGCTCCTAGCTGGTTTATTATGGATGAACAGACAATACCTTGTCATTTTTCTAGAAATATTTCATCACATTCTGCTGAGTAAACCCTGAAAAAATCCACCACATTGAAATTCTTCCATGGAGGGTCATTAGTGGCTATTATTTGTGGAATCTACACTGAGTCGGAGCGGAGAAATAAAGCCAGTACCAGATCAAATGAGGTTTTGGAAACAATGAAGATGGCTGTGATAGACCGCAATCTGTTGGGCATTGTATATATCACTATGGTCATGGTAGCTATATATTGCCTGCAGTATCAGAAGCAGCATACTTCACAGTACCACTTGCAAGGAGTACGAGTGGAAGGATGCAATTGAGTTGAAGGCCTACTAGTGTCAAATTAGATAGGCTTTCAGTCTGACCTAGCATCTTTATATTTATGAATCTTATGGCTTCTTTTAATTGTGCCACACCACAACTTTAAAGCAGTGATCCCCAACCATCTGGGACATGGCCTCATTAGAGTGTCTCGTGCCAAAGAGGGCCACATCTTATATCAAAGTGCAAACATTTAGAAATAAACAAGCAGGTTGGAGGGCCACATTGAAAGAATTTCTGTGCAGGTTGGGGACCCCTGCTTTAGCATAAGCCCCACTGAACTCCATGGGACTTGATTCTATGCTGACAGAACTGCATGTCTTTCTGACCTCCATTTGTTCTAGTAGTTGTTGTTTGTCTTCTAGGAGGAAAGACCTTTGCAACAGTTCCTCCATCCTCACAACCACATGGATAAGAAGAAGAAACAGCCATTTTATCTCCTTTTAAACAACCTCATCTGAATGTTGCTACCTGTTCTCAGTGATGGTATGTTACCGGTTCGGACCAGTTCACCTGAACCAGTGCACCATCAGGAGGGGTCACCGGGGCAGGAACCCCAGCAACCGGTCCGGTTGCTTTTCCGGCCCCCTCCAAAAATTTATTTCCGGACAGCAAAATGGCTGCCCGAAACTGTGCATGCGTCAAACCTCCATGGGCATTGTGTCTTTCTGCTTCAGGCTTCAAAATGTGTTAGGGAAATAATGGTTAATTTGCTTTATCTAAAAAGGTAAAGATGGCTCAAGAGATAAGTAAGCATGTTTGTCTCATCTTCCTCACCTCACAATCCATCACTGGTATGACTAATGTCAACTCGTTTCCCAAAATATTATCCTGTAATATCTTTGTTCTGCTTTCTAATTTGTTCTGAAATAGCTGTTTTAAAAGGCACAGACAATTGCTCTGCTGTCCCAAGATTGCTCGCTAGAAAGTGTTTGTGACTGACATTTTTCTTTTTTTAGCTTATTTATGAGAACAATTGATTTTGCAATACATGGCAGCATCAAATTTTAAGAAGATTACAGTGCCCATGCTTCACAAATTACATTGGTTACACCTTCTTTTTCAGAAAAAACCCAATGTTCTGATTCTCTTTCTGTTAATAAAAATTAACGCATTTCATTTCCCTGCTCAGTATTTTCTTTTTTATTATTATTATAAAGCTACCCTTTGTACACAGTCACAACGAAAGGCGAATAAACATAAATCCATATTTAAACCAGGTTTTTCAAAGAGACAGCCTGCATAAAGTATGACAGCATCATTAGTCCTCATTGGAGAATTACTGAGAAAGTACCTGTGATTATGCAGGGCATACAGGATGAAAAGTCTAAAGAGGTTCTTTGTTTTAAGAGGACTGTTGGTATCATACAGTTCTTTGTAGTCTGCGGTCATGGACAAGTTGTACCATGTTGGGTTTCTTTCCAGAGCTGAACTAGAGATTATATGATGCTATGGAAACTGTCCTTCATAAGCTCCTGGTCTTTCTCCATCATATAATGGTGTGAATGTGAGCCATACTCTTTAACAAATGGATATGGATTCGCCTTCTACCCTAGCAACAGACTGTGTGTTTGTTCTCTGATGATCTGCCTAGCTAACTAAAAAGAAGTTTGTCACCAGAAGGGTAGCCACCATGTGAACAATTGGCCCCAGCAAGTACACAATGATGTTTGCACTCAATCTTGGTGGAAAGACTATCCACACTGTTGAAGTCACAGATTTTCATGATATGGAAAATACATGTTATTGTACTATTTTGCTAAGCACAGATCAGTTGCAGGACACTGTAAATTTGTGTGATGGAATGGACAGAGAAGCACTGTTTTGCTCATTGGTTCCCAACCTTGGGGCCTCATGTGTTTTGGGGCTAGAGCTCCCAGAAATCTTGTCTAGCACAGCCAATGGTGAAGGCATCTGGAAATTGTAGTCCAAGGCCTAAAATGTTGGAAACCCTTTCCCTTCCCAACTGTTCTTTTATTTTGTGTTTGTTTTTCTCACTCAAATCCTGCCTCCAGCTGCTTTTCCAGTCTTCAGTGATGGCAATTTCTTTTGTGAGTTTTAAAAGACACCTGAGGTTTTGAGTACGAAAATGACCAGAAGGGGGAGAAATTAAGCAGTACACTCTGTATTGTTCTTCCCTTCACACCTTGATTCTACTTGCTTTTCATTTCATTTTAAAACAAAAGCAACAAAATGGAGGGGAGGTTCACAGTAGTGTAGCATGGGATTCAGCCGTCCGGGGCATAAACCTGAGGGCTGCCCCCTGCTGCCCACCACGCTACGCTACTGGAGGTTCAGTATACACTCAATTGCCATGGTCCACAACTATAGTCCCCAGAAGAGAAGAGCTTGTCCTTTACGGTGGCCAATGTCAAGACAGAAGGCCCTGTTTATCATTGCAAATGTTGCAGATCACAACTGATTTATTAATCCTATAGAATCCACAGTTATGCCCCTCAGTCATGCTAGTGTGGAAAGCTGGAGTCTAACAAAGAGAATGGGTTAAAATGTAGACAAATGGTGAGACAGATGGGGTTTAGAAAGTCACACACACACACACACACACAATTTTTAAAAGTTATTTTAAAACATAATGATAGCAGAGGTTTCTAATGGTAGGCTTCTAAGTGTTGTTTTATAGTATACATAAGAGATATATGTTTTCTCTCTTCATTTCCCCCTTTGGTGCCAATAAGTGCAGTGTAGCTTCTGCCCCAATAATTCTTCACCTCATCTCTCAGTTTTGACCTACATGAATTCTATGCCCCACAGGACTGAAAAAAATGATTCCACTTCAGTGGGAGGGAATGAATGAAAAAATAAAGTAAGTTCTTTCTCATATGTGACAAATAATTGGAACATAACCATTTGCCTAGCTTGTTGTGGGCAGTAAGTACAAAGTTTGTGTATCTTTCTAAATCAAGGCTTAACATTCATGTCAGCATCTGGGCTAAACATATGGATTGGCGTCCTTAAAATCTTTGTAAAAGCTGGCCAGGTAGACAATATGGCAACCTTAACAATCCAAATATGTATGGAGTGCTAGCAAGGGAGAGGCATACATTTTTCTCACTCATACTAAAAACTGATTCACACACTGTGCTGTATAACTGGAACAATTAATTTAATTAAAAATTTTAATTTATTTTTCACACTTATATCCCACCCAATCAGAAACCCGACTCAGGGCAGCTGACATGATAACTATCCAAAATACCATAATACAATATGCACAAAAACATTATGCAATACACATCCTACAAAAACAGCACATAACATAACCAATATCAAATATATAGTAACAATATGCACAAAAATTATAACATACATATCCTACAGAAACAGCCCATAACAATACTAATGATATACAACCCTATAACACGGCAACGCAATACTGCAGTGGCCTCTCCACCCTGGCCAAAAGCAAGTCCAGAGGGCGGGAGCGGAGAAGTCCTGCTGCCCACCGCCATAGAGTCCTTTTTAAGTCCAGTAGGTGGGACGGGGAGGGGCGCTGGCGATGGAGTGGCCCTGGTGCCCCACAGCTGCAGTGTCCTCTCCACCCGGCCAAAGGAGAGTCCAGGGACAGGGGTGGATAAGTCCTGCCACCCACTGGCGTGATGTCCTTTTGATCCGGCTTGGGCAGGGCACCAGCAATGGAGTGGCCCTGGTGCCCACAGCTGTGGTGTTCTCTCTGCCCGGCCTAAGGAGAGTCCGGGGGCAGGGGCAGAGAAGTCATGCCACCCGCCACCATGGTGTCCTTTTGAGCCAGCCGGGGTGGAGCGCACATCAGCGGGATGTTTGGGATGGGTGGGGGGACCTTCCCCGTATCCTTCCCAAATGCCCTGCTGACGCGTGTGCATGCTGGGCGTTTGGGAAGGGTACGGGGAAGGTCCCCGTACCCTTCCCAAACTCCCTGCTGATGCAGCGAAGTGAAGCACATTTCCCTATGGAAAATGTGTTTCACTGAATGAGTAACTCGCATAATGAGTAACTACATGGAACACATTTTGCTCATTATGGTAAGTATTACTGTACTTGCAATTTCTTGCTTTTGTTTGCTTAGGTTGGCAGGAGCTGGGACAAAGATGGCCACTCAATCCATCATGCAATACCTGGGTCTCAAACTGCCGACTTGCCAGTCTTCCAGCTAACAAGGCAAGCTTCTTAACCACTGAACCACTGCAGCCCCTGATTTACATGAAAGAGTTTGTGCATGGACTAAACTATCCTGAAATCTGTAAGACAAAAGTTGCATAAAAATTATTAAGGAATAGCCTTGGAAATTAAGAACTCCGTCCTAAAATCATGTAGAAGGTTTTCTATCAAGGACAGAGAAAATGCCATTAGTCTCATGTACAGAGACAAGTTTTCATTTTAGATAGATGAGTCCAATGTATTTTATTTATATGTATTTAGCTTCCTCCCAAACTGCGGTGGCTCAAGTGGTTAAGACACTGAATTTGATGACTGGAAGGTCGGAGTTCGATTCCGAAGTACTTCACGACAGCGTGGGCACCTGGCTCTGTCCCAACTCCTGCCAAGCTAGCAGTTTGAAAGCAAGAAATTGCACGCAGATAAATAGGGAGCACTTCAGGGGCAAGGTAAACAGCGTTCCATGCACTCCAGTGTTGAGGCATGGCTGCCACATGTCACCAGAAATATCTGCAAATGCAGACAGCACTGGCTCTTTGGCTATAAACAGAGATGAGCACTGAACTCTAGAGTTAGATACGACTGGCTTTCAAGCATGGGCGACCTTTACCTTTACTTGCTTCCATGTAACTAGGTGACTTTCCAATGTAGCATAAATTTGCTGCTGTTGGTGAGATTGTTTTATATTTATATTTATATTTATATTTATATTTATATTTATATTTATATTTATATTTATATTTATATTTATATTATATTATATTATATTATATTATATTATATTATATTATATTATTCTGGCTGAGGGTTCTTAGACAATATACAGTAAAACCTCGTATAAAATGGGTCATAAAACACTGCCAGGTACCCAGCAATTATGTTAGGTTATGTTATGCTCACATGTCTTGGTGAAATCACAGCCTCAAACAACATGTAACTGTGTATATGTTTAAAGGTCACAGCAGAATAGTTTAACCTCCATCCCATGAGAATCTTTCTCTTTTCTTTTTTTTATTGAATTTTAAAGGATAACATACACAATAAAGACACATTGCATTACATTACAATAAAACAGAGAGAAAAAAGATTTTCCTCTGATATAAAGAGTAATTCCCATATTAATAAACTATACTGTATTATACTTTTATTAATGATATATTCAAATGAGAAGAGAGGATTCACTTGAGAAAGCCTTGCTGCTGGGAAAGGTGGAGGGCAAAAGAAGAAGCGGACGGCCCAAGATGAGATGGCTAGATGGTATTGTAGAGACAATGGGCACAGAGCTGAGCGAGTTGAGGGGGATGGTGGAGGACAGGAGTGCCTGGCGGACAGTGGACCATGGGGTCATCGCAGAGGGTCGGAATCGACTGTGCGACTGAACAACTAAAATTTATAATAAGTTTACACACATACATACACACACACACAAACACACTATTATATCTGATAATCTAATAATATAAAATACTCCCAATATTTCAAAAACATAATAACAAACAAAAATCATAAACACGAGTGATATTTACAAAGCCCTGGAGACTACACTTGTCTTAGCAATTATATTATATTATTGCTTCCAAAAACTCTGTTGATCTGGCACTGGTCTGCCACCTTTACCTTTGTACAATGTATAATCCACAAATGATTTCCATATTTCCCAAAATTTATTTGGGCATAACCTTATGTTGAAAGTGGAGAAATTGTATAAATATGGAATATTGTGTTGAAAAATAAGCTTACATGGGAATTGAACCCCCAAAAAAGGGTATGATTAAGGAAACTATCCCATGAGAACCTTATCTGATTGCAGGAAGCTAACCATAAGGCACCAAAGTTCTATTTCTATTTTTAAAAAATTAGGAAAACTGCTCTCTCGCTCTCTCTCTCTTTTTTTAAAACCAAGTCCAACAGTTCCTTTTGTCAGGTTGTTCACTGTGCATTCTGGCTGAGGGTTCTTAGACAATATACAGTCAAACCTCGCATAAAGAGCGCCTCGCTTAGAGACTAACTCGCTTAAAGAGCAGAATTTTCTCTGAATGGTTGCCTTGCTTAACAACTAAAAGCAACCAAAAACTCACTTAACAACTAAATCGGGGTTTGAAATCCCCCCCTCCTCCAGAAGTCACAGATGGTCACTTACAATGGTGTTTCGCTTAAAGAGCAAACATGCTTAAAGAGCAAGCCTGTGGGGCGCATTATGCTCTTTTAGTGAGGTACCATTGTAGATTGGAAAGAAGTTTTCCCTTGGTTCTGCTGAAGAATCATCATCTCGAAAGTGTGCAGTCTCAGATAATTCTCCTCTGAATGAATGTGGAAGAAACTAGTGGAGCAATATGAGCAGCAGCAACAACTTAAGATATGCATCATTGTATGTTCTTTGAATAATCTAACCAATGGAGAATCCTTGCTTAAAACAAAGTGCTGCCTGAGGACCCCTTTTGAGAGAAAAGTGGAAATAGAAACAAAGTAAGCAAACAAACAAGGCAGAATTCATTAATGGCATTCACAAAAAGCTAAATAGAATTCTTATTAAGCAACCAACATATCTCCAAAAAACAGATGTTTGAGGCAAAGTGTGGACAATTGTTGAGCAGTGATTGTTGGGGACAAAAGGTTGAGTTGGGTAGAACTGGGGTTTGTTTCTGCAAGATACTCCTTTTGTTGCATTCTTTGCTGGCTCAATATGAGAACACTAAAAGGAGGGGAGCAAAGAAGCATTCTACCATAAAAGAGGACAAAGGAAAATATTGAGCTATATTTTGTAAACTGAAAAGAATTACAGCTGGTGGTATGTTCTCTGTTCCTCGATCACCATCTACTGCTGTCAAGCAGTTTGCAAAATCTTTCCCAAATTTGAATTTAGGCCCCAGGTTAAAAAATTTCCCCATCCTTGGAATTAATCAAATCAAATCAAATATTTATTACGGTCCAAGACCAGCATAGAAAATCTAAGGGAACAGAAGTTAAAACGGAGGTACTTGAAATAAGTTAAGAGACAAAAGTGCTTAAAAAGGAGCATTTCTCCTTGGAAAATATAAACTTAAGATGTAAGAAAGGAAGGTGCAGGGCTGATATGTAAATAAAGCAATAAAACAGACTAGGAGGCAGCACTTTTGTGATTCAAAAGATTGATGCAGAATTGGTCCATTTAACTTCAGAAACAGGGAAGTTTCCCTTTTTGGATTACAATTCCTATACTAAACCAGATATGCTGGCCACAAATCATGCTGTCATGGGTATTCTGGAAGCTGTGGCTGCAAACAGGAATTACATTAGACAATAGTCCTGAACCAGAATGTTCTTGGTATTCACATAAGCTTTGCATAACTCGGCCAAGCTAATGGGAGCCACACAGTGGTGGGCAGCAAAAAAAAAATCACTACCACACTGTGGGTGGAGCCTACATCATGGGCAGAGCCTACATCATGGGCGATCTAGTCATGCCTGCCATGTGGCCATGTATACATCTGCAAAGACAGGCAGCACTAGCTTTTTGGCTGTAAATAGATATGAGTACTGCACCCTAGAGTCAGATATGACTGGTTTTTGAGCAAGGGAGACCTTGAACCACATGCAGGGACAAAGCCTGTTGGGGCAGGGCAGGGAGGTGGGCGTGGCCACCCAATTTTGCTTTCCCCCCCGCCTGAAGGCCACTCTATTTTGCCACCCCCCTGTTCAGAGGTCACCCAATTTTGCTAAAACCCCCCTGCTGGGGTTTTTTTTTTTCCAAACCTGTTGCTGCCCACCACTGGAGCCACATGACAAAGTGCTAGGATGTATCTTTATTGTGCAAATTGGATGTGTGACAATGCACACAATCTAGTTGTGTCCTGGCACCTCAGCAATTGGTTGCAATTAGCCACAGCAAGTTACACAAACCTTAGACAAACACTAAGATGGTTCTGGTCAGAAACTTAATAACAACAACAACAAGGAAAAGAAGAAGAAAAGAAAGGCAGCAATAAACGAATGAAAAGGCATCTGAGAAAATAAAAGCATTTCCAAAGCCCTAATTACCATCAGTATTTGTTTTTAGCATTTTGGAGGCTATTGTTTATTTCACCATGGCAGACATGATGCATTAACTGTCACCTGTGAGGAGAAATGTAAAGTAAATCACAGATGGGAATGGTGTGTAACAATTACTCAAGTGTCAGAAAGAGAATAAACCACAAGAAATCTGAAAAGAACATTAATGTTTTGGCAGGAGTGTGAAAACTGCCAAGCAGAAGCTCTTTAATATTCCTCTTCATCCTATGGGTAAAATGAAATAATCCAAGTGCAATGAGAATGCCCTGTCATTGACAATAATTGCCAGCGGCGCTCAGCAGCTCTGATCATTCTCCTTTTGTTTCACTCAGACAGTCCTGGAAACATTCATCTTCCACTGTGAGCTGCTGGGATGAACTTCAGCATTTCCATATTTCACAAATGTATGTGTGAGAGTGTGTGTGTCTGTGCATGTACACATGTTAAGGAAGAAAATCGACACAGACTAACTTTTCTTCTGACGGCCAAAGGAAATGAACCTGTAACTTAGGAAAGGTAAAATCCTTTTCAGAGCTACATTTAATAGCAGAGTGTTATCCTGCCACTAGCAGATACTTGTGGAAATCCTTGTGGATTCTTTAAAAGTATGACATGAACCCAGAGTAGACAGAACACAGGCTATTCTTATAGAAATTTCATCCCAACAGCAACCTCACAGCCTCTCCCCACTGCCCACTCCATCGGCCGGGGATGGGAGGCAGCTGTGGACACTTCCACCGCCCTCCTGGCCTCACATGGCTGAAGGGTTGAGGGAATATTGGGGCTATTGGGGTGCTCGTATCCCCCTTCCTGACTGGGTGGGGATAAAATAACTATTGTTGCTGCCACAGCTGCCCGAGGCCTTGCCTTCCTTTGGTCGAGGAAGGGACAGAGAGCCACCTTATTGTATTGCTGCTGCTTCTTCTTGTTGTTGTACTAGTAGTATCAAGGATTGTATTTGCTCTATTGAATGTGATGTAGTTATTGTGTTATATTGACTATATTATGTATTTGCATTACCACTTATATTTATACTTTTGACTGGGAGCCGCCCTGAGTTGGGTCCCCCTGATTGGGCAGCGTAGAAATCAAAACATTAAATTAAATTAAATTAAATTAAAACTGATATAATAATCTATCTATAGCTGAACCCACCTACCATTTGTTACTAAATTGATCTCCATTGGAAAAGAGACAATCTTCTTTTTAACTTTTAATCTTTTAATTGGTTTTAAACTGTTTGATTGTTATTGATGGCATGTTGTAAATCGCCCTGAGTCGCTTCAGGGAGGAGGACGATAAACAAGCGTGAATAATAAATAAATAAATAAATAAATAAATAAATAAAAGAACTTAATATCAGTGGCTCATTAATCATACAATTTGCAACCCATGTCACTTTATCATGAGGCTAAATTATTGCAGCGTAGTTTCACTCTTATGACTGAGGAAGTAGATTTGATCTACAAAAGCTGACATAAAAATATAGCATTTAGTATTTGAGGTGCATGTTTACTTGTTTTTGGTCTGATATGCTTGCAAAGACTAACACAGGTACCCCTCCAAAAACTAAAACTCACTCATATATTGTATTGATTCAAACAGGCCTGTTCTGGTTGCAGTTTACTATACTAAGCCATAGCATTTCATCCATGGGATGCAACACTGTTTCTCTGGCAGCAGAGGTTACTAGAGGCCACCTAGAGAAGACGTCAAGTGTTGGACACTGGTACAAAGAAATATTATCTGGCCAAATAACAAAGTTGATTACCTCAGAAGTTGTGCAGTGAGAAGTTTGAAAAATAAGAATTCATGCCCAAATCAGACAGTCCTAGCAGGCATTATGCTTTGATATCCAATGCTGACTTCCATCAATGTCTGCTTTAGTTATCAGTTTGGTCATACTGAGATGCTATCTAAAAATCACTTCACCAGTTAGTGAACTATTTACAGCCAAACAGTTGACCATGCAGATCTCCTGATCAAAATGGTATATAAAGGCTTTGAGTTTTGCCACTGTTGTTCAGACTCTGGAGAGATGCTGTGCAACAACTGACTACTAGGGATCACCCACCACCATTCTTTAGGGGCTTCTAAACAGGAGGCGTGTGATGTCCCCCCCCCCATTCTTTTACTGCATGTGGCTTTTGCTTTACCATCTTTGTTTGGGTGAACAGTCTCAGGTCTCTAGCCTTGACCTCCTACCCAGTCCACCTTCAGTGACTTTTACCCTTTGGTGAAGACCACACCCCCTTGCTGCAGCTTCTGGGTATTTATAGACCAGCTTTAGACTAGAGAACTGTGATAGGTCAGTACTCATCTCTGTTTACATCCAAAGAGCCAACATTGTCTGCATCTGCAGATGTTTCTGGGTCATGTGGCAGACATGACTTAGACGTTAGAGCACACAGAATGCTGTTACCTTTACTTCAAAAGTGGTACATATTTATCTACTTGCAATCTCTAGATTTTGACCTGCTAGGTTGGCAGGAACTGGGATAGATGATGGAAGCTCACACCATCATTCAGCACTCACGTCTTGAACTGCTGACCTGATGACCACTAAGTCACCTTGTTAGCTTTCTAATGTACATACACATCTGAATGCAGATGAATATTGCAGTTCTCCTCTGGTTCCCATATAGCTGTCACGACAAGGGTTTTGTTTTAATCTTGGTGGAGGCATGAACTAGTAGCATATAGGACTCTTTATGCTCACGTCATTAATTTTAATGACTCAGAGCTGCTATGAGCCCCTTCACTGGATAAACAGCACATGGAACAAGGCACTGCAATAAATTACGACTTGAACCAGATCTATGGGCCTGTTTTCAAACATCTCAATTCTGGTGTTATTGATATACACTATATATACATACTTCCAGTGACTCAACACTGAGTGTCAGGCAGCAGTTAACTAACCAGACAACCCTGAGGACAAAATGGCCTTGGGTGCCAAAGTCCACAGGGAAGAGTGATGGTCCCCAAGTGGATTAAATCCCACTTGACTCTATCTTGAAGAAGGGCATCAGCTTCATCAATACTAGCCTGGGGCTGAGGAGGACTTTGTGTGTCAAGAGGGCTCAGGACCAGAAAGTGACTCACGGAACTGGATCTGTGGTACAGGAGTCATGCTGCGATGCAGAAGGCAATGAAGGTCCACTGCATTATATTCTCAGGACTGTATTCATGATACAGTACACAGAAAGAGTCTTCTCAAAGATTGTGTTATTTTTGAACCACAATTTGGTGTACCTTGGTAATGGTAATCTTGTGTTGCTGGCTAATCTTTCTCACACTAGGTCAGGCCAAAGGAACTGCAGAATGGACTCACCAAAATGTGGTTTCATTTTGGCAGTTTCACGTCTGGGCTAGACACAGGAGAAGAAGACTTAATATACAGAGGTGTTCCTCTGCTAACCAGCACAGATTGACAGAGCCATATACACAACTACCATATGAGATATTTCTGGAATGTGCAGAATTAAAGACAACTAAGCTAGGGCACTCCCTGAGCATTTCCTCTGTAGAAAGAAAAGAAAAGCTACAGTCACCCACTATGTGGGAATATTTTACAAGTAGATTTCTAGCAACCCAAACCACCTGTCCCATAGAATTTCTAAAGATGACTCATGCAATGGTTGCTGTGTTGGTACCAGAGAATGACTACCTCTTGCTACAGGATTTGGAGCTCAGATTTTGAGGAGGACAGCATTGGAGAGCATGCCTTGTATGAAAAGTGCCCCACGATCAGCTCCCAGCAAGTCCAGGACAGCAGCTGCCAGTGAGTGTCAACAATACTAGCCTAGAGGGATCTTGGGTTTCATAGAGTATAAGGCAGCTCATTATATTCCAGATGTTCATGTATATATTCATCTAGAAGTTATCAAGCAATGTTGTAGAAAACCCAGACATTTCTAGAGATGTGTTTCCTCAATGAAAGATTCTTGGACCAACTTCTCCAATAGACACCTTGATCACTAAAGTTATTCTTCCAATGTAATATACTGCTTTGAAAGAGTTCTGAGGATGTTCTAGGATGTATTTTGGGTGTCTCTAGAGGGCAACAATCAGGCCCAATAAGGAGGATTAAGACTTTACATAGGTACATGATGCAATCTAGAACAGCTTTCAGAATACTCAGTTATGTCTAGAAGTTCACTAGTATACTCAGGGGTTTCCAGAAAAGAATTTATTAATTAATCAAGTTTCTTATCCTTATCTCTCGTGTTTACATAATGAAATAAAGTTACTTTTGCAGAGGCTCAGGGTAGGCAAACTGCAATTCCTTTATGATAACAAAAAAAACCATATTGTAAACTGTACCTCTAAGAATTCTAGTAGTTTATCTAACAGCAAATGGCATTTGGTTACATCACAACAGAGAAGTAGCACTTCATCTTGGCTTATGTGTCAAGGGCTGTTTAGTCTCACTCAGCTAAAGGAGTTCTTCTTAAAAGTTTGAAAAGGTGTTCCAATAACCTTCCTAGGAAGAGGGGAAGGAGAAGACTTAGTACACCAAGCAACGTTCAGGGGTAAGAATTATCACCTGCTTGAACAAGAGCAATACATTTATATCAACAGACATAAGCTTTCATTCTGCAGATCGATACCCATGAATTGAGGGGATTAAATGTGTTCAATGAGCTGCACATTAGTGTTAATCTCAAAGTCAGGCCTCTGGTAAACTTCCTTCTGTCTGATAGTATGTAATATAGTGTCATGAAAAGTTATAAGCCCATACCAAGAATATGAAATTTACTATTGATAAGGATGCCTCATGAACAGCAGTGACTGAATTGGCTCTGAAAAGATAAGCAAAAATATTCAGACACTGCTTATTTTCAATTTTTCTTAGTCCACAACATCCATATGGCAGTCTGTGAATTTAGAGGCAGAAAAGAATAATTGGTTAGTGCTGGATAGATAGCTAGTCACTCAACCCTTGAAAAGTCCCCCTAAGTCATTACACCACAAATACCTCATAATACATAGTCACTAGGAAAATCAATTACCCCTCCTTACCCCAGGGTAAGCTCAGGATGGACCAGGAAGCTTGAAGGGGCTCACAGACAATATATCATCTCTGGTGACAGTGGTGGCGGTGGAGGTTTTGGTGGTAGTCATCGTCATCACCATCGCCATCGCCATCGCCATCGCCAACGCCAACGCCAACGCCAACGCCAACGTCAACGTCAATGTCAACGTCAATGTCAACGTCAACAACCCTGGGAGCCCTTGTCTCTCTACACCAATGTTGGTATGCACCTATAAGCAACAGAAGTCTGTTTATTAGCACATGTAATCCACCCTGGCATTTTGGCATTTGAGGTTCCATTCTGTGTTCTGTGACATCTGAATAGAAATGGTTCTTATTATGCTTAGTTTTAAAGAGCAACCTGCCCCACAGGCACATCCCTCCATCCTAAAACAAACCTAAGAATCCTGTACACCATTCTAGCTGCAATCATATGCCCCCTTAGCTGGGAATAAGCCTCACTGAACAAAATGGATATCGCCAGTAAGTTGGAGCATACTAGGAAGCTGCACACTACATCTGTAGCATCATCCTAATTAAAGGGACTGTGAGATAAAAGTAAGCCAGGGCTGCTCGTGAGCTTTCTCATCCATTCTTTTTTGAGTCATGCTGTCTTCTTTTTTCTTTTTCTTTTTCTTTTGAAAATTATAGTAATTTCCTTTGATCATACCTTTCATATATGTTTTATTTTGTTCAAAGCCACCTCTGTTAAAGTAGTTCTGCTATATGTGTAATTCCCTCTCTTCTTTAGGCAAAACAGCCTCCCTTTCTTTTTTTGGCAATAACTCCTGTGGCTTCTTTAGGGCATCAGGTTCCCTCCACAGCTCAGAATTTTTTGAGTTCTAATTTTTGGGTGTGTGTGTTTTTTTTTACACCAAGTTCTAATCAGTGAAATGCCAGCATTTAAAAACTTTGTACTCATGAATAGAAGTGGAGGTACAAATACATGTGTAAGATGCTACAAGCAATATGAATCAATCTTAGAGGGTTGACTCATAAAGTACAAATATAATTAATGCCAATTTACTTGGTCTGACATTTCTGGAGCATCTGTTTATCCACCTAATCAGACACTTAGCACGGTGGCATCAGAACACCTTGAAGTTTCAAATTTATATTTAAAATGTACCTGGCAATGTCACCAGTATACTCTGCATGGATTTTGTAAAACTGGTTTGATAGTTTCTCTATAAATAGAAGCCCACCAACGTTAGGACAAATGATGGGGGGGGGGGGGAAAGCAATTAAACCTTTGTCCACAGGGTCAACACATTTTGTATTCCAGGATTCTTATACCAATCTCCTTTCCAAAAGTGCGCATTTGAAGACTGGACATAGAAAAATATGCAAAGCAGTGCATGGGTATACTTTATGATATGTGTGCAAAACAATGCATGCCTCTAACTGGGGAGAGCAGGAACAGCTGCGTCAGGGCTGGTGGCATTAAGAAGAGCCACTGCCCCCCCCCACCGGACTCTGGTGCTTGCTCTTGCCCAGCCTCAGACCCAGGAGAGTGGGAACAGCTGTGTGGACCACCAATATGGATGCTCTCTCAGCCAGCTGGACTGAGAGGGAAAGAATAGCAGGGAATTGGACTTAGTGAGTGGGGTAGAGTTGCGATTTTTGTGAACTGTTTGAAGTGTTTTTGAAGTGTTTCTGAAATGTTTTTTTATGATGTCTTAATTTTGTAATTGTGTTGGGGGATTTCTTGAAATGTTTTTGATATGTGATACATTGATATGTTTTTGATGTGTGATATTTTGTGATGTAATATTTGTAGTTTGAGGCACTGTTTTGCTGTGAGCCGCCCAGAGTCGCTATAAGTGAGTGGGGCGGCATATAACTCAAACAATACAAATATACTTTGGATAGTGGAGGGAAATGTATAGGATTCCATCACTGTGCATGATTTAATTAACAGACAGATGGACAGATCTTTAAACATTAAGTACCTCTGAATAAAATAAACCAAAATCTTATTTGATTCACAAGGGGAAAAAAACACCTGAAGAAACTGGACACAAATTGCCTTAACAGGTAACGACACACATCTATATCATATTGCCTTTGGGAATAGCTTTATAAGCAGATCTTCTCCACCAATCCCTATAAAGTGGATGGAGAATCCTTTCCAGCTAAGGAGCTAAACTCTAAGTTTGGAAACATTTCAGGGGTTACAGTTTAACAGTGGGGGCATCTAAGATCACCAAGTGGAGCTAAAGTAAAATGGTTGGGGAATGACATCAATCTGGACAATGTGCCTCAGTGGAACATCTTTCAAGCAAGTAAAACCATGCCAGCCTTCAAACGAGAGCGCTTACATCTTTCAAAACCTTGCCAGTGAGCAAATAGAAAGTTCTGTGCCATGAAAGACATGCCAGGGCTGCAAATCAGAGCTAATTTCATGGCAAAAGTTTCTGCAGATGAAAAGAGCTCTATGTTTCCAATCTCTAATCAGGCTAAGGACCAGAAGAGGTTTATGGGAAACCACATCAAAGGCATTAAGCTGATGGATCAGAGCGTCTCATCCCTTCCTGTACAAGATTCAGCCCCAAGCATTTTTTTAAACATATGAATTTAATAGACTTCAACCAAAGTGGTTATGCCTTCGCCCACACACAGTCAGAACCTGTGAAAAGATTTCCGGAATGATCACTACATCACATCAATGTGACTGTAGACACATTTGCATGTTGGTCTAGATGCTATTTTGTTAAACTTGTTGACTGGTGAGGTGGAGTTGAATGCAAAGGTGTAACTAAGCCATGACACAGGGGCCTGATCCACCAGCACTTCTCTTGAAGTCAGAACCCTCACAGGTTGCTTCCTATTGCCTCTTTCAGATCTCTTCCTCCATTACTTCCATTCAGGTAGCCGTTGGATCCTGGCCCCTTTTTCAAAATCTCTCTCTCTCTCTCTTTCTGTATCTCATAAGGATATTTTTCCCCCTCAGTTCAGACCACTTTCCTCTGTCCAAGGCAGAGACAGCCAGTTTCTCTCCTGCTTGCCCACCCTTGTCAATCTGCTTGCCTAATTAAAATAGTGTGTTTGTTGCTTAGCTTTCAGCACCCCAATATATGTCTTCCCACATGCACAAAGTGTTAACTAATACACAGAAAAGGACCTGCTCCTCAGACTGCTTGAAAAACTTTCCTTCTCACCTTGTCTTCCACTCAACTCCTGGTGTATTATTTGTTGGATATTTAAAAGTCTAAGCGGCGGGAAAATCGCTGCTTCCTATTGGTCAGTGGGCTGGGTCAAGCAGGGTATTTAAACCCTTGCTGACCCAGCCGTTGTTGTTGTTGTTACCTGCAGTCACAATAAACATACGTGTTGTTTGGTTCACCATTAATGGCGTCCGTGTCCTCACTCCCGCGCAAGGATCTCCGGATCTAACACTGGCGACGAGGATGGGATACTGAGGAACGGACAGAACCAACACACGCCAGAGCCACCACTCTCGAAGCCACCTCGCCATGGCTACGTACGTCCCTCCGGCCCCCTTCCAGCCGAAGGACGAGAGATGGAAGAGCTATATGGACCGGTTTGAATTCTCCCTCATGGCTGCAGAGCTGGGAGAGATCGCACCGGAGCGGAAGAAAGCGTTCTTCCTGACCCATTGCGGGCCCAAAGTTTACGAAGTGGCCCAGTCCCTGGTGGACCCCACGTCAATTCTGGACGTCTCGTGGGAAGCGCTACAGCGGGCCCTCAAGAATCACTACGCGCCGGAGCCCTCGAGATTCGTGTTCAGACTTCAGTTCCGGGACCGATTCCAGATGTCGGGGGAAACCATCGGCGAGTACGTGGCCGCCCTAAGGACAGCAGCCGTTCCGGCGGTCTTCGGGGCATTTCTCGAGGACTCCCTAACCGAGCAGCTCATCAGGGGAGTCCGCGACAACAAACTTCGAAAGAGACTATTGGCCCGGAGAGACCTGACCCTGGCCGCGGCCATCGAGGAAGCCAGAGCCTTCGAACTCTCGACGACAACGACATCCTCCTTCAACCGGCCCCCGTCGGCGCCCCGCCAAGCCTCCACTCACCATCAAGAGGTCGTTCCCGATGAGGACGAAGATGAAGAAGCGGAGGTGTGTGCGACCGACGGGGGAAACTCGGGCAGGAGCGGTCAGCGCTGCGCTAGCTGCGGAGGGCCACACCAGCGGGCACATTGTCGCTTCAGGGACGCCATCTGCCGTTTTTGCGAAAAGAGGGGACACATTGAAAAGGTCTGCCGGGCCAGGCAAGCGGAGAGCCAAGCTGACCGGCACATTCAAAAGTTCCCGCCGGGCAAGATGGCCGCCAACCAGAGGGCGAATCAGAGGCGCCAAGGACGACACAGCGGCAAATTCGAAGATGCCGAGACGCACACGCTGACGATAAGCCACACCGCCACACAGAAAGGAGGAAAGTACCACACCACAGTCACGATCGACGGGGCTGAGTGTCCCATGGAGGTCGACTCTGGGGCCGCCATATCCATCATTCCGTGGCGGTGGATGAAGAAGGCATTCCCGTCTCTGAAGGTAGCGGACCTCCAGACTCAGCGGATCCGGATCAAGGACTGCCAGGGCAGATTCCTCTCCGTCGCAGGACAGAAGTGGGTCCAAGTTAAGTACGGACCAAAGGAGGAACGCCTCCCACTGACCATCGTCCACGGCAACATTCCAACGCTGCTAGGCACAAACTGGTTCCCCGCCCTGGGACTGTCCATCGCCGGCATCCACAACACCGCGACTGACCAGCCCGGAGACGCCTCGCTGAGAAACGACCTGATGACCGAATTCCAAGACGTTTTCGGGGAAGGCTTAGGCAGGTATGTGGGGTCCCCTATTTCTTTTGCGCTCAACCCAAGCGTCGCCCCCATTAGACTCAAGGCTCGGAGGGTTCCGCTGGCACTTAAACCCAGGGTCGAGAAGGAACTCGACAAACTGGTGGCCCAAGGAATCCTCGTCCCCGTGGACCATGCTAGGTGGGAGACCCCCATAGTGACCCCCATCAAGCCGGACGGGTCAGTGCGCATCTGTGCAGACTACAAATGCACTATCAACAAGGCTCTAGAGCCGAGCGCGTACCCGGTTCCCGTCATAGACCACTTACTCCATTCGCTGGGTCCTGGCAAGATCTTTGCCAAGTTAGACCTGGCCCAAGCCTACCAACAGCTCCCGGTGGACGACGCCACGGCCGAAGCCCAAACCATTGTCACACACCGGGGGGCATTCAAGTGCACGAGGCTGCAGTTTGGGGTCAGCATAGCTCCGGGACTGTTTCAGAGCACGATGGAACGGCTCCTCCAAGGACTCCCGGGGGTGGTCCCATATTTTGACGACGTACTGATAATTGCAGGCGATTCCGGACAGCTAAAGGACAGGGTCGCCGCTGTCCTGGCTAAATTCAGAGCCGCTGGGCTCAAGGTAAAAAAGGACAAGTGCCTGCTGGGGGTCCCCTCCGTGGATTTCTTGGGATTCCGCATTGACGCCAAGGGCATCCACCTGACAAAGGGGAAGGTAGAGGCAATCCGGAACGCCCCGGCCCCAAAAAACAAGCAGGAGCTGCAGGCATTCCTGGGTCTCCTGAATTTCTACGCGGCCTTCCTGAAAGGGAAGGCCACGGCGGCTGAACCCCTACACAGACTGTTAGCGGCAAGGGCAGAGTGGGTGTGGGGTCCCGAACAAAAGTCGGCCTTCGCCACTGTAAAAAATCTCCTCTCCCAGGACAGTTTCCTGATACAGTACAACGCGACCCTGCCACTGGTCCTCGCCTGCGACGCGTCTCCCTACGGCGTCGGCGCGGTCCTGGCCCACCGTCTACCCAACGGCCTCGAGGCGCCCATCGCCTATTATTCCAGGACCATGTCGCCGACAGAGAGGAACTACGGCCAGATTGATAAGGAGGCGCTGGCGGCAGTGGCAGGGGTAAGGAAATTTCATGATTACTTATATGGCCGGGACTTTGAACTCGTGACTGATCATAAACCCTTGTTGGGACTTCTGGCGGGTGACCGGCCTACACCCTCTGCCTTGTCTCCCCGGATGCAACGTCGGGCCCTTTTCCTGTCGGGGTACTCATACACCTTGGTCTACCGCCCCGGGAAACACATGGGCAACGCTGACGCTTTAAGCAGATGCCCCCTTCCAACCCAGGAAGGCACGGAAAAGGGGGAGGCATCGGTTCTTGCCCTAGACGTCCTGGATTTTTCTCCCACTACATCGGCCGCGGTTGCCAGGGAAACGGCGAGAGACGCCGACCTCCGGACTGTGTCCAGCTGGGTTCGCCGGGGTTGGCCGGACAAGGGGGAAGGGGAATTCAAGGTATTTCACGACAAAAGGAACGAGATGTGTTACGTGGGGGGCTGCTTGCTGTGGGGGGACCGGGTAGTGATTCCCAGGAAACTCCGTCCCAAGGTCTTAGACACTCTGCACACCAGCCACCCGGGAATAGTAAAAATGAAAGGATTGGCCCGAAGTTACGTGTGGTGGCCCGGCATTGACAAAGACATAGAGTCATGGGTGGCCAAATGTACACCTTGCCAATCATCACGGCCCAATCCCCCGGCAGCCCCGATCAGGGAATGGGAACAACCCGCGGGCCCATGGCAGAGGATTCACATTGACCTCGCCGGCCCATTCCATGGCCAAACGTTCCTGATTGTCGTGGATGCATACTCAAAATGGTTGGAAGTCCGACTCTTGAGTAGCACCACAGCTAGGACAATAATCAGGCAACTCAGACAAATCTTTGCCACGCACGGCATCCCCGACACACTCGTCTCCGATAACGGGCCTCAGTTCACGGCCACGGAGTTCGAGCAGTACCTGGCATCCCTGGGAACCAGACACGCTCTCACATCCCCGTTCAGGGCACAAGGGAACGGGCAGGCAGAGAGGTTCGTACGAAGCGCAAAGGAAGCCCTGGGAAGGCTAGGTCCGGGGGACTGGCAGGAACGCGTGGACACGTTCTTGTTGGCCCAACACAACCTTCCCTGCGCTGCCACAGGAAGGGCCCCCGCGGAGTTACTCATGGGTAGGAGACTCCGCTGTCATCTCGATCGGTTACATCCCAGGTACTCCCCAGACAAATTCAAGGGAGATCAACCACAGGGCAGGACGCTAGCCATTGACTCGCCAATCTTTGCCAGGAACTATGCGCCCGGCCCACCGTGGGAAGAGGGAACCGTCAGCGAGATGCTGGGTCCCTACACCTACATGGTTCGCCTCGCTGATGGTCGGACATGGAAACGCCATGTCGATCAACTCAGGAGGCGAACAAGCCCCGACACGGATAGCAACCCTTCCCAGGGAGTGCAGACCGGCGCTGAGCCAGACATGCACCCGATGGACGAACCGGTCACCGACCCGGTTCGGCCAGAGGACACCCCCAGTTACGCAGCACCACCACCAGTCAACTTACCGTGTGAAGCAGGCTCACCCCCGGTCACCGCGGAGCCCGACGGTCGTATCCCGGAACCGCCAGCGGCCCAGCCGGGGCAGAGCGAGAGCGACAGGTCCGCTCTGCTCGATGCCCCAGCGCCGATTGAACTGCGCAGGTCCGATCGTGTACGGACACGCCCCCGTCACCTGAACGATTATATATGTAAATAGCGGACTAAGGCATTCTGGGGGGAAGGGGTGTTGGATATTTAAAAGTCTAAGCGGCGGGAAAATCGCTGCTTCCTATTGGTCAGTGGGCTGGGTCAAGCAGGGTATTTAAACCCTTGCTGACCCAGCCGTTGTTGTTGTTGTTACCTGCAGTCACAATAAACATACGTGTTGTTTGGTTCACCATTAATGGCGTCCGTGTCCTCACTCCCGCGCAAGGATCTCCGGATCTAACATTATTTATGTGTGAGTATGTACTGCAATGTCCTATTGCTGAACCTGGGGAAAGAACAGGAGGCAGGGAGAAGAATGGGGGGGGGGAGAGAGAGATACTACGAAAAACATGGCAGCAAACAGAAGGGAGCACCTGCAACCTAATTATATTTTTGACCATGATTTCTATGTCTCTGAATACTGTCAGCATTTTTAAGTTGATCTCTGAATTCTAATTTGTTAAGCTTGTTGACTGATGACATGGCGTTGAGTCCAAAGGTGTAATGCTGGAAAAATATCTTTTCCTCACCACTATGCTCCATACAGTCTTCTTGACTGAACCAACATGACATCTTGCACACATCACTTCACACAAAGCCCATCTGATACTTCCAGGAGTGTAATGTTTACTACTCATGACAGTATCAATATCATTTCCTGGGAACAGCTTAGGGGAAGGATATAATCTCTCTTTATGGATAAAGCCTGAATGACAGTGTTAGCATGTTCAGGAAAATCCAGTCTAATGTGACCCTGGAAAACTAGGGGAGGCATCATTTAATTAAACATTGTATCAGAACATTTAAATGTCCTCCATTTAAATATTTTCCAGCTTATAAAGAAATAGGAATACTACTGTTATGAGGGGTAGAGTGGAACATTTTGAACTGCAAGTGTGACATGACCATTGCCATGCAAACTCCAAGCAGTTCTGTTGATCCATATTGAGACCGTGTGAATAGGACACAAGGTCTCATGTATAAACAGACCCGCCCTACAGACATGTCAGTTCAAGATTTCTTGGGAGTTCAGTTTCTTCTCCCAGAACCAAAAAGAAACTCTTGCACCCAATTTACAGTGAAGCACACAACTAAACTGAAGTCTGAGGAGGAGGGAAACAAATGACAAGAGACAGTTTTGTCTCGACTAATCAATAAGCCCTAAGTGTCCAGGCTACATTATGCTACTGGTACACAAGAGGTGGTTTAATGGTTAAGAGGCTGAATTTGATGACTGGAAGGTCAGCAAGTCAGCAGTTCAAGCCCTGAGTGCTGCTCCAGCTCCTGCCAACCTCTTAGTTCAAAAGCAAAAAAAAAAAATGCAAGTAGATAAATAGGTACCACTTTGGTGGGAAGGTAACAGCATTCTGTGTGCTCCAGGTCTAGTCATGCCTGACACATGACCACAGAAATGTCTGCAAATGACTGGGTTTTGAGCAAGGGCAACCTTTACCTTTACACAAGAGGAATTAGGCATGGATTCAGTGTAATTGATCCCATGGAACAAGACAAGGGGCAGATGTCTGAGGCCATTCACGTGTTTGCAGCTTGAAACTCCCAAAAGCCTTAGCAGCACAACTAGAGCTACAATGCAGATCATATTTGAAGACAATTTTGCGGGAGGAGTGTTCAGGTTTCCATGGATGAGTTTAGACATCAGCTATCCCTCTACCGAACAGAGCTGTAATTAAGGTGGAGTGATAAGGGATTTCATTCAGAAGTGCTGAAACAGAGAGACACAAAATATCACTCCTGGAAGGTTGTGAATCTGCCTATTCCAGTTTGCTGCAAAGCATCTCTCTGAGCAACTACAATGCCACCAAATGGCCCTGCTCAGGCAGGTGTAAAAACAAAGCGAAAGAGATCAACATAGGACAGTAGGGTCACTGTACGCTGGAACACAGGCCTTCCTACCAGTCTTATGTCTTCTCTCTGCATTTGCCATTCTCATAGAAACCAATCTTCATTATCAGGGCAGCAAAGTTCTGGGCGCCAAAATATCTAGTTTGGGGATTTCCAACCTTTTTCAAGCCGGGTCACACTTTCTCAGTCAGCTTCAAGGGCCAGATGGCCATTATGCACTGCCTGCACGATGGGGTGGCCATTTTGTCCCAACATCTTCAAAGGGGGTGACCATTTTGTTTCTCTAATGCCCTTGGAGAGGTGGGGGGGCACAGGAAATGGATCTTAAAGCAGAATGTAATTTTCCCTACTGAGCAGATATATGAAACTCTTCCTGCAGCTAAAGGCCACATTTTTTATCTAACATTGGCCAGTAGCACTTGCTGGAATATTATCTGTCTGTGTTTTGTCTCTTGTGTGGTCTTGTGAACATAAACTCTGAGCAGCTATGGTTCAATCAATCAATCAAGAAATAAAACAAAACAGGGAAAGTTCAAAGAATATAAGCTTGATGTAAAACACAACACAGATGCCAAAGTGCTCAATGTTTAAATTCTATTAGAAATTATGTCCATCAAGATCAGTGAGTGAAGTAGCCAAGTCTTGGCATGGCTCTGATATCTATCATGTTGTGAAAAGCAGAACATATGGCTTTGTTTTTGGCTGTGCTGGATAGCTTCATGTTTCAGTAACAGGGATGACACTGCCAACCTGCCAGATGTCACTTACTTAAGAAATTGTCTTCCATTCAATAATTTTGCCAAATGGGTTCAGATGCTTACCAGAATTCTACAAAGCACCAAATTTGATAAGCCATAGTCTCCAAACTTTCGGAATGCTTTCTATGATGGACTTAGTTCTGGGAAGCAGAGGGTGGAGAATGATTTGAAAGATGGTGGGCTTTGTAATGGGAGAAAAAATATTGCAAGTAGATAAATAAGTACCACTTTGGTGGGAGAAAGCACAGCAAAAACGTGTCCAGACTTCTTTCCTAAAAAAAAAAAATACAATTTATCCCTATAGCAGGAAATCACCAGAGCATATAAAATATGACTGACATGAAGGTAGATCTGGGTTCAATGATAGGTCTTTGGGGAATTTGTAGTAGATTTCTGAGTCTCAGTTGTTTACAGTGATGGGCAGCAACAGGTTTGCACCAGTTCGCCAGAACCGGTAGTAACTTTCCCTGGTGCCCTGGAGAACTGGTAGCGGCTTTTGGTTGGAACCACCTCAGGGGCTTACCTTTTCACCGGTTCCCCTACTGTGCATGCACACTAAGTGTTTGGAGTGTATGCACGCCTACAGCACTTGGCGCGCATGTGCGACCTCCTTGCTGTCCTCCCAAGCAGGGAGGAGGATGAGAAGCTGCTAGCGGGAAGCTCCCTATAGCTTACTCCCTAGGGTAAGTGACTCACCTTTGGGTGTGGGATGTGTGGGTGTGTTTTAATATGTATTTAATGTGTATTTATTTTTAATGCATATTTTATCTGTTTTATGTGTATTTTATTTGTATTTTTGTGTTTTATGTCTATTTAATGTGCATTTAATGTGTATTTATTTTAATGTGTATTTTATGTGTTTTATGTGTACATATTTAACTTGTATTTTTACGTGTTTTATGTCTATTTAATGTGTATTTATTTTAATGTGAATTTTATGTGTTTTTATTGTATTTTTATGTATTTTATGTCTATTTAATTTGTATTTTTATGTGCACTTATTTTTATGGGGTTTTTTATGTTGGCTCTGCCTACATCATTGGCTCCACCCATGATGTCATGACGTTGACTCCTCCCGAGAAGGCATGATGTTGGTTCCACCCACAATGTTGACTCCGCCCACAGTGTGGTAGTAAAAATGTTGACTGCACACCACTGGTTGTTTAACTATAACACCACAGGAACAAAACGCTTCCTCTTTTCCTTCTCTCTCTAGCATATCGTTCTGATGTAATGGAAAAACATAGTAACAAAGGGGTGGATTTTAACCTCAAAGGACAATTAGCTGTGTTTATTTCTCATCTTCAAGGAGGGGGCAGTGATTCTATGGCTCAGAAAACTTCCATTCTGTTTTAAATGAGGCTCCAGTTGGTGGATTTCATGGTTCTGGGAAGAATCAACAATGAAATATGTCTGAAAATCTTGAAATCTAGCCAACCTCTGATGTAAAACTCCAAATAATATGAAACGTAGCCGGGGGCAAGGAGGAAGGTGTCCATATGGGTATCTTTTTATGCATTAAAAGAAAAAAATCTCAGCTTTTAGAGCATCATAACACTATTTCTTTCTAGTTAAATGTTGAGGAAGGAAGAATGATGATCCATGAACACTCAAAATGAAATAATTTTGTTAGTCTTTAAAATACCACAATATTTTCTCAACCAATGAGCTATCCAACCAGCTAGTGGTACCAAACTGCCATTATGTTTTGTTCTTGTTGTTGCTGCTGCTGCTGCTTGTCCTCAATTAGGCCTGCTCAGTCTTGCAAAATCAAGCATATGGTTCCTTTAGGGAGTAAATCCATCTCATATCTGGTCTTCCTCTTTTCCTGCTGCCATCATCTTTCCCACCATGGCTGTCTTTCTCAGATAATCTTGCCTTCTCATTATATGGCCAAAGTATGACAGCCCCCATTTTCATTATTTTTGTCTGTACAGGTAATTCAGGTCTGATTTGTTCTATGTTCTGCATAGTATTTCTTAAGTACCATTACTCAAAAATGGGTAATTTTGATGGCAATTGCTGAAATTCAGTTATGTAATGTAGTAAGCTGCAGTAGAGTAGGTCTGTTTGAATCAATGAAACTTATGAAGAGGTTAACTCACCAATTCTACACTGATTCACTGGGCCTGATCTCATTGCATTTTAACTACATCTTTCACTACCCTACATCCTTCTTCATCTATGAAGCTGCAACAATATACCTGTATCTTATTTGCAAAGCTCAAGGAGGTAAGCCTATATACCATTAACAAAGTCATTTGTTTTTTTTTTCCTTTTCAAAGGTTTTTTTTTTTTTTTGAGGATCAATGTCAGTCCCTAGATGAGGTCTACCATTCCTGTCAAGATTAACAAGCTTGGCCTTTTCAATTTCTATAAACTAATGTAAAATCTGAGGAAATTGTATCTTAAAGGGGTGTGTATGTGTGCAAACCAGTTTTACTTTTAAAACCATTACTCGAAAACTCATTGTCCAAGTTAGGCACCGAGCAAGAGCAGACTGTCTGATTCAACTGAAAGTTAAGCTTTAAATTTATCTTTGTTATTGTTGTTGTTGTTTGGCTCCCCCCAGTTTTAGAAATACACTATAGAATGTCAGTTTGCTCTGCTCCACAACAATAAATGCAATAATTATTATTTTAACTGTTTCACTTATTTATTATTTATTTATTAGCTATGCATAATTTAAGTCCTCATCAGTGTATATTTCTAGCAGCAATTGGCAGACCAGTAAATGAGCTGGACTCTTCTGGAGGTGTGGAAGTGCCCTCCACATTCACACAGCCTGTTGTTGTCTGCCAGGAGCCCCCCTTGAGCATGTTGGAGCATTTAGGCACTCCAACCCTCAGCCTATTCAGAGCACCTCCAAGTGATGTAGGAGAGGTTGAGTTCCTCAGCTATATCCTCCTTTAATGTTAATCCTTGTCCAGTGGCCTCCTTCCTCCATCATTCAAGAGCTAGTACAGTGATCTCACCATTACACTTCACTGGCTGTCAAGGATACAGGGAAGATAAATGGCAATAGTGATTGTGTAGGTCAATCCAAAACAATAGTCCACAGGAACAGAGCCAGTATACAGGGGACTACTTTGTCCCTGATCTCCTTGGACCAACCCCTCACCTCATCATTTTAGCTAAAGGTAAGATCACCCTTGCTCGGAAGCCAGTCATATCTGACTCTAAGGTTCAGTGCTCATCTCTGTTCATAGCCAAAGAGACGGAGCTGCCTGGACACTGAAGTGCACAGAATGCTGTTTATCAGACTGCAATAAACATCATAAAGTAAATTTTGTAAAAATTTATACAGACGTTAAAACTTTGTGGGAGAGGGGGCCATTTAAATAATTAATTCCACTCCTAAAGTGAAGACTGTGCCCAAATGTTATGTCAAAGCCCTAATCCATTCAAAATACTTTAAAGAGCTCAAGCAGATATGCTGGTAGATATTTCATTTATATTTAACAATCCAATTCTGGGAACATGATCTAATGAGGCAGCAACAAAGACCCTCCTTTTGTCAGCCTGGATGCTGATGGTGCTCACTCCCTTTCTTTCTTTCCATTTCACTTTAATCCTGGCTGCTTCTCCTCACCCGGGTCACATGTTGTCAAACCTTTACCAATTTATTTTGCGCTGTAGAAGTAAAACACTGGTTCCAGCGTTTGCAGTACATTAATTGCAGTTAGTACCTGACAGATGAATATTTGGGGCAGAAAGTTCATGCCAGTGTGTGGTTTTTTATATAATTTTTTTACTAACTTTTAAAAAAAATTTAACAAGACAAACAAAAAATCATAACACAGTACATAACAATATCATATGAGTACAACACAGTACAATTAAAAGAAAAACAATAATAAAGTAATGATAAAAAGACTTCTAATGTATAAAATTTCACTTTGAGTAACACCTTGATATTAGTTAACCGAAAAAAATAGTAACAAACAGAAATAAAAATCACCTGTGATATTTACAGAGCCCTGGAGACCACAATTTCCCCTCTAACTCTTACTCTCCCAAAAGGACAATTGACCTGGTGCTGGTTTGCCACCTTTACCCTTAGTTAGCGTATGATCTAAAAGTGGTCTCCATATATTCCAAAATTTATTTTCCTTAATTATACCTTTTTTTTTTAATTCCATTCCCAAGTGAGCTTATCATTCAATGTATCAGCCCCCCTTCCTTACTTGACACTGTCTAGATGTTTTAGACTACATCTCCTATTACCTAAGCATATATGTTTATTGATGTCCCCATGCAGGATCATAGAAACATCTGGAGTGTGGTGGCTTGGGAAAGGTTGCATGGTAGACTTTAATAACTTTATTGCCATGCAATTCTAAAACAGTAGTTTATATCTGTCAGGGAATCCCCTAGCAATATGTGTGGCTCGATAGCAGAGTAGCACTTTTAAGTTGTTACGCAGTGAAAGTTTTTAGTGCAATGACACACACACATATGCCTTCAGTGAAAGGTGCACTTTACTTAACAGTGAGGGGATGACAGACATACACAGGTCTATATACAACAGTCTCTCTCACTCCAAGCCCCACAGTTGGTACACAGCTTGGATTCCTCTGTTGGCTCCAATCCCAGGAGCAGTTCTTCCTTCTCAGTTGAAGGAACTCACATCAACAGCATGACCTCCTTCAGCAGTCTCTCTCTGTAGTCTCTCCTTCAGTGTCTCAGTCCTTCTCTTCAGTATGACAACCTCCTCAGTATGATGACCTCCTCTGTGGACCCTTCCCAGAGGGCCACAGTTATACCCTGGTGATGCTGGGCAGATTGTCTAATCAGCCACAGCTGGGCTGTTACATGAGCACTTGGACAAGGCATGCACAGCCTGGCAATCAGTTTGAGGCTCTATTATGGACACCTGTGTTCAAAACACTTGCAGGGCCTTAAAGCTGTACTATTCCACTGGGCAGCAATCTTTGTACAATACCCCACAAAAGAAAAATGTCCTAACAATATCTTTCTGCTGAATGGCTAAGTATTGCTTCTAAACTAGTGTGGAAGTTTTTAGGAATGCCTCCTTACCTTTAACTACTATTTTCAGCACCAAGGTCAAAGACCTGAAATGACAGATTAGCAAGGTACAATGAAAAGATCCGTAAAATTGCCTTTCCTTTTGCAATTATATAGACTAATGGCTTCTGGTCCTTTGGTTACAGTGTAGGCCTGAGGGGAGGTGAAGGTCAGACCACATGAGTTTACCAGTCATCTTGTTTAATAAGCAGATAAGTTGCAGGTTTACACACATCTAGAGGGCAATCCCTTTGAACACAGAAAGACTTCATTCTGAACAGATGAATGAATCCAGAATCATAAACCTTAAAGATAATAGAATATACTGTATACATAAGTTTGATCTGGCATCTGGATCACAATAAACATGGGTCATTTTATAGTGGATTAGTCTTTACAATATAGTTTTAAAAAACATTAACAACACAGTGCCCTAGAAACTGGCTGAAATCCTGTTGCTTAGCATAATTAAGCAGAAATAGAGTCAAAAGACAGCTTTTTTAAAAAAAAAAAGATTTTATTTTATTTTATTTTTATTTTTATTTTTTTGAAAAGGCTGGCTCTAAAGAAAGCAATGGAGTGACAGTCCTGCAGAAAGGGTGACATTTTGGCATATTTTTCTAGGGAATTAACATACATAATTAACATACATATTCAAAATATTTCTGCATTACAGAAGAATATATCTTTATCCCAGCCCTAAGGACTTCCAGTAAATATTACTTCTTAGACCAGGCTGCTGAGACAGGTTTTCAAATGGGAAATCAGCTCTTGGTCTGGGGCAATCTGAATTTTTGAACCTGTCAATCAGGACCCAGTTGATTTAAAAAAAAATCCTTGTTGGCCAAGTACAGATTCATGCTTACAAAGGGATTCTGTGCCTGACTGCCACATATTTTAAATGATATTTTAAAAGGAGCAGGGCACAAATGTTCAGAAGCTCATTTGTTTACAATGTGAAAATACTGGGGGTTTTGCTTTGTGGCTGGGGATGGTTTTATTTGATGACAACAAAGCCTCATTGCTTATAGCCTGGCATAGTCTCAACCATCCCACCCATCTTATCACAATACAATTGTCTGGCAATTTTTTTAAAAAAAACTCTAGAGATATTATGAGCCATCAAATTGCTTATAATGAGTGTTGACTGTACGAATTAATAGCCCTTCAAATGTCATATCATTAGCAGCTCTGCTCAGATCTTAAAAAACCAACAGTGTCTCATTTTAGGTTTTCTCTTCCTTCTACCTCCCCTTCCTGGCAATATTGTGTGTGCCCCCCCCCCCAGTAAGCACTGCTCAGTTATTACAAACTAATAGCTTTACATTATTTTATTGAATTAACCCATCTCATGTTAGGTTTTGCTCTTTTCATACTGCCTCCTCCGCACACTTTCCCCAACAATATTGTCTTTTTTTTTTGGTCAGTTTTAGATTATTATATGTGCAAAGTGTTTGATAATAACAATCTTACATGAACTAACACTGATTATCAGTGGGCAGGATTTTTTGCAGGCTAATGTTGATAATGCTTTGCTACTAATCTATCACTCAATTTTCCCCCCTCCCCCAGCTCTAGCATTTGAGGCAAGCCCCCAATCCATGTTCCTGGTGTTTGAATTATGGATACAGGAGCACAATAGTCCACATCCATAAACCTGAGGCATTTTGAAGAATTTAGTAATTAAGACCCAAATGTCCTGAACAGCAACATCATACCTGCTAGCTAGAGGTAAACATTGAATTAATAATGTGACTTTTAAATGGCCATTACACTATATGTGTACCATGTTACCATGAAATAAAATAAAGAATACAAATAAGAAATAATAAACACAAAAAGTAAAAACTCCTCTGTTGTGTCTAAAACCAGGGCATCACCACTCTTGAGCAGACTTCTAAAGAAGGAGGCAGATTCATAGATAACCTGGATTCAGACTATTTGAAGCTACCTGTACAGCTCAGGTCATGAGTCCAGTTTACCAGTGAGTCTCCCAGGGAGGAGAGCCCACCAGTGCATTTTTTGGGCAAGCTGCATCGTCAGAGAGTACCTCTAAAACAGGAGAATTGTAAGCCACCTCTAAGTGTTCTATACCTAGGAAACCTTTTCAAGTGCTGCCATCAGAATTGCTTTGATGGCACTCAGTTATTATTAAACTAATTAGGACCTTGTTTAACCCAGAAACAAACTGTCAGCCAGTGCAAATGAAGCAGCATCAGTATGATGAGGGACACATATTTGCCCAGGAGCTTTTCTTGGGTTTTAAGATTTTCAGAGGCGGCTTTTCTCTCAGTCCCACAACCCTGACAGACACACTTCATGTGGAGACAGGAAAGAACCCTTTTGTTTACTATTCCCAGGCTATGAATCTTCCTTGCCTGGGAAACCAGGTTGGCCCCTTCTCTGTTGTTCTTCTGCTGAGAAGCAATGACCTCTTTTTTTTTCAGTCAGTCAGGCTCCTAGTATCTAAACCAGGGATTATTATTATTATTATTATTATTATTATTATTATTATTATTATTATTATTATTATTATTATTATTATTATTATTATTATTATTATTATTATTATTAACTCACATTTATTACCCCGCCCCAATCGGGTAAACCCGACTCTGGGCGGCTTACAACATGAATTTAAAATCACAAGTAAATCTGTTATGATAATAGCATTTAAGATCTCAAAACCTTAAAATTAAAAGATTAAAACAGTACAACCAATAAAACAGAGCAAGAGGGGTGGCTGTCCCTTAAATAAGCCAACCTATGTGGGATCCCGTGTTACTGGGCCCCCATACATGCTCCGCCAGCCAGGTCTTCAAGCCTTTTCAGAAAGGCAGGAGCTCTGCCTGTAGGCGCAGTTCAGTTGGGAGGAGGTTCCACAGGGCCGGGGCAAACACAGAGAAGGCCCTCTTCCTAGTGCTAGAGAGATGAGCCTCCCTAGCCGATGGGATAACAAGGGAGCCCCTCCGATCCGCCCTGGTGGGACGGACAGACGTTCTTAGGGTGACGCGGTCTCTTAAGTATCCTGGCCCACTACCATGTAGGGTTAGCTGATGCAGAAGAGATTAAGAAAAGATGGAAAGAGTACACAGAGTAACTCTACAAAAAGGACCTTAACACCCCTGATAATCACAATGATGAGGAAATTGAACATGAGCCAGACATCCTAGAGAGTAAAGTCACAAAGGCCCTAAAAAGCACTGCAAACAACAAAGCCAGTGAAGATGATAGTATCCAGGTTGAACTTTTCAAAGCCCTAAAAGATGATGGAATCAAATTATTACATTCTATATGCCAGCAGATTTGGAAAACACAACAATGGCCACAAGATTGGAAAAGATCAGTATATGTTCCAATCCCCAAAAGGGGAAATGCCAAAGAATGTTCAAATTATCGAACAATTGTGCTCATCCCACACACTAGCAAGGTGATGTTCAAGATAATACAGGATAGACTGCAACAGTATGTGGAGAGAGAATTACCAGAAGTGCAGGCGGGGTTCAGAAGAGGCAGGGGGACTAGAGACCTCATCGCCAACATAAGATGGATCATGGAAAAAACAAAGGAATATCAGAAACCAGTCTACTTCTGTTTCATTGATTACACTAAGGCTTTTGACTGTGTTGACCACAACAAAATGTGGCAAGTAATTAAAGAGATGGGAATCCCAGAACACCTTGTATGTCTCATGAGAAATTTATACATGAATCAAGAAGCAACAGTTAGGACAGAATACGGAATGACAGAGTGGTTTGGAATAGGAAAAGGAGTAAGACAAGGCTGCATTTTGTCACCCTCCTTATTCAACTTATACACAGAGCACATAATGCGCAATGCAGGGATGGAGGAATCACAATTTGGGATCAAAATTGCTGGGAGAAACATCAACAATTTGAGATATGCAGATGATACCACCCTCATGGCAGAAAGTGAGGAGGACCTAAAGAAGCTCCTGATTAGGTTGAAAGAAGAGAGTGAAAAAGCTGGCTTGAGACTCAATATCAAGAAAACCAAGATAATGGCAACAGGCCCTATCAGTCCCTGGAAAATAGATGGGGAAGAAGTAGAGGCAGTGACAGATTTTACTTTCCTAGGATCAAAGCTCACTGCAGATGGTGATTGCAGCCATGAAATAAAAAGGCGACTGATTCTTAGGAGGCAAGTGATGAGAAACCTGGGGAACATAGTGAAAAGTAGAGACATCACATTGAAAACAAAAATTCGCATAGTCAAAGCAATGGTATTCCCTGTGGCAATGTATGGTTGTGAGAGCTGGACCATTAGGAAAGCTGAGCGCAGAAGAATAGACGCCTTTGAGATGTGGTGTTGGAGGAGAGTTTTGAGAGTCCCCTGGACAGCGAGGAGAACAAATAGGTCAATCTTAGAAGAAATCAACCCAGAATGCTCCTTAGAAAGTCAAATTGTAAAGATGAAGCTAAGGTACTTTGGACATCAAATGAGAAGAGAGGATTCACTTGAGAAAGCCTTGATGCTGGGAAAGGTGGAGAGCAAAAGAAAAAGGGGGCGGCCAAAAATGAGATGGTTAGATGGTATTGTAGAGACAATGGGCACAGAACTGAGCAAGTTGAGGAGGATGGTGGAGGACAGAAGTGCCTGGCGGACAGTGGTCCATGGAGTCGCAAAGGGTCGGAGTCGACTGTGAGACTGTGCGACTGAACAACAAAAAACAATACTCATCTCATCATTTTTTCAAATTAGATTCTAAGACTTTTAAGGGTTGTTGTTTTTAAATTCCCAGATGGAAATCGGTATGAGTGACTCATATACTTTTATCATAATGAAGTATTTTTCACGTAGCCCTATGATACCCAACTTTTTTTAACTTTCACATTTGTACACATTTTTCTTATTGATTAAAATATATTTGTATTTTTTTAAAGAAACATTTTGAAATAGCCTCGCATGTGCAGATTTCCAAGACAAAAATACATGTTCATCTGCAACAAATCTCAGGAGATATTTCTACAGTCTCAACTCCGATTATTTATTTATTTATTGCTTCCTCATTCACAGTGCTCGACAGTATTGTGAATCAAGACATGTCTTCAGTCTATCTTAGCCATTACAGCTTACTAACCATCTATCTTAGCCTATAATGGTATAGAAATTGATTTGAGAGTAAGTCCCTTTGAGTTAATAACACTTGCCTCTGAATAAATATGCTTAGAATCACAAAATATGGCTTTTAGAGAAATGGGACACAATAGAGTAGAGGAAGGGATTAAATATGATCTAAGCAAACGGGCACTGATGAGAGTAAAATTTGAAGCATGGTCTACAGATCAATGAACCATATAACTTATGTCCACATAAATGGAACAGAATATCTATCACACAAACCAGAAAAGTAGATGTAGTATTCTAACACTGACAAATGCTTCTGCAAAAGATATTCAATCTCATGTGGAGAAAAACTTCCTTAGCTGATCAGCAAACTCATTTCCTTTCATGGACATCCCTGCCACTCAACTTCAAGGTTCGGGGAAATTAAATTTGGATCCTGACAAACCAAAGATCTCATTATTTCATAAAACTGGTCATCTATGACTGCATTAACTATCAGTTCAGAAAATTAAGTTCCAGCATGTGTGTACTTCACTATATCCAGTACATGCAGTATATTAAATTCCACGAAGAAAGAGTGTCCTCCAGGATATAAAAAGGGTGGGATAGTTTGAAAAGTGCATTTTTTGTTTATCTGCTACACATTTGTTCCAATATCATCTAGCTGTCTATAAAACTTTAGTGTTCTGGACAATATCAGTTCATTCTTTTTCATTCCTCTGAAGTGAACTTCACTTCAGGTGTTCTTTTTTTAATATTCATCCTTCCTATGAAAAAGAACCAGTGTATCTGCATCTGCAAACATTTCCATGGTCCTATGGCAGGCATGACTAGACACTGAAGCACACGGGACACTGATAGCTTTCCCGCTGAAGCAGTACCTATCTACTTGCAAATTCTTGCTTTCAAACTGTTAGGTTGACATGAGCTGGAGCAGACACAATCAATTGCAGCTCATCTCCACTGTTTAGAAGCTGTGATCAGCCCTGACAGTCGACAGAGGTTCCAGCTGATGGGGGATACTGTCACCGGACAATCTGGGACACCTCTGTTGCCTTAGCAGATATCTATGATAGTTCCCTGCTGATCAGCTGACTGGAAGCAGGGAGATATGATTCATTCATTCATTCATTCAGTCTGCAAAAGCTCCTGCCACAGGTTTATCTGGGAAACGCTAGATAAACATCAGCAGGAGTGACACAAAGGCCAAACTGATTTATTTTACAACGATTTAAGTGCAAGCAAATCCACAAATAGAAACCCAGGAAGTTGTCTTACTGGGGTGGGCAGGAGCACTATGAAAGATGATACATGTGGCTCCAAAAGCTCTGGAGATACCCAGTGTTCCTCCGAGTGGCACCAGTTGCCACCCTTGTCCTCCACTGGTTCTGATGACCCTGGAGGACAAGGGGTGTGTGTGTCCTTGGATTAACCTACAGGGAGGTAAAAGTGCTGTAACTAGTCACTCGCAGTGGACATAAAGTCCTGAGTATAAGAGACTATATATTTGAGAATTCAATATTGGATTCCCTTTCTACTTACATTCCAACTTGTTCAGACCTTGCTGAATTGCAACCATGAAAGAGCTCAGGTGGGTAACAGATGTTTTTGCGGACTACGTGAAGAAATGTGATGCAGGCTGAGGTCCATGAAATCGTATGCCAAGTAAGGTCTATAATCGTATTAGTATTTGGGTTAGGTTTGTGGAACTTAACATGGCTAATTGCAGCTAAGTGGCAAGGCCACTGAGCATGTCTTGGACATGTGCCTGGCTGCGTACCTGATTGTGCAATTGAGATGCATCCATACATTCATCAACTAGCCATAGATAGCCATGGTTAGTTACAAAAATCATATGCAAAGACCAAAAAGATACCAGTAATTCATATTCAAGGTGCCACAAAACCCTTGGATTTGTATCCAGAAGACATATGTTGATGATAGAATTTGCTCTTCTCTCTTCTAGCATCCCTGGACACCAAGCCTCAACTGTGAAATTTCCAACCTCCTGGACTGTCAGCTATTTCATTCCCTACCTGACATATAGTGACAGTTTTGTTGGATTGTACAGCTGCACCCTTTAAATCATGAACACTAGCAGCACTTGTGTGCATACACACACCCCAAGCTTCTACCCTGCTCCTTTTTTATACTGGTTAAACCATATTTTTTAATCAAATTTATGTATTCTTACCATTATCCTGAGCATAACAGCAGGAGACAGTTCTTACTAATTATGCACCATCTGAATAATTATAGCTCTCATCAGCAGAATAAAAATCCTAAATAATGAAGGAAGGCAGTTTTAAAATGTATGATGGATCACAGATCCACTGTAATGCTCCTTGCCTCTTAAAGATAAAACTAATCTTAACATTAAAAGCCATGTCTTTTTCCACTAAGCAGATTTGCTGTTTCTTAGCTGGAAGGCTTTATTCTGATAGGCTTATCATGGTGGAATGTACTGCAAGGAGTCATGAATTTCACCATTGTTACTCTGTAGAAGATCTATTGTCATACCATTCGTCTCTAAGAAGTGTTGCTGAAGATGTAGGATTCATATTTGCATTGATCTAAGACATGAAAGGATAATACAAATTATTTTTAATAAGTGAAATGCTCTTAATGTTCACAGCACTTGCAACATCAAAGTTGCAATGCGATAGGGACTCTTTGTCTATGAAACAGAAAGACTTATTTCTCAAATCATGTTTTCCCTAGCATAATAGATTATATATGTACACATCTAAAAAGTACAGCTAAAGCATCCCTGGATGATGGCCATTCAAATCAAGTTTAAAAACTGACAATGAAGTAGAGTCCATCTCCTTCTGAGATACCCCAATCCATTGCCAAACAGCTTTTACTGTCAAAAAGCAATTCCCAGCGTTATAATGTCCAGTTATCATGTCCTGCAGCACAATTTCAATCCTTTGCCTCAGATCCTCCCTTCTGAAGCTGCAGAAAGCAAGCTTGTCTCCTCTTCCACAAGTCAGCCTTCAAAATATTAGAAGACAGCTTTCAATATCACATCTCAGTCTTCCTTTCTCCTGGCAAAACCTACTCACCTTCCTCAACTGTTCCTCCTAAGGCTCAGTTTCCGGAACTTGTGCCGTGTTGGTTACCCTCCTATGGATACATTCAAGTTTGTCTTGAATTGTGGTGCCCAGAACTGGTCCCAGTATTCAAGATGAGGACTTAATAAACAGAACTACTTTGTTATCTGTTAAAATGGTTTCTGTCTTTCATAAATTTAATTCTGTGTGATCATTTAAAATTAATGATATCACAGGTGTGATTTTCTCAAGTGCCTAAAAACAATATTCTGTATATATCATGTATTGTAACAGTTTAGTATATTTATGTCCACGAATAAGATGCATTGTTACTTATCCAAGGTTTTTTAATGAGATATGGGAGTTGTTGTTGTTTTTAAGCAAATATAAAGTATAGTTCCATCTTACAAAGGATTGGTTAATGAAAACTCTTCATCTCCCTACCTTTTTCCTACTTTATAGTGACTGGGAGGAAATACTTTGTGTTGTCACTTGTTGGTTCTTGGTTTAACAGATTTGTTTATTTTTTCCCTTGGCTGGGCATTAATTGTGATGTATTAATTGATACATGTGAACTGTTTTGCTTATAACTGCTTGATTTTCTCGGTGGTTGTTTTTTTTTTTTTTCATTTGTCACAACTGTTTGAAAAAACCTGGTACATAAATGGAAAAAATATCTGCAATAGATGATAGGGCACAAGGTCCCCATCTTTGTCAAGAGAGTATCCTATATATCTTGGCTGAAAAGCAAAATGGAGATCAAGATGTAGGTTTGCTTCCAGGAAAATGTGTAGGTGCCTAGTATTTAAAGCAGGGGTTCTCAACCTTTTCAAGCTGGGGGTGTTGCATTCTTGTTATTTGACCGGTTAATCATGAGAACAAATTCTCCAATAGGCTGATCAATAACACAGGTTGTTCATTCCCTATGATAGTAGAAATGTCCATTCCTGTTCAGAAGAACCCAGAATGTTCCTTCCTCTTAGCTATATGCATTCTACTATTGTAAGAATATAGATATAGGTTGCATTCATCAATTGTGTAAATGTCTATTTGAGTAGGCCTAGTGCAGCATAGTGTGACAGTGTGGTGAAGGATGTCATTGTGGGCCATACGCTGTATGCTTGTGTGAAACTGTTAATAAAGAGAGGTGCTAGGAGAAAGAGATAGAAGGAGGGATAGAAGGGAGAGAAGATTCCGAAGTACCCAACTAGACCCCCACAAATCCCGTCTTCATTCTGCTGGTCAGAATCCCATGTAGTAGGTCACTACAGGGGGCTGGGTCACACTCTCTCAGTCAGCTTTGAGGGTCAGATGGCCATTTTGCCCTGCCTGCATGATGGGGTGGCCATTTTGTCCCAACAGCTTAAAGGGGCAGTTATTTTGTTTCTCAAATGCCCTTGGAGTGGGGAGGGCACATGAAATGGCACCATGGGGTGGATCCAGCCCACAGACCTTAAGTTGGGAACCCCTGATTTAAAGCATTATGAAAATAAAGAGAGAGAAGAATGAAAATGAGGGCAAAATTATATAATCAGAGATGACAAGAGGCTAATCACAAGTATAATTAATTTGAAAATTTATTTAATCACAGCAGATAGAGAGGGAATAAGATCCATGAAAGAAAGACACAGTTTACAAGGAATCAAAATGAAAACAAAGAATTTCTAGCACAATGAAATAAAAATCAGAATCCCAGTCAAAAGCTATGTAGAAGAAGAGGATATACACCAACATTCTTTGGCCTAAAGTCTGAGAAAGAAAAGGCCTATTCCAGGCCCAGAGTGTGCTGTGATAAGACACTATGATTTCACATCATATGTCTTAGGACAAAGGACAGGAATAGGTTCATGAAGACTCAGGAGAACGTGCGGGAGAATTGATCCAGGAGAATCAATCTAGGAAAACCATGGGGGTGGGGTCACAAAGTCACTGGTGTGTTGTGTGTTTTGAGAGAATAAAAATAAAAGAAGAAAGTAAAATCAAAGTTCACTAATTGCAGTCTACACACCACAAATATTACCCAGTAAAAAGAAACAAAGGGAAAATGAAAGTGTAGAATCTCCTAGGAGTAAGGTAACCCATCATGAAAACTGAGGCTTTCCTCAAAAATCACAAGAAATTAAGACCCAAAGGCTTCAAAGCAGCTAAATCCTGAAAAAATAAGAATTGCATGAAAAAAATGGCAATGGAAAAAAGGCAATTGCCATTTGAGATACAGTAATACCCCAGATTACAATTCCATCGGATAACGCTAGAATAGGATAACAATGGAAGTTTTTTGGAAAAAACTTGCATCGGATAACGATTCTGGATAATGATTCTTAGTGTTATCCAAGGCAATGGTCTGCGGGTGTGGGGTGGTTTGGGTAGAACTACCCAATCCACCCCCTACCCGCAGCAGTCTCTGCGACAGCAGTAGGGTAGGGGAAAAGCACCCGCCTTTTCCCCCGACCCTACTGCAGTCGCAGAGACTGCTTGTCTCCTTCTTTCCCTCCCTGTATTTAAACTACAGGGAAGGGGAAAATAGGGGGAGTGAGTGTTAGATATTTGAATGTCCAGCAGCGGGAAAATTGCCGCTCCCTATTGGTCAGTGGGCTGGGTCAAGCAGGGTATTTAATCCCCTGCTTTCCCCAGCCGTTGTTGTTGTCTTGTTGTGTTCATAATAAACTAACGTGGTGTTCGGTTCACCAATAATGGCATCCGTGTCCTCACTCCCGCGCCCGGATCTCCGGATCTAACACTGGCGACGAAGGTGGGATATTGAGGAACAGACCAGAACCAACGAGACTCCCTGAGCCAGCAAAAAACGGTACCACGCCATGGCTGCTTACACTCCACCGGCCCCCTTCCAGCTGAAGGACGAAAAATGGGGAAGCTACCTGGACCGGTTCGAGTTCTCCCTCATAGCCACGGAGCTGGGAGAAATCTCCACGGAACGGAAGAAGGCGTTCTTCCTTACCCACTGTGGTCCCAAGGTATACGAGGTGGCTCAGTCCCTAGTGGCCCCAACGCCTATAATGGAGGTCTCTTGGGAGGCCCTACAAATGGCTCTCAGAGACCACTTCTCGCCGGAGCCTTCCAAGTTCGTTTTTCGCATTCACTTCAGGGATCGCTACCAGATGGCCGGAGAGCCCATCAGCGAATTCGTGGCCACCCTGAAGACAGTAGTCATTCCGGCCGCATTCGGGCCGTTTCTCGAGGACGCCCTGATTGAACAAATTATCCGAGGGGTCCGAGACAACAAGCTCCGGAAGCGGCTCCTGGCCAGAAGAGATTTGACCCTGGTCACAGTGATAGACGAGGCGAGAGCATACGAAGTATCAACATCAGCCGCATTTTCTATCAACCGGGCCCCGTTGGCGCAGCATCAGGCCACCGCACATCACCAAGACATCGGCCCCGACGAGGAAGACGATGAAGAGGCGGAGGTGTGTGCGGCCGACGGGGCAAACCCAGGGAGAAGTGGCCAGCGCTGCGCCAGCTGCGGAGGACCACACCAGAGGGCACATTGCCGTTTCAGAGAAGCAATTGCCGCTACTGCAACAAGCGGGGACACATCGGAAAAGTCTGCCGGGCAAAGCAAGCTGGAAATCAGGCTGACCAGCACGTTCAAAATTTCCCGCCGGGCAAGATGGCCGCCAACCACCGAACAAATCACAAGCACCAGGGAAACCACAGTGCCAAATTCGAAGATGCGGAAACCCACACCATCACGATCAGCAACGCCACCACAGAGAAGGGAGAGAAGTTTTACACCACGGTCCAGATCGACGGAGCAGAGTGCTTGATGGAGGTCGATTCTGGGGCCGCCGTATCCCTGATTTCCTGGAGGTGGATGAAGCGAGCCTTTCCATCCCTCAGGGAATTGGACCTTCAAGTCCAACGGATCCGGGTCAAGGACTGCCAGGGCAGATTCCTCCCCGTCGCAGGCCAGAAGTGGGTCCGAGTCAAGTACGGACAGAGAGAAGAGACCCTGCCGCTCACCATCGTCCACAGCAACATCCCGACACTCCTGGGGACCAATTGGTTCCCAGCCCTGGGGCTGTCCATCGCGGGCATCCACAGTTCCTCCATTGACCAGCCCGGAGACACCTCACTACAGGATGACCTGATGGCAGAGTTCCAGGACGTTTTCGGGGAAGGACTGGGCAGGTACGTGGGGTCGCCCATCTCTTTCTCTTTAAACCCGAATGTTGCCCCGATCCGCCTTAAGGCCCGGAGAGTTCCACTGGCCCTCAAGCCCAGGGTCGAAAAGGAACTAGACAAGCTAGTAGCCCAAGGGATCCTTGTCCCCGTCGACCACGCTCGGTGGGAGACTCCCATAGTAACCCCCATAAAACCGGATGGGTCAGTGCGCATCTGTGCAGACTACAAATGCACAATAAACAAAACGTTAGAGCCGAGCGCATACCCGGTTCCCGTGATTGACCACCTCCTACACTCATTGGGCCCAGGGAAGATCTTTGCCAAGCTGGACCTGGCCCAGGCCTACCAACAGCTGCCGGTGGACGACGCCATGGCCGAGGCGCAGACCATAGTCACACACCGTGGTGCGTTCAAGTGTACCCGGTTACAGTTTGGGGTCAGCATTGCACCGGGACTTTTCCAGAGCACCATGGAGAGACTCCTCCACGGCCTTCCAGGGGTGGTGCCCTATTTCGATGACATCCTGATCATCGCGGGAGACCCTGGGCAGCTCAAGGACAGGGTCGCAGCCGTCCTCGCCAAGTTTAGGGCCGCCGGGCTAAGGGTGAAGCGAGACAAATGCCTGCTTGGGGTTCCCTCTGTGGAGTTTTTGGGGTTCCGGATTGACTCAAAAGGCATCCACCCGACCAAGAGCAAGGTGGAGGCAATACGGAACGCTCCGGCCCCTAAGAACAAGCAGGAATTGCAGGCATTCCTGGGGCTCTTAAACTTCTATGCGGCATTCCTGAAAGGAAAGGCCACTGCCGCGGAGCCATTGCACAGACTGCTAGCGGCCAAGTCAGGATGGGTGTGGGGCCCCGAACAAGAGTCAGCTTTTGAAGCTGTTAAAAATCTCCTATCACAGGACAGTTTCCTGATCCAATACAACGCCACCCTGCCACTGGTCCTCGCCTGCGACGCGTCTCCCTACGGTGTCGGCGCGGTCCTTGCCCACCAGCTCCCCAACGGTCTCGAGGCACCCATCGCCTACTACTCCAGAACGATGTCACCTACAGAGCGGAACTACGGGCAAATCGACAAGGAGGCGCTGGCGGCAGTGGCAGGGGTAAGGAAATTCCATGACTACCTATATGGCCAGGACTTTGAACTGGTGACTGACCACAAACCCCTGTTGGGGCTCTTGGCCGGCGACCGCCCCACACCTTCGGCCTTGTCCCCCCGGATGCAGCGCTGGGCCCTATTTTTGTCCGGGTACTCCTACACTATGGTCTATCGACCCGGGAAACACATGGGGAACGCGGACGCTTTGAGCAGGTGCCCCCTCCCGGATCAGGACGGGGCAGAGAGGGGGGAGGCATCGGTGCTCGCCCTGGACGTTCTGGACTCTGCTCCCACCACCTCGGCTGAGGTTGCTAGGGCCACGGTGAAGGACGCCGAATTCTGAACTGTCTCCAGCTGGGTCAAACGGGGTTGGCCGGACAAGGGGGAAGGGGAGTTCAAAACGTTTTTTGATAAGCGAAACGAACTGTGTTGTGCGGGGGGTTGTTTGCTGTGGGGAGACCGGGTGGTAATTCCCAGGAAACTTCGCCCCACAGTCCTAGAAACGCTTCACACCAGCCATCCGGGGGTAGTGAAGATGAAAGGGTTGGCCAGGAGTTACGTGTGGTGGCCCGTGATTGACAAGGATATCGAGGCGTGGGTAGGCAAATGCACACCTTGCCAATCATCCCGGCCCAATCCTCCAGCAGCCCCAGTCAGGGAGTGGGAACAACCCGCGGGTCCGTGGCAGAGGCTCCACATCGACCTAGCCGGCCCGTTCCACGGCCAAGTATTCCTAATTGTAGTGGATGCTTACTCCAAGTGGCTGGAGGTCCGACTCCTGAGTAGCACCACCGCCAGGGCAATTATTCGGGAGCTCAGGCAACTGTTTGCCACACACGGCATCCCTGACACCCTGGTCTCCGATAATGGCCCGCAGTTCACAGCCACGGAGTTCGAGCAGTACCTGGTGTCCTTAGGGACCAGGCACGCGCTCACCTCTCCGTTCAGGGTGCAAGGTAATGGGCAAGCTGAGAGGTTCGTGCGCAGCACGAAAGAAGCCTTGGGGAGGTTGGGGCCTGGAGACTGGCAGGAACGTATAGATACGTTCCTGTTGGCACAACATAACCTCCCCTGTGCTGCCATGGGGAAAGCCCCTGCGGAGTTGCTGATGGGCAGGAGACTCCGCTGCCAACTGGATCGGTTGCACCCCCAATACTCCCCGGACAAGTACTGGGAAGGACAGTCGCGGGGCCGCACACTTCCCATAGACTCCCCCGTTTTTGCACGGAACTATGCACCTGGCCCACAGTGGGAAGAAGGGGTCGTCAGCGACATGCTAGTGGGTCACTTCAAGGCAAGCTGGGATCCACCTTAAAAGAATTCACACCAGTGGCACTTTACCTGCTACCAGGAAAATGTATATTCAGATACTATACAAGTTGCAGACAACAAAGACAAATACACAAGTCCAGGCCAAGAAAAATCTTCTGCTCCTTTTTGTCAACATGAAACAATCAAATGTGCTGTTTATGAAACAAACTAAAGAAGTCTTCAATGGGTTTCAACAGGCATGTCATTCCACAGGTTGATATCCAATCCAATGGCCATATATGTTTATTCCAGGCCAATCTGCACAATCACAAGCCTTTTGCCTAGTATACCCTTAAATTGAAAAATAAGATGAACCCTAAAGTCAGATATGACTGGCTTTTTAGCAAGGGCAATCTTTACCTTTACCTTTACCTTTACCTTTACCTTTACCTTTACCTTTACCTTTACCTTTACCTTTACCTTTACCTTTACCTTTACCTTTACCTTACTCTCCATAGATTTAGAGCTAGTTTCCTATGTGCCTTCTCAATTTCTCAGGCCCTCCAAGCAGCAAAGGCTAAAGAGATATCATACCAAAAAAAAATTCAACTTTTTTGACCTGTCAAAAGAGAGATCTGAGCAACAGCTAATGTTAAATCCTGTTTGTATGATAATGTTAAACTTTAAAAAAACAACACCTATTCACAGCATCATTTAGCTGGACCAGACCAACTGTGAAGTAACATTAGTAAACACCTGGCAACTGCAATTTATTTTTTTTACTCAAATTCTATCTCACCTTAATCATCTCAAAAATATAGAACATCAGTCAAGTTATTCATAAGAATAATGACTGAGGCTGTTGAGTGGAAACCATTTCTGTGGTTTTTTTTTACATGATGCATTCCTGCACTAAGATCGTTAGAGAGTTTTATGTGCAAGACACAATTTAAAAAATAGATATGAACAATAGTATTGTGCTTTGTTACATTATTAACTCCCAAATTATTCTACCGTTAACAAATTCCTCTGTGTCTCGTTCCATAAAATAAAAAATATTAAAAAGAGCTCCCTGTGTTAATCTGCTTCATAAAATATTAACATCATTTTTGCATAAAATCCAACATTTTCTCAGTCTGTTAAAACTGTATATCTCTCAGGCACCTTGCTAGCTGAGCCTGTTGGCATTAGCAATAAACAGTTATTTTAGCAATGTGTAGGAATTACTCCAAAGATGAAATATATCCCAGCCTCAAAAACCATTAGAAGATAAGGATTACTTTTACTCAAAAGATTATATGCAGTAAATAGCTGCAAAGTATGCAGTCTTAACTTATTTATCTAGTATGATGGCACTGCCAGGTTCAGGGAGTCCTTCTCTAACCACTACTTTCTTAATTGTTCTGTGGTGCATGTGGAGCATTGCAAGTGTGGTGTGAAGCTGATCGGAGGTGTCACCCCCATTTCATGGTCAGACTCACAAATTAGCAGAGCAAGTATGTGAATTTGCGAGAGGTTTTTATTCCAAACCCACCTTATAGCTGCACCAGCTTTGGTCAGTATTATCTGAACCATTGCTAAAAGCAAGGATGAGGTAGTGAAGGTTACCCCAGAGAAATAGTGTGCATGACTCAAGAGCGGGTATTATCAGACACATAGCTTGTTCTCTTTCTTTTCAATTCATTTATAATGTAGCTTATGGCTATGGGATGTGGAGTGCCTCGCAGTATTATCACTCTTTCACTATGACCATGTACACACTATCTGTAGGTTCCACTGACTTTTAGGTTCTCTCATTTGTTTTCTTTTTTTCTTTCAAATGTATGTGCCTCTAGCTAACAGCCTTTAAAAGGTGATGAGCCAGTAAACGTATGAGCTGGAAGTTCAGGTTAAGTTCCTGCTCCCTTCGGAACTGTGCTTTGCTTTTGTGTAACAGGAACATGGTTCTAGTTTATCATGGTCCTAAATAACCAAGCCCATTTTTTAGAAAAGTTGTTTGAGGGTTTTTGGTTTTTTTATTAATATGATTTATTATTTTAAATATTTTTCTGACACTGAAAGGGCAGACAGAAATTTCCAAAATAACACTATGTTCCATGTTCCCAATTATCTCAGTTTCTTCACAACGAAACAACATCTTTTTCCTAATGTTCTCAAAGCTTGGGGAGGACACAGTTTAAACTAGGCCTCAAAAATCCTTTCTTCTCTCTGTTTCACAAGACTACGTGTCATGAGACAGATTGTTTTTAGTTCAGTGTTCCCAGCACTCTTATCTGAGTTCCCTGGTGTTGTGACTACATGGTAGAACACTCATTGTACACGTGTGTCAATAATCCTATGTTCAGAGAAAGTTTTCTCTGTTCCCTCATTAGTTAAAAGTACCCCACCTGACTGCAGAATCTCCATCTTGGAGAGAGTAGAAGGAGTTCGTTTTTGGATGTCTATGTGTTAACATCTATGCCTGGGGACTAATCCTTTTTCATCATGATTACCTAATGTACCTGTGGACTGTTACTGGACTGATCTGTATGCTACAATAAATCAACTGTTGATGAAAGATTGTCTCTTTCATCAACAAAGGACAGCACACACACACCAGGCCTAGCTACCTTACCTCCCATGTTTGCTCCATTGCCTGAGCATAGTAAGAGTTCTATTTAAAGCAGCCCAGTTCTCTTAGAAGCAGGTAAGGGCTAGACAGTTCCCGTAATGAGATAGAGATCTCAGGAACTGGAAGGGAGGGGCCCTTAACTGGGACGGCCGGAGTCTGACACTAACATCTGAAATTATCAAATGAATTTTTATCTTCATCCACATTCTCATGAACAACAGAACATGAATCTATGAATAAACTCACAAGTTGGGGATAATGTTATCAAAAGTTAACTGAAAAATTCTTATCCTTCTTTCCTGCTCATCTTGCCCTAGTAGGAGATTTTGGTAGAGGATAAAAATTGATCATAGAATGTGAATAGGCACAACTGTTTTGCCTCCAGTGGGAATAATTCATGAGTGATAAAAACCCACATTCATATTCAAAACCTCAGTGCTCTCAAGTGACTTGTGTTTTCTAAGCAATATAACACTGCAATTCACAGGTAATGATACATCCCTAGGGGTTGAAATGCTCCCAGGTCTTTTAATGCTGTGCATCTGGACACACTTTCTGTCAATGCAAAGGTTCAATCTAATTGCTTTTCCCTCTCCTGTTTCAAACAAAAACAGCAAATATATCTTCATTAAATAATTCCTTTAGATAAAACTGACATCCAATACCACAATTTCCTATATCTATCTTGCAGCAGGAAAATGGCACAGTTTTGAAAGTGACTTTTGCTTCCCACAAATGTAACCACAACCTTTGGATTGACAGATAACTTATATAAACATTTTCAAACAACCAGCATCCAAATGTCAAGAAAGGATGTCTCCTTTTTGATCTAATCAATTTATGGTTTTGATCTGTCCTGCAGTTACCTGACAGCTTTGTGCTGTTTGAATATGTCAAAACTCTTCAAGAGATGGTCTGCAGATTACTCATGAGAAGACCCAATATTAGACCACTCTGAGCATTTCAGAAGCCCAGTGGCAAAGTTATTTTTGTCCATTGATTACACTTGGGGAATTCTGTACCTTTGTAGTTCAGTAGCAGTTTAAACCACTCAAGCATTTATGTTGCAACAATGCAAGGCAGAAGCAGCTTGACTATTCTACAGGCTTTTATTCTTTCAAATATGTTCTTTTTATATTCATGTCAGAAGCATTACAGTTAAAATAAACACTAAAACATATGAAATAAATTTGAATCTTTTTTAAAAAAAAATTAAGCTGCCCACAGTTCCACATGATCGTAAAGTGAAATGCAAATTTTTGAAGTGCATGATTATTTAAAAAATATGAATGCTGAATACAGAGTATAAACATCCTGAAAAAGCAAATTAAAATAGTATATTATATGACTTTAATAGTTAAAATCACTTCTTAAAACATTAAAAGATCATAAAAGTTAAAATAAAAGTAATTCTTAGTCTTTAAGCTTTTTTAAAGGAACACACAGACAAATTACCATATTTGCTGGCATATAAGACCCACTTCCCCTGCCCTTAAAATACACAGGAAAAATTGAGTGCATCTTGTATTTTATATAGTGGCCTATAGTGGGCTATTTTGGTAATAACAGGGTGCATCTTATACTCCGATGCATCTTACACTCCAGCAAATATGGTACATTTCTTTATCTCACCCAAAGTATGTCTGCTTGAATCTATGCAGGGAAGTTCATGCTGTCCTCGCCTTCCATGGGATGTCATACTTATACATTCTTGCAATTGTTATCTGACCTCAGAAACTTGTTTTTCCCCACTGTCAAATTAACATAGACACAACATGTAAACTTATCTGGTCAAATGTATGCCTACAGAAGCCTTTGCTTTGCAGCTGGTCAATTATGTAACCGCGATCCATGTTTGTCTTGCATGAGGCATCTGTTTGCCCACCTTCCTCCATTCACAACACCTGTACAACTTCTCAGACACAAACAAGACTGGCTTTTGTAGCTCAAGGTTGTTTCTTACACCTTTTTGACTCTTAATAATCTCACATCCCCTCCCCATAGATGACAGTTTAATTTTTTTCCCCATTTCTCTTTTTTCAGCTTTTGATTGTTCTGTAACATTTGACAAATACTTCTCACCTCTCCAACAAAAACGGCTATAAAGTCCAAGCATTTTCTTATTTTAGCTTTTTTTTTTCCTTCAGTAAAAAAAATATCATCTTCATTAACATCATTAATTTTATGCTCAGAATGAAGAAAAAAAGGGGGAGAAGAGATGTAAACCAGTAACTTCAGTGATGATACAAAGGATCATATCATCTAAGCCTGAAGAAGGTACTGTAAGAGAATAGCTCTACTGAAAAAAGTACGTTTTCAAGTTCTCCACATTAGGAATTGTACTATCTACATCAGTGATTGGTGATATTATGTTGTTGTCGGAGTCCAAGGCATGGGCAGCTGGCAGGCAACACAAAAGGCAGTACGCAGGATTACCAGGTAATACTCCAAAAAGTAAACCAATCTCAGTCCAGATTTCAAGGGAAACTAAAGACACAGGATTAGTCCAGATGCAAAAAGCCTACAGCTGTACTTCGCTTAAAGAGCATCATGTGTTCCACAGGATTACTCTTTAAGCGAATTTGCTCTTTAAGCAAAACACCATTGTAAGTGACCAATTGTGACTTCTGGGGGGAGGGGGGATTGTGAATCCCAATGTATTTGTTAAGAGAGTTTTGGTTGGTTTTATTTGTTAAGCGAAGCGAACCTTCAGAGAAAATTCTGCTCTTTAAGCGAGTTACTCTTTAAGCGAGGCGCTCTTTATGCGAGGTTTGACTGTAATTCAAGTTAGTCAGAATTCAGGTGACCAGTCATGTAAGAGAATCTTCAGGGGCAGTGCAAAGTGAGAACAGAATTCCAGGAGTAAGGAACACAAAACAACACTCCACAGGAACAAGGCAAGAGATCTTCTGAAGCAGGAATCAGGAGCAAGACAGAGATCTTCAACAGCAGAGGCCAGGAACAATACAAGCAATTCAAGAGCCAAACAACTGCAAGTCTGCTGACCTTCATTGCTGAGACAACATCTGGAAGGAAGGGCTGGTTCTTATAAGGCTAAGCCCCACTTCCAACCAACCTGCATTTGTTGATAAGGACAACTGTGTTTACCTATGTATTCACCTATGACAGAGGAGCCTGGCATGTGGTGGTCCATGAGGTCACAAAGGGTCAGACTTGACTGTGTGACTGAACAACAAAATGTACTCTGTGGAAGCTCATAAGCAAAATGCATTTGTATGGTCTGTCCCTTTTCTTCATGCCTTAAACCTCAAAACCAGAAATTCTCTGCACATGAGAGTTCTGTTTTTAAGGCAAATTTATATTTGTATTTTAATGAAGTGATATTAAAGTATTTTAATAACATGCTATTGGAAATCCTGTTGCTTTGTTAGCAAAACATAACTTTCAGTTGTTTCTGTCTGGTAATTAATGAGTCTGCACTGTGATTCTTACACACATGGAAAGACATCAAGTGTGCACATTCCCACAAAAGTCCCAGTGGCAACTCATTAATTGCCATTAGAAATGACTGGATGTTACCATTTGCCTTCCATGTGTGTAACAAAAAACCCTGATTTTTTTAATAGCGGTTATCTTGCTCTTCAAGCAAGCAAAGCCACAGGATCAAAATATTGTGCATGTTTTCTCATTTGTGCTAAATTTTGTAAAAAAAAAATTTAATCGTGAGAAATGTAAGCATAACTGAATATGAGGAAAAGATTGGTTACACAACATCACCACCTTTTGGAGATGAGTAAAACAGTTGAGTAAATCATTCCCAATTGATTTAAAGCTGCTTATTTGCAAACAACTTTCAAGTGGCTGGCTAAATAGCTAAATTGGACAAAATAACTTACATGATGACTTTTAAAAGTTGTTAAGTTGCAGTCAGCTAGGGTAGTCAAGTCTAAACATATAGCTATGTAAATGAAATAAACACTTCACACAGATGCACCCCAGGAAGAACACATCACAGCTGTGCATGAGGCTATGCTGATATCACCAATGCCAGCAACTTGTACCAGTAAAGGCAGCAGGCTTCTCCAGAAGCAACAACATATCAACATCATGTGTTTTATTCTCCGTGGACTTTATAGGCATGGCTTGAGTGAGCTATTGAAATAATGTGTGTGTGTGTGTGTGCTCTTTTAAATATGTTCAAGGTTTTTTATGTTCTATAAGGGTATCATAAGCATTTTTGAATGCTCTTATGTACACTAGAACATCAGATAACGTTATGACTTAGTTCCACAAGTCATGACGTTATCCGATTTTTAGCGTTGTTCAATGCATGCATCAAACAACGCTTTAAAAAAGCCCTGAATTCAGGGTGCCGAGTGGGCACCTTTTCTGCCAAACCTACAGGACTCTTAGCAAGCACTAAAGGTCCCACAGGTTTGGCAAAAGAGGCACCCGCTTGCACACGAGCAGGTGCCGAGCAAGCACCTCTTCTGCCAAACCTACAGGACTCTTAGCAAGCACTAAGTGTCCCGCAGGTTTGGCAGAAGAGGTGCCAGCTTGCATGCGAGAAGGCGCCAAGCAGGTGCCTCTTTTGCCAAACCTATGGGACACACACACACCCAGGACAATTGACTCGGATAACGCTAAAGGATCGTTATCCAGAATCATTATCCGATGCAAGTTTCCCCCAAAAAACTTGCATCATTATCCGATTCTAGCGTTATCCGATGTAATCGTTATCCAGTGTATTACTGTATATATATAAAAGAGTTTTTGACTTGAATTACTGCAACAGTGAAAAGTACTTTTGTCTTGATACCCATATAACTTTAGACATGATTGGGAATGATTAATTTCATTCTTGGATTTAAATCTATATAAATAATTGTGACAATTTATTAATTCATTCATTCATTCATTTAATCAAATAAAGGATTCTGAGTTTTCCTCTGGAGACATCAGGAATTTGATCTTGACATTGTTTTGATTTTTGTAATTTTATTGTATTTTAATTCTCTATTGTTTGTTAAGTGTCTCATAAGTTGCTTTGAGTTCCAGCTCTGGGAGAGAGGAGGTTTGTAAAATCAATAATTTATATTTTAATTCCCCATAAATTCTTAGAACAGCAAGGTGATAGGAAATATATTATTTTCAGGAGGTAGACAGGCCCTTCTTGAATTTTAATTATTTAGTTAATGTAGATCTCAAATAGATGAAGAAAAGCTTAAAGTAAAATCAACATCTGGGAATTGTACTCTGTCAGACTATGCGTTTGGATAATGTTTATAGTCCCTCCCATTTTAAAAATAAAATCTCCCTATTCTTGGCACAAGAGCACATCAGGGAGATGAAAAAATAAAAATTGTTTTTATCTTTTTGTGCAAACTATCAGCTTGTCAGACTTTTTTTTACCAAGGTGTCTGTTCCATCTGAATTTTCTACATACAATTTGAGAAAGTCCAGAAAACACTAAACCATAACTTTCAGAAAACACCTTCTTACTAGAAACCTTCAACCGATCTTTGAACAATTATTTCTTATTCAATTGGTGTTCTTCCAGTCTTCAAGGATATTGTGTTGTACTTCAGAAATTCACTTTCAGTTGAACACTATCAAAAGAAGGGAATATGAAACCAAATAGACATTGCTTGTATATCTTATGTCATATTAGAATACACATGATGCAGACAGGAAAAGAAAACATGGAGTTAGATTCCAACTCTGCATAGGAAACCACTTGAAGATCAAAATATCATAACTATTTTTCTCCTTCAAAGGAGAAAACAGACTTTAAAATATAAAAAGAAGCCAAGCAGATAAATATACTGCTCAGTTCAATATATGTTAGCCTGGGATTTGGGAGAAGGGAACCAGGGACACATGATCCAATGCACAATCTTTTTAAAAATACAATAACATGAAAGTCACACTAAATAATACAAATGATTCCTTCATAAATGCCCTTGTGGACTGAAAACGCTGATGATATACTGTGTCACATAAAATCCTGCCGCGTTGTGCAGAATCACCAGAGATGGTCTCCTAGGAAAAGGCAATTTGATATACTCTAATGTAGTTTGTTTTGGTGAGATTTAAGATTAGAAAGAGTAGTAACACTTATTCCAAGTTCATTAATGACTCAGAGGCGGACACAAAAATGGGCTAAACAGCTGACGGCTGTAGATAAAAGAACTGAAGAGGGTATATTTGATTACAGTAATACCCCAGATAACATTATGACTTGGTTCCACAAGTCATGACGTTATCCGATATTTAGCTTTGTCCGATGCATGCATCGAACAACGCTAAAAAAAAAAAGCCCTGACTTCAGGGACAAACCGCTTTAAAGGCAGGCAGGGAAAGAAAGAGAACCAATCGGGTCTCTTTTTCTCCCTGCCTTTAAAGCCACCCCCCACCTGCAGCAATCTCTGCAACTGCAGTAGGGTCAGAGAAAGGCACGCCTTTCCCCCGACCCTACTGCAGTCGCAGAGACTGCTTGTGTCTCTTTCCCTCCCTGTATTTAAACTACAGGTAGGGGGAAAGAGAGAGATGTGCTTGGCTCTCTAGAGAACCAATCACGTCTCTCTCTTTCCCCCTCCCTGTAGTTTAAATACAGGGAGGGAAAGAGACACAAGCAGTCTCTCTCTCCCTGTAGTTTAAATACAGGGAGGAAAAGAGTAAGACGCAATACTTATTTGCTGTTTTGCCAATTAACTTGTAGTCTATGTATGTACTGGAACTATGCTTCAATTCTGCAGTGATGTATTAGTACAGGGTAATTAACTTTCCAATTTTCCTTCAGAATTATTCTTAAACTACCTAGTCTCTAATTGTTTTAGTGTGGATTTTTCTTGCAGCTTTGAATTTCTTTTGAATCTTTATTTCCCTTTTCAACATCTTCAATAAAACGACGATAAATTCAACTTAATTTGGTCCATTTTGAAACAGGAAATTGGTACTAAATCCAGGCTTTACCTCCTTGTTGGTCGGAAACTGTATTTTGTGGGTATTCATTATTCCTACCCAGCAAGGTTGGTGTGCAAGTCAAAGTCTGCAGTCTTGGATTTTGTGTAACTTCCCCTGTAGCACTGAAGAGCCACCTGGCTCAGAATGTTGGAGGGGGACCAGTCAGAAAGATTTTCCCCAGTGACAGCACACGAATCCTTCTGTAACTCACAATAACAAGAACATTGTTTGGCTGAGTGATTGCCATGGGCCTTTTTGTTTCAGCCAGGTTTTTGACACACAGTCCCAGGAGACCCCCAAGAAAGGCAAGATCAACCACTTCTGAGCACTTTCTACCTTGAAAACTCTGGCAAAGGTTATTATAAATTGGTATGGTCCTGGATTAATTGACTTGTAATCAGGGCCGTAGCCAGGGGTGGCCAATATTCGCCCACCCACATCTAGAATCCTGGCTACAGCCCTGCTTGTAATTCTTCATACTGGCCTGGGATACAACTTGGGGCTAAACAGTTACTAAGGCATCTTGGATAGGAAAACCATAGACCAGTGATGACTAACCTTAGCACTCCAGCTGTTCTGGAACTTCAGTTCCCAGAATCCTGGTCAGCAGACTTGTGACTTGGGCTTCTCATAACTGAAGTCTAAGAACAGCTCCAGTGCCAAGGTTAGCCACCAGGGCATAGACCCAGTGGTGGGCATCTGCAGGTTCGCACCAGTTGGCGAGAACCAGTAGCAGAAATTCTGGCTGGCCACGGCCATCCAAGTTTTGAAATAAAGTAGTCCTAATTTGGGTGCAACACAGGGCTTTCCCCTGGCCACACCCACCATACCATGTCCACAGTGTGGCAGTATTTTCTTTTACCCCACCACTGCATAGACCCAAATCTTTGTACTCCATTCCACATATTTCTTCTTTTCCTCATCTCCTGGTCTGTTTATGAGCCACTTCAGTTCCTTCAAATATATGAGCATTTTCCAACATATTTTTCAATTAATGGGTGCATTACTAAGGCATGGCTATGCATGTCTTAGAAATGTATGCAGTGTTTTATGAGAATCATTGAGTTTGCATGTGGGTCTCAGAAATGTTGAGTTTATCCTCCCATGTGATAGTCAAGAAGCCTTAAAATGTGAGGTTTTCCAATTGCAATTTTTGTTCAGCTTTTGTGTTTGATCTAGGAGCTGCACATTGGATGAACTCTTTTAAAAGAGCTTGGCGGAGCAAATTTCTCCCACACACCCTTTAGTCCTGCAGCTACTGAAGTGAAACAGGTTGCTGGCAAATCAGGAACTCCAAATGTGTCTCATAAGGGCATGTGCTGAGCTTTATAATTCCTTCCACGTCTCTGGAGTCTCACAAGTTGGTTGTGGATCAGAGGTTTTACTGGACTCACATCATAATGCATATTTAACCAGTTTTCATCTCATACCCCTGAATGTGGGCCGAAGCACAAGATGAAGCTTAGCAGTGTGTTTTCTGAGTTTGAGATGCAGTTCACAGAGAAAAGCACTGTGCGTTTAAGCAATGCATTCACTTTAAAAATTCCTATGGGAGGAATATGTACATTTGAAAAACAGCCACATATGTATACTTTAGTCCATGGGGGAATTAATGCAAAAGTATGTACAACTAAAAACGTATAAGCAAATATGAACAGATTTCTAGAGGGGATAAGTTCACAATATAAAACACTCCAAAATATTTTTTGGAGATGAAGAACAAATAAAGTCAGCAAGATTGCACTAGGAACTAACCATGCCTAGGTGTAAGCTCTTAATGTTACAACATTACCTGTGGCTAGATGTAAAAGGTCAGACTTTGCTTTGACTGTTCAGTGAAAATCTTTGCAAAGTTGCTCTCAGAATTCCCAGGGACAAACCTTTATTGCAATTATGAGAATTGCAGTAAAAAAGAAAGCTTTCCAAAGCTCCTTATATATAAAATCACACTATTTATATATATATAAAATCACACTATTTTGTTCAGTGTGTGCACAATTTCAACCAAAACAGCTATCACCATCATAATAAAGGAGACATACAAACAGAATACACACACACACCCCAGAAGAGGTAAGCCTATACAGTGAGTGGAAAGTTCCTCTTTACCATAAATGAATCCTTGTCGTGGCAGATAAACATCATGGAGTAGTGTTATGTCCTCATTTCACCTGGAAACATTCATCTCCTGTGTACAGACATATAGTCTTGTGTTTTTGTTTTTTTCATGAGGGGGCAACGAGTCAACCCTCATCTGCAGACTATAAATAAACCTGGCAAAATAAGGAGACCTATGAACAGATAATAATAATTTCATGTCAGAAACTATTCTGAGTTGAAAGGATTTTTGCTGGAGAAACTCTGCTTAGGGGACACCCGAATGAGGCTCCTTTCATGTCCCCAAGATCTTTTCCCACCGAAGTTGTCCCTATTTATCTACTTGTAATTTCTTGCTTTCTAACTGCTAGGTTAGCAGGAGCTGGGACAAAGACGGGGGAGCTCATTCCATCCTGCAGTACTTGGGAATCAAACTGCTGACTTGCTGGCCTTCCAGCTAACAAGGTGAGCTTCTTAACCACTGAGCCACTGCAGCCCCGTTATGAATAGATCGAAGCAGGGTTTGCTTTGCAAAGTAGGTAGAGCAGCTTCAGATAGGAAACTGTGGGAGGAGAGAAGCGTCATCATATTTCCTACTTCGGTCCGAATGTTCCCTGGTCCAGCCATACTAGAGAATAGGATGCTATTCTGGCCAGACAAGGCAAGCTGTAGATTAAGCACCCAGAGATTAAGACACCAGAGGGTTGGTTTTGTGTTTCACTTTAAAAATTCGGCAACACAGAAAGCTCCCGCAGGGCTAGACTACATTCCATTATTTGTATCATTTGTAGCCCACCTTTCTACAAGCCACTTTAAAGCTGTAAATGATAATGGTTCCACACAAAGGCCAACATCCTACTGGTATGATAGGCCAGCAGGCCAGCATCATAACCTGGGGGCCGGGTCATGCTTCCTCAGACAGTTTCAGAGACTGGACAACTATTTTGCCCCTCCTCCACCACATGGCACTTCCTGGTGTGGTTGAGGCAGTGAGGCCCCCACATGAAATGGTGCTGCGGGCCTCAGGTTGAGAATCCCTGCCTTAAAAGATCACCATAGAAGTTGCATACTATATTGTGGGGTCCCATGTTGGGTGGCTGATCTGATAGGACAGCCACCCTTCTCTCTGTTTTAAACTTTAACTTTTAACTTTTAAATTTTTTTAGTATTGTGCTAATTACAGTTGAATCTTTTAATTAATTTAAACCAAATTTGTGGGGGTATAGTGGGATTGTCTAGTTTGTTTGTTTGTTTTTGTGGGATTTTGCATTGTTGTAAGCTGCCTAGAGTCGGGTTCGCCCGATTGAGGCAGGATAATAAATTTGAATAAATAAATAAATAAATAAATAAACAAACAAACTACAGTGGTTTCTGAACATGAGGCAATTGGTCTCCAGATGTTTACTTCTTGTGTAGCTATGTAAGAGTACCTTAGCCAGAGGATCTGAGCTGAATAAAGTTACTTATGTAGGTGCTACTCCAAATTTGTTATTGATGTTTTTATATGATATGTTAAACTGCCCTGAGTTGCCCTGGTAATGAGGGCAGTATACGAATTTGAGTAAATAAATATAGACCAGTCAGCAGAGTCATACCAATCAAAACATTACAGGAGCTGGAGTGCCAAAATGTAGCTTCTCCAAGGCTGAAATTATTTATTTTCACCTTTTAATTCATGTATCTCTTACTGTGATGACAGATAACCTTGGAGGAATGGCCAACATTGCAACTGCTCTGGATGCAGAGCCAGCCGGTTTTTGTGATCTAGAAGGACTGTACTTCTGACACAAAGAGAGTGATGAAAAACCCAGATAATTTTAATTAAGGATGACTGTTGATCCATTCCCTTTTTTAACCCCATCTATGTTTCAAGACATAATAGATAATGTTTTTCATCTCTCTATTTTACCTGATTACTTGCTGTTGGGGGTGGCAAAGCAGCAGTTACAGAATGTCTAATTGGGTAATTTGCTGAGGTTTTATTATATGTTATTCTATATCAAATGACAGCAGCTACAAAGATTAATAAAGCTGTCAGCTATGGGTAAATTCATAAGTGATTGCTTCACTTTTTATTCTCAAGAGATATTAATTAGCATATTGTTCCTATTTTTTAACCAGGAAGAACTATAGAGGAAAGATTGAGGAGAATAATCTTGCTGACATTTGATAGCATCAGCTTTTGTTGATTAAAAAAAATAAGCCATCCCACAGAATGCATTCAGAATAAGGCAGAATTAATTATTAGCTGGTAACAAAGTGTTGTATTTGATGGGGAGACTGAACACTTTGATGACCACAGAGGCCTTGGTGAATTTTCTCCTTCAGCAAATTTCAGACAGATATTTATATGGAATGCTCAACCACAATATAAACCTTATAATGTATAGACCTACTAATGTACTGCTATGCATTTAATGTATAAACCTGCATTATGTGCACAGGTGCTAAACAAAATGTGGACAGCCTACGGACCTTAACAAATACCCACAGCTTATATGATTCCCCCCCCCCTTAGTCAAAGAAAATTAATTCCACATTGAATTTTAGAGACTGTGTGGTTGACGTTCTTCATCATTTGAATTAATTCCAAAGGTATCTTAACACTGCTGCGTAGTAGCATTTGCGTCATTTCCAAAGCTGTGATTTTAAAAACTCATTTTTCACTCTAATGCAACCAGGGCAAGTGCACCATGTAGCTGAACTGTGAAATGCAAGATATAGTGATGGCAGTTAACCTGGATGGCTTTGAAAGGCAATGACACAGATTCATGGAGGGCAAGGTTATTTTTAGTCATGATAGCTTTATATTGCCTTCCATATACAGAACCATTTGATTCTTTCTCCACTTATACAGTATTGTGAAGTAGGTGATGATGTACTGTTGCCATCAAGTGTGCCAGGCATCAAAGATTTTTTTGCACTCAGGGCTGTCTTGAACCCATCCTACCAGCTCTATCATATCTCTTCCTGTTCCTTTTCCTCAGGCAGGAATTGGATCGTGAATTTTCAGAATGATATCCCTCTTCAATGACACCCCTCATTTTTTTATTTTTTTATTTATTTGTTCAGATTTATATTGCCGCCCACTCGCCGAGGTGACTCAGGGCGGCTTACAGTCGAAACAGCAGCAGTACAGTAACAATCATAAAATACAACCTCACAAAACAACCAAAGCAGAACACAGACTAACTCCCCTCTGGCCGTTGATGGGGGCCTGGAGGTGGGGGCGAAGTCCTCAGCTGCCTGCCGGGCCATTATGTCTTTTCCCTCAGGCCGTTGGTCTGGACCCAGAGGAGGGGGTGATGTTCTCAGCCACCTGCCAGGCCATGGCTTCTTTTCCCTCAGGCCATTGGTGTGGGCCCAGAGGAGGGGGTGATGTTCTCTGCCACCTGCCAGGCCATGGCGTCTTTTCCCTCAGGCCATTGGTGTGGGCCCAGAGGAGGGGGCGATGTTCTCTGCCACCTGCCAGGCCATGGCATCTTTTGTGCACATGTATGCATGTACACTTAATCCTAGAAAGAAGCCATCTTGCGTCTAACTCATTGGATTGTCTGGGAAACTTTTTTTTTTTTGCATCTTCTTCTCCTCCTGCCCCCACTTCTGTGTGTGTTTGCAGTATCCTGTTGCTGAAAAGTAGGTGGATGAGGTAGAATTGCAGGGGTCAGGGAGAATCAAGATAACAAGAAAGCTACTGCAGATGTCACTGTCTCTGCATTGCACAAACTTCTTCTTCTCCTCTCCTTTGATTCGTGCCTCCCCTCCACCAGGTAGTTACAACTAAGTCACAATTAAGAGTGTATGTGTAAGTATGCTGTCAATAACTATGCAACAATCACATACCTGTCTCATCTTTCTCCTTCACCTTTTCCTTTCCTTCTTCACTCCTTCTTCCAAAGTAAATTCGAGTTCAGGAGCTGGGTAGACAAGAGAGTTTCTTGTACAATTATTGCCAGCAAAGGAATGGTGTCACAATTGGTTTGGCAAAAGCTTTGTTGAAACCTCAGTTTTAAAAAAAGCAACAGTAAAACACTGGAAGAAGGCATCAGAACATACTTTCCATTTAGTGACAGCCACTATCCTGGGTGGTTTACAGTAAGATTAAAATCATACAATCACCATTACATCACAACCAACAATAAAAAATAAAACATAGACAACAAAGATAGTAGATAGGTGATAATATGACAATATGGTGGCAAATTCATGTAGATAATATAAAATGTGAGTCAACAAAAGAATACACAGGGGATGACTATTAGTGAAGGCTTCTTCATGAAGCTCTGTTTTTATGAAAAATATGGTGAACCTCCTGTGGAAGTGAGTTTCACAAAGATGGAGCCCCCACTGAGAAGATCTGGTTCCTAGCTGACCTTTTCCAAGCCTCCTTTGAAGTGTCCACCCATAACAGCAAGACCTGAAAGGAACAGATGACATGGATAGCAGTTCTTTTGGAGAGACAACCCAACACCCATGGAGGTCCCAACTTTAGCTGCATTGACTTTGGTGGGAATTAATACACAGCACTGTTGAGACTAATTTGTAAAATAATTTACATCCCATCCCTTGGAGATTTGTTATTAATAATTTTCAAGTGATCAGTTCTGCTTGCTAGGAATGTCTAAAGCAGGGATGCTCAACCTGTGGCCTGTGGTGCCATTTCATGTCTCCTCTCTTCACCTCCACCACACCAGGAAGTGCCATGTGGTGGGGGAAGGGCGAAATGGCCATCCAGTCCCCTAAGCTGTCTGAGGGAGTGTGACCCTGGCTTTAAAAAAGTTGAGAACTCCTGGTCTAAAATATTGGAACTCGGGGATCTTTCTGTTTCTATCATATTTATCTTCTTAGCTATGCTTTAAAAGTAACTAAAACTGACAGATCGCAAGTTGCTTGAAGACAGACAGACAGAGAGAGATGATTGGCTAAACAGAGATTTGGCCCTAGGGCTGACATGAGTCAGTCTCAGGTAGCACCATGAACTTCAAAGCAAGGTTTCACACAGAACAAAATGTGCCATGGGAAAAAAAGGGGCTCGAACTCTGATCCTTGGTTGCCGGGCAATGTTAGATGGCCTTCTTCCGCTTCCTCACCCAAACCTGTCTTACAATATTGTTTTGAAGATGAAAAAGAAAAACTCACATACTTGATCTCCTTAGGAAAAGAATGAGTAAGAAAAGTGGATAATAAATACAGACAAACATCAGGAACAAAGTTCCAGCCCCAGCATTACTATCAATACCAGCTGCTATAAACAGTGAAGTGTTTATTCTTCATACCTTGTAAGATTCATCTATTTCGTTTTGGAGATAAAATGTGTATGTCACTATACCATACCAATAATGTCCAACAGAATGTATTTTAGTGAGGTCCTGGTCCATAAACTCTTAAAAGACACAGCTAACACTTATATATTTTTCCATTCTGTATGTAAGAAAATCCATACAGTTACTATGAATGATGTTCCTACCACCATGGAACAAATAATTTTGCAAGCCACATAACTCTGTTTTACAATCTTGTTTGACAAATCAGGATCCGCGTCCTTTTGTGTCATAGTTCACATTCTAGGTCTTGATTTGTAAGCTCTAAAACTGACATATATAAAGTCATCTAATCTTTGCAATAAAGAAAAATTAGGTATGATAAAAAAGTTGACAGAAACCCTATAAAACATTTGAAAATATCATTGCTGAATTCAGTACAAATCTAGAACTGATGGTCCAGTGTGGCAGATGCAGTAGTTCAAAGCAAAGCAATCACACTTATATATCACACCATAGTGCTTGGTGCACTCTCTGGGCAGTTCACAAGTTAGTTAGCATTTTGCCCCAGGATGTTGGGTACTCATTTTACCAATCTCAGACGGATGGAAGGCTGAGTCAACTTTGATTCCTGGTCAGAATCAAACTCATAACCTTTTGGTTGCAGTTTAACTACTGTGCCTCCAGGGGTCTTTATCACTTCCTCGACTTTCTTGGCTAACAATAACCAGGTCAGGGAGATTGAATTTCCCTGTCCCATTATATATATTTTTTAAAAAAATCTTGTTTCCACTGGATACTCAGTGTGGTGTAGAGGAAAGGGTGGTGAACTAGCACTCAAGAGGCTTGAGTTTCAATCCCTGCTCAGCCATGAAAACTCATTGGGAGTGTGGAACTGGTAAAACCACTTCTTACATACCTCAGTTAACATGAAGGCCCTATTAAGGCCAATGTGAAGTGGTTCTGATTTAATAGCACGTAAAAAACCCGGTTTTTCCCATTGGGGATGGAGACATGTTATGACCCTTCCAGGTTAGCATAATGGGCTTCCTTTAATGGTAAAGATAAATGTCTCACCCATCCTAATTTCCCTCACTTAGTTACCCAAGGAAGTTGAGATTGTTTGCCCATCTTTGTTAATGTAGTCACAACCACAACACTGTTTTCAACAAAAAAAAAAGAAAGATACGGAAATAGAATTCTGTTCATAACTGAGATACTCCAGTTTCAGTTTCATTCCAAGTCAGTCCTACATGTAACATGGCAAATGTGATTTCTATTTGTTATACAGTTGTACCTCATTTAATGAGCATAATGTGTTCCACAGGATTGCGCTTTCAGCGAGTTTGCTCTTTAAGCAAAACAACCAGTGATGGGATGTCACCGGTTCTAGACGGATCTCTGGAACCGGTAAGATGATTCCCGGAGGGTTCTCCGTGAGGGGAAGTCCACTTTTGGGGCATCCGGTTCCGGACGCCTGACCGAAAGGAAAAAAAAAATTAAAATCAGAGATAAAATGGCTCCAATTGACTGCGCATGCGTCAAATTGAGTTTCTGGACATGCGCAGTCAATTGGAGCCAAATGGATCCAATTTAAAAAAAAAAAAAATCTTCCGAAGCTGGAGCTGCGAACCAGAGTTGAGGGATAGGAAAATGTGAAGGGGGAAAGGGGGGAGGGTTAGAGGGGGGGGAGAGAGGTTAGAGATGGGCTGCCTTCCTGCCTCCCCCTCCCTCCCCCCTCTGGTTGGCTCCCTCCCAACGGGGGAGAGGAGAGAGCAGGAGGGAAGGAGGCGGCGACAGAGACGGTGGCGGCGTGAGAAGCCTGTGGATGCTCAGTCCCTCCCGGGGGACTCCAGGCATGAGCGATGGGGGGAGCGATGCTGGCAGGCGCCCCTTCCTCCTGGGGGAGCCCGCGGCCCCCCCAGAACGACTCCGGGACAAGGAGCCCCACGGGGCGCTGGAGAAAGCCAAGCTACGCGCAGAGGTTGCCGGAGGAACCCAGGATCTGGCGCCAGGGACTTCGGCCCCCAGCCCCGGGGGCGCCTCGAAAGACTCCGTCCGGGACACGGAGAGCCAAGCCTCGGCCGGCGAAGCGGACTACTGCCGCCGGATTCTGGTGCGAGGTAAGAGCCCGGGACTTCCCTGGGCGGCTGCGTCTCCGCCTTCGGTTTCCAAGCGGCCCGAGCCCTGAAGGCAACCACTCCCTTTCCTGCTCCGGCCCCGGGAGCCAGTGGCCCTTCCTCCCAGTCCTGCTTGCGCCTGGGTCACCGCCTCCCGACCCCCGCTGCCTGGCACCCTTGCCCTCCTAGAGCTCCGAGCCTGCCCCGAGTTTTCTCCTTCTTCGCCCCCCCCCGCCCCTTCTAGGGGAGGTGGGTGGGTGATTTATTTGTGTTTTCGGTGGGTGGTTGTACTTTAATTTAAATTTTATTTTATTTATTTCTTTATTTTATTTCTTTAAGTTAGGGAGGCAGGAAGGCAGCCCATCTCTGTGTGCATGTTTATTTATTTATTTTTTATTTTTGGCCTTGCCCACAACGTCATGACGTCATGACGTTGGCTCCGCCCATGACGTCATGACGTCATGACATTGGCCACGCCCATGACGTCCGTGATGTCATGGCGTGGTAGTAGAATTTTTGACATCCCATCACTGAAAACAACATTGTAAGTGACCAATTGTGACTTCTGGCAGGGAGGATTGCGAACCCCGATTTAGTTGTTAAGGGAGTTTTTGATTGGTTTTATTTGTTAAGCGAAGCAAACATTCAGAGAAAAATCTGCTCTTTAAGTGAGTTACTCTTTAAGCAAGGAGTCTTTATGTTAGATTTTACTGTATATAGTTTTATCTTTGTGTGTTATATTTGGTATTACATGTTTGCATACATTGAGGTAGGCAAAGCCTACCAATGGGGCTGGATGCAGCTCCTCACACCTAGTTTTTCAGCCCCTAACACCCTATGCTCCTCTTTCCTTCTACCCAATAAAAATTTCCCAACAAATCGCAATGTACTCGAAATCTTGAAAACCTCTGGGAGCTGGAATTCACCTTTTATATAGGATTCAGGACCCTCTTCACTGTTTTGCACATGCACATACAAAAACTTTTCTTCCCCTCAAAACACAGGTGGACTTCCGTCCACTTCCACTCTCTTTTTTTTCTTTTTGGTCTTTCATACATCCACTTGTCAAAGATGCCAGAAGAAGAAACCTGGATTCCATTCCTGTCAGTGTTGCCCAGCCCAGACACACTTACTTCAAACCTAAGCATCCCCCGCCTCCGGGAATCATGGTTCTGTTAGCCACATGTATTTAAAATGCTCATGCTCATACATATACATAGAAATAGTTTTTACCCCCAAATAAAGATATCTGATATGAGCTGATACATTAAGTAACTTCGGACAGGCCTCTAATTCTTAAGCCCATGTCTACAACGTTGTGATGACCTTGCATATCTACCTTGCCAGATTTTTGTAATGCTAATTACCTTGTGAATTGCCCAGAGAGTGCACTCAGCGCCATGGGGTGGTATAGAAGTGTGAGTGCTTTGCTTGCTTTTGTAGGCAATATTAATGAAACACACAGAGACACATTGAGTTTTTTGTTTCAAAAAAAAGCACCATACTATTTAATCACCAAGTTCTGCTGGAAGCTTTAAACAAACAGAACCATCCTTCATTGTGATTCTTTATTCATAAAAAGCATGCTCCATCTCTACAGGAGAAATTTGTCACCTTTCTGCCCACAACATAATATATGATATCCCCATAAAATAATGTAGTTTTAATGTGATGTTCTAAAAAAGCCCAGACTCCTTATTTACCATTTCTACTGGAAGAAAATACAATTTCTCTCCCCATGTAAAAAAGAATGCAAAAATGTAGTCATTAAGCTCCTATCTCAGCACTCCTTTGTTCTAGCCATTTCTTCCATATTTCATTAAAGCACTGCTTTTCTCACTGCCACAGTTAAACTTGCAGCAGCCTCTCTAATATAAATTAGCCTACACACAGATGGTGCTCTCTCATTAAATGATAGCTACTAGTCCTTGCTGAAATATTACTGCAGCAAACTTGGCTGCTTCCTCCATTCTTCCGGGGGGGAAAGGAGACTTGGATGTAACAATGCAGATCTACAGCACACACAACTTGCCAGTTTGGTAGGCTTACAATCTAGTAGTACAGCAAAGGAAGATGCCAAGATCTAGTGTTTCTCCATCATTTCATCCAGGAAATCTTCAATGAGAAATACTCTTTATGGAACTGGTTAATTAGGATTGGTTATTTGAAAACCAGGGGGCTGAAGTGGCTTAGTGGTTAAGACACTGAGCTTGATGACTTGAAGGTTGGCAGGTCAGCAGTTTGAGACTCCAGTGCTGCATGATGGAGTGAGCTGACATCTCTGTCCCAGCTGCTGCAAACCTAGTAGTTCGAAAGCAAGAAATCGCAAGTAGAGAAATGGGTACACTTTGGTGAGAAAGGTAACAGCATTCCACATGCTCTGGCATCTAGTCATGCTTGCCACATGGTCACAGAAACAGAGATTAGTACTACCCCCCTAGAGTCATACATGATTGGCTTTTGAATGAAAGTCATCCACTTAACAATAAATGTACAGAACACTACTAACTAGCTGTGATCTCCAGTGCTGTCTAATTATCTCAGTTTGAATTGAGGCAAATTATTTCTTTGTAACCCAGGAAAAACAATTGATATTTCAATGGGTCAGTTATGTGACTGAAGTTTCCATTGTCAGGTGTATTGCAACTCCATTCCAAATTTCAGTCTACACTTTACAGGAGGTATCTTTATCTGCAGCTTAGATAGCTCTCATAAACAGCAGACTCCAGAACAGATTCACAGTACAGTCAAACCCCTACATAAGTAAAAAGTCTGTTCCGTAGGCTTTTATGTAAATCAGTTTTTTATTTAACTTGAAGCAAACCCAAAGGGAAAATGAATTTTTACGTAACTCAAAGCAAACCCATAAGAAAAATGTTTTTTTTTTTACTTAACTCAAAGCAAACCCATAGGAAATTGTGTTATATAAATCAGGACATTTATGTAAATCAGGACATGGTTTTAGTGCAAAAATCATTATGTAAGTCAAAATTTATGTAACTCGAGGCATATGTAAGTTGAGGTTTTACTGTACTTCCAAAACAGAAATCAGCACCATGTTTGGAGATACTGGCACCTAGAGTTGGACACAAATGAGTTTTGAGCAAAGGAGACCCCGTTACCTATACCTTTACCATTACCTTACCAATATGAGACTCAGGACTCTTGGATCCAGTATGGTATAGGACAGGAATAGGCAATATTCAGATTCCATCCCCGTATCTTAGGGAGCAGTGTCAACTTCTGTAACCAACCTTTGTATTGTCTCCAAATTCAGTGAACTAGAGAGAGTAGTTTAATGGACCTACTTGCTGTCAAAATTGGATTCTGCAAGTGATGTCATGTGCTTTTTGTTTACCCATGTGACTGGAAGTGACATTATCACCACCATGTTTGCTTACCCACATGGTTGGAAGTGACATCATGGCCATGTGCTCCAGAAATGACATAGTAGCAATGCAGCCTATTTACCCTTGTGGTCAGAAATGACATACATCGGTAGCCTTCATGGCTGGAAGCGGTTCGGCGAATGCCACGGGGTAGGAAAGGTCACCCCGAAAAGGAAATGGCCACCCTCAGGTATACCCCATGATGGAATCTCACACTGATGATTGGGAAGAGTTGTAAGTTCATTTCATGCTCGGGCAAACTCTTCTGGTGAATTTTCACTCAACCCTCTGACATGCCAGTTTTGAATGCCCTCAAGAACCGGTTTTGTCTGGTTTAACACCAAGAGCTATTGTCTGATTTTACACCAAGAGCTATTGTCTAAGTTTAACACCAAGCATTATCTCTCAGCTTCTGATACGATGTAGAACATTGTTTTATGCTTTATTCTCTCAGCTTCTGATATTCTCTCAGAATATTGTGTTATGCTTTAATCAGACAGCTCACTGATCATGCACTATACACGAGGCAAACATGACTGTATTAACCAATGAATTATGGTAAAATATTATGTAGACAGCCAATCATATATTCAGTAGCATTATCTATGTTAATTGACTATCTGAATCTGTATACTATAAATAAGAGCCAAGGAAGCAATAAAGGATGAATAGCTCCGCTGGTTAGGACACTTTGACTTGAGTCTTTTACTTCAGGATCCTCCCAACAACTCTAACCAGGGAACGTGTGGCTTGCCACACCGGGAATGAGGGCAGGGCAACCCAAGCACAGATTGGCTGTGTAGGGACACGTGATACCCTCTATAACTTATATGTATATACTATACTGTACTGTACCTACACTGTACTGTTGCTGTTTTGACTGTAAGCTGCCCTGAGTCGCCTCAGCGAGTGGGCGGCAATATAAATCTGAACAAATAAATATGACAAACAAAAGCACATGGTGATGACGTCGCTTCTGGAATCTGATTTTGACAGCAAGTAGGTCCATTAAACTACTAGAGAGGACACATTGTGCCCTGTAGTGGAAAATATTGTTTAAAAATTAAATACTATAAACATTCCCAAATTGTCCTTAATGTCCCATAGAGGAACAAGGAACTTTATTTTGTTTAAAAGGTTTAAAAGTGGGTGGGCTGTTGGAGATCCCCAAGAAGTGCTTGGGGATGCATTTTGGCCATAAGTTGCATGTTGCCAGCTCCTGCTGCTGATGTAGGTTCCGTCTAGCAAACTGGATTTGTAGCACCAACGAGCAGATTATTTCTGTCACAGTCGACTGAGCAATAGCGACAGAGTGCTGATTATGGAACTGTGAGATACCTTGGTCAGGTTCCCAAGCAGATTTGGCCTCAGTCCTAAATACACTAAATACACTTGAAAGCATGTTTCTATTAAAACCAATGGGTCATATTTCCCAATAGATGCATTTAGTACTGAGATGTGAAAATAAAGTATAAACAATATTGTGGTTAAAAACTTCAAAACTGATAGTGCAGTGTAAAATAAGATTGCTTAAATTCTGCAAGACTTCCTAATGAAAATATTCCAAAGTTTTGTTTTATTTTCTACTTCTTACACATCTTTAAAATTATCCTGAAGATAAGATCCTTATAGTAGCTAAAACAACACAAACAAAATTTCATTTTCTCTGTTCTAATCAAGGAGGCTATTTGTCATCTTTCAAAAAACTGGCAAATAAATGTGACTTCTAAAGGGGTATAATAGGTATTCCTATGCCATCAGAAATCCGACCTTTTAGATTTATTTTGCCATTGCAGCTTTTGATCATAGTAGGCTTTGTGTTATTTTTAGAGATGAAAAATGGTTCCCACATGCCTACATTTCTTTACACAGTATTAATGCTATGTAACATTTACTTAAACAAATCAGACCTTCTTGAAAGGAATCAGATTTATTCCAAGAGTGAAACATACCAAAGTAAATTTTAGCAGACAGTTGAAACACACAGGTATGTTTGAGCACAATGGATTTTTTTAGCTTGTTCTCTACTCTTTCAAGCGTTGATTATACATTTATCTTTCATGTTTAAGAGCTAAACCAAAATGCTGCTGCACATATGATACTGACATATGGCTGTCATTTATAGTTGTTTCTTTTTTTCAGCTCAAGAATTCCATCTGACCTTACACATGCATAGAGCTCGATGGTATTGTCAACAGACACATTAACAAAGATGTTATTTCAAGAAACAATGTTGCAAACAGATATTAGGAGTCATCTGTACTGTTTAACAAAGCCCAACAGATAATTTGTCCAGAAGGTTCTTCAGCTTATCAGAAAAACATGCTTTTGCACTACTTGGTAGTCGTTGGGCTGAAGGTGCTCTTTTAGCAATGGTTTCCTAACATACTTTGCAAGCAAAGCTAAGCAGATTGGTCAACAAATCTCTATATTTCTGTGCATTTATCCCTGTTTCTATCTTCAAGTCTACACCATGCCAGTCCTGTTCACAGGTTGTACTTTATTTTACAGGGGGAGGGGGGAGCACAAACATAGGCATTAAGAGACGTATGATGCCATCATTTGTTAACAATTTTAGCAAACTCAACTGTGCAAAGGTTTTAGCCATCATTGTTCAAAACCATTCTAGTATTTGAACCATCAGCCAGGCACAAAACAAGACACTTTATCAAATCTTTGATGAGGTCAACATTTTGAACTAGTAGACTGTATTCAGCTCAAAAAGTCATAATTTGTGCATTCCTGTATGGAGAATTTGTTTTATGTGATGTGAGTTTTGGGAAATGAATGAATGAATGAATGTTTATTAATTGATTAGTCTTACGACCTTATCAATAACATAACAGAAGAGTTTAAAATCTGTACAATGCAATGGAGTCAGCGATGGGATGTAATAGGTTCTCACCAGTTCGCGAAAACTGGTAGTAACTTTCCCCAGTGTTCTGGAGAACCGGTAGCAGCTTTTGGGGGGAACCACCATCGGGGCTTACCTTTTCACTGGTTCCCCCACAGCACATGAGCACCAAACTCTTGGTGTGCATGCACGCCTACAGTGCTAGGCATGTATGCACGGCCTCCTTGCTGTCCTCCCAAGCGGGGAGGAGGAAGAGAAGCTGCTAGCCTGAAGCTCCCTATAGCCTGCTCCCCAGGGTAAGCGACTCACCTTTGGATGTGGTGTGTCTGTGTGTATTTTAATGTGTATTTAATACCTTTATCAATATTGACGTACTACCACAGTTCCTAAAAAGGCCTGGCAGCTGGCAGGCCTAGCGGCCTGGCTTGGGGTTTTTAAGCAAAGTCTTGGAGTTACTTCATCAATAAGCTACACCTGTGCTGTTCCAATTGCTGTTCCAATTGGAGAACCCTTAAGGAGGTACAGCTGTTTTACATTTACATTAAGGCATATTATCCTAGAGAACTGGTTAGGCAAAGACTTAGTACCTAACTTCTTTAACTGTTGAAAAGTAGAAAAGTGCCAAAATGAAGCCATCTTGTGGTGAGTTCATTCTGTAGTTCCTTCCATCTGACCTAGTGTGAGAAAGATTAGCCAGAATAATCTTTAAGCTCTGGTTTACAACCACTGGTTGTGTTTGGGGTGGGTGGGTGAGGGTTTGGGTGGGTGGCTCTATTTTAATGTATTTTTATTTATTTATTTATTTATTTATTTATTTATTTATTTATTTATTTATTTATTTATTTATTTTATTTACAAGTGGGTGGGGGTTGAGGGGTGTGTGTGCTTATTTTATTTTTATTATTTTTATTTGGCCCCGTCCACATCATGACGTCATGTTAGCTCCACTCACACTGTGATGACATCACAGTGGGGTAGTAAAATTTTTGACATCCCACCACTGAATGGAGTGCAATAAAATACAATAAAAATACAGTAAAAATACAATAAAATACAATGTGTACATACCTGATCTATTTTTTTAAGAATATAAACTGGAGAAGGTGCCTTAATACAATTAATACATGCACATCCATAGTCAGATAAGTGAATCTCCCTTGCAGGATACCCCAATTTGATTGACATATTCGATTATTTTAGCTGATGCCTTAATTATAAACTTAGTAGTTCTAGATACAATGTGCATGTTAGAACCCAGAAGAAGATAGGACAGTTTGTGATTAGAGTCCCCAAAAGTTGTTTTTCCAATAGGGATGCAAGGTATTTAAATCTAATATCAGTGTACAACTGGCAATCTAATAAAATATGAGAGATATTTTCAACATTTGGAGAACCACATATGCATATTCTTTCATGATATGGTAAGTGGGGAAAATGCCCATATCTATTCATGGAGTCTAATAGCTCTTTTGGGAAATGAAAGTATAAGGGAAAATCTGCTATTACGAAATAATTCTTGTTGAGCATAAAAGCAAATCAATTTTGCAATAACTGGCCACTTTAATAATAATAATAATAATAATAATAATAATAATAATAATAATAATAATAATAATAATAATAATAATAATAATAATAATAATAATAATAATAATAATAATAATAATAATAATAATAATAACAACACCTTTATTGGCATCAACAACAAAAATGTACAAAAGCCAAGTACAATAAGGAAGAGTAAAACACAGTGTTAAGAGGGGGCACAAAACAGGTAGAAACCAGGGCCAGTATAAAATATTGCTTTAATGCTTGGTAGAACAAATTTCGCTAAAAAGGTGGCAACTTGCCATATGATGTCAGGAATATTGAAAGTTAGGAGGAAATGCGTAGTGGTGTGGTCAGAAGAGGCTACCCGGTCCCTAAGTAGAGGGCAGATCCAGTTCTCCCTAAGATTAGCATAATGAGCACATTGCAGGAGGATATGGGGGACAGAAGCAATGGCTGATTTGCTGCAATTGCAGAGTCAGTGCAGGACCATGATATTTGGTGCATTCATTGGAATCAGTTAAAAAAAAGTATAGAACTACTCCAGCTTCCAAAGTACAGTAAAACCCCAATTTACATAAAAAGTCCATTCTATAGCTTCTTACATAAATAGTGGTTTTACGTAAATTGATGCATCCCCATAGGGATGTGTTGAAAAATAAAAAAGTGCTTGAAATTGCTTTTCAATGCATCCCTATGGAAAAATTGTGCTTTATACCCCAGTGGCCATGTCTGGTAATGACAGGCAAATTCACACACACAAAAAGCGCACCCAGGAGAAACCTCACAGGAATAGTGGAAAGATGCTGATATTCCCCACGCTTAGGCCAGGAACTTCCTGTGGGATGACCTGATCCAGATATTTTGCAATTACGTCTTTCCCTTTTTCTCCTCAAGAGAAAGGGTAAACAGAACAGTAGAAGCTAGTGTGGGCAGCATCAGGTGGGCAGCAGGAGAACTGTGTGGGCAACACAGGGGCTGTCCTTATGCCACATACCGCATGAGGCCTACATGACGGTGCTTAATTTTGTTTCTCAGTTGTTGAGAATGCTTCCCTCTGTTTTTGTTGCTCTAATAAAAAGTAATATAAAGCTTGGAGGAAACGTTATTGCCTCAGGCTGCTTTTTAGAGCCTTTGAAAAGCCTCTCAAGAGCTATTTAGTGTTCTGTGTGTGACAACTGTTACTCACACTGTTTCTCCTTAGCTACAAATTTATGCACACACTGTAGACAAAATGACAGGAGATTCCTCTGGGAGTCTGTTTGGAATGGAATTTAATAGTACAGTTACAACAAGCTTCGCATTTAAGAGACTGTAATACCAGAATTATTACTAATTGTAACTATTTACTTCATGAACACAACACATACTATTTCTCTAAATTATATCACAGAGGTTAATCAGGAGGTGATATAGTGAGCTGGAGACTAGTAAGAATTTTCTTTGTGTACCTGTCGTCTTTTGTATAAGTGGGTAAGAAAGAAGAATAGCTGAACACAAACAAAAATGAACTACAGTCAAACCGCGCATGAAGAGCGCCTCCTCACTTAAAGAGTAACTTGCTTAAAGAGCAGCATTTTCTCTGAATGTTTGCTTCACTTAACAAGCAAAACCAATCAAAAACTCGCTTAACAAATAAATTGGGGTTCACAATCCCCCCCGCAAGAAGTCACAATTGGTCGCTTACAATGGTGTTTCGCTTAAAGAGCAACTCGCTTAAGGAGCAATCCTGTGGAACACGTTGTGCTCTTTAAGTGAGGTACAACTGTATTTTCCTGAGTATAAAGCAAACTACAGTAAAACCTTGAGTCACAAATAAACTCAGTTCCAGGTCATTGTTCATAAATCAAATTTGTTCATAACCCAAGGCATCTCCATTCAGATAAAGAAAAAGCCCTACCCCACCCTCCAACAATCAAAATGGGCCACCCCCACCCTCCAAAAATCAATCAAACCACCCAAAAATAACAGCAGCATTGAAAGGAAGGCATACATTAGCAAAAACGCTGTTCCTTACCTTAAAGAAGCTTTGAAAATGGACAGAAAATTCAGAAAAATAAAGCTAGAAACTGCAACTGGCAGCTATTATGACGCTGAAACTCCAAACAAATAACTCCTCTCTAAGCACTCTACTGCCACCTACAGGGATCTGAAAGACTGCATGTATATAAAATATAAACCCATAGGGGAAATGGTGTTTTTTGCTTCACTTAAGGCAGCACAGAGGGGGGAAATTAATTCATACATCAGGGCATATAGTTTTTCTGAGCACTATTTATGCTTCAACCAGTGGTGGGCAGCAAAAAAAATCACTACCACACCGCAGGTGGAGCCTATGTCATGGGTGGAGCCTACATCATGGGTGGAGCCTATGTCATGGGCAGACCCTTCATTGTGGGTGGAGCCTACATCATGGAAGATCTAGTCATGCCTGCCACATGGCCATGTATACATCTGCAAACACAGGCAACACTGGCTCTTTGGCTGTAAATGGAGATGAGCACTGCACCCTAGAGTCAGATATGACTGGCTTTCCAGCAAGGGAGATCTTGAACAACTTGTAGGGACAAAACCTGTCGTCAAATTTTAATACCAATCAGGGATCTTCTGTTATTAGGTAAAGGTTGCCTTTGATCAAAAGTCAGTCATTACCAACTCTAGGGTTCAGTGCTCATCTCTGTTTACAGCCGAAGAGCCAGTGAACTTGATTCACAAAATCTCACATTAAAATACAGCACGCACACACACACACACACACACACACACACACACACACACACACACACACACACACACACACACACACACACACCTCATTTATCCTGTGGAACACATGGCAGGGCACTTGGCAGCTGTTTTTTCTCCTCCTCCTCCACACTCTGGATGCCACCAAGGAAGGAGAGTGCCTGGACCACAGTGGTGGCGGCATGACCATGCTGGCCCAACCACACTTTCTCCTCCTCTTCCTACCATGGCACGCACGCAGCATGACATGCAGCATGGCGTGCAGGGGAAGTAGGACGCCAGGGGAGTCGGCCACACCAAGGCCAGACCGCAGCCTCCAGGCCATCAACTCCGCTCGTCGCCCGGACTTGGAAATGGAGGAGGAGGTGGTGAGGGCGGGGCAGGGAAGTAGATGGGGCAGGGCAGGGAAGTAGACATGGTCACCCAATTCTACTACCACCCCACCCAAAAGGCCCCCAATTTTGCCACCCCCCTGCTTGAAGGCCACCCAATGTTACCACCACCACCCCTCCCGGGGGGGTGCAGATTGGTTACTGCCCATGCCCACCACTGGCTTCAACAGATAAAGATATCAGTTCAATCTGATTTTTAAGCTTCTTAGCTTTGCCAGAATGGTTGGCATTGTAGTTAAATACACCAAACGTATCTATGTGATTTAACTAAATCAAAGCACTCCCAAATGAATAGTAACAAACGTTAACTAATTCAAAATTCCTAACTGTGTCAAAGGAATATGTGTTTCAGTTTATAAGAAGCCTAGTCTGACAGGGAACACAAATGTTTTAATTCCACTTAATTACTTTGCCTACAGTTCACCACTAAATCAACATATTAGGGTTTATTTTTAATCGGCAGGATTGTTAACCATGGTAACTGTTCAACAAAGCAAATCTCTTTGTCAACATACGTTAATAAAGGATGTGACTAAATTTTGCTCAGACTTATCAGATGTGTTAAGTACCGATTTTCTGTCAGGCTACAGCATCTCAGGTATGAACTCTTTATTTTAGGATTAGCTCTTTCAGAGTACAATATTTAAATACAAAGAGTAGTAGCTTGGTTTCACGACTGGCAATTGTTTGGAAGGGGTGCTTGTTCTTCCACTGAAACCTGGAAGTGTCAAGTAAATTCTCAATATGATTTTGAAATCCTGAATATGATTCTGGCTTACATCCAGACATAGCCTCTAACAATAGCATACACAGACAATGAGTTGTGATGAATATGCCTATTAACATGCAATTCATACCAAAGAGTTGTGTAACGGTGGTGGTATACTGATTTAATTATCCAGTTTATGTTAACATCAAACCTTGCATCTTTCAAACATGCATCTTTCAAACATGCATCTTTCAAACATGCATCTTTCAAACATGCATCTTTCAAACATGCATCTTTCAAACATGCATCTTTCAAACATACATTGGTGCACCCCCTCCTGAAAAAGCCTTCCCTCGACCCAACCATAATGGCCAACTTTCGACCGGTATCCAACCTACCCTTTTTGGGTAAAGTATTGGAAAAGGCAGTGGCATGGCGGTTACAGGAGTTCCTGGATGAAGCGGATTATCTGGATCCTTTTCAGTCAGGATTCAGGCCCGGATACAGTATGGAAACTGCATTGGTTGCGCTGGTGGATGATCTCTGGAGGGAGTGGGATGGCGGACATCCAACTGTCCTGGCTCTTCTTGACCTCTCAGCGGCGTTCAATACCGTCGACCACGGTATCCTTCTGGGAAGGCTCCAAGGATTGGGGATCCAAGGCACAGGGTTGGCTTGGTTTTCCTCATTTCTGAGGGGCCAGACCCAGTCAGTGTGGTTGGAGGGTGAGATGTCCAGTCCTAGGTGGCTCCAATACAGGGGGGCTCGGGGCTCTCACCTCTTCTATTTAATATCTACATGAAACCGCTGGGTGAGATCATCCGTTCTCACGGGGTGAGGTATCATCAGTATGCAGATGACACCCAACTGTATGTCTCAGCCCGTGGGAACCCTAGCGATGCAGTGGAAGTCCTTTCCAGGTGCCTGGAGGCTGTCAAGGTCTGGATGGGGGACAACGGGCTACAACTGAATCCTGGCAAGACTGAGTGGCTGTGGGTTGGGGGTCCTGTGTTATCTCGGGAATTACCACCTTTGGTTCTGGACGGGGCAGTCCTGCCCCAAACAAACCCGGTACGTAACTTGGGGGTCCTCCTGGACTCATGACTACTGCTCAAAGAGCAGGTGGCAGTCATGGCCAAGAGGGCCTTTGACAACTTCGTGTGATTCGCCAGTTACGGCTGTTCCTAGACCGGGACTCCTTGCTCATGGTCACACATGCCTTGGTCACCTCCAGACTTGATCATTGTAATGCGCTCTACATGGGGCTGCCCTTGGTGACCATTCGGAGGCTTCAGCTGGTCCAGAATGCAGCTGCACGAGTAGTGTTGGGATGCGGGCGTTATGCCCATGCCTCACCACTGCTGAGGGAGCTGCACTGGCTCCCAGTTTGCCCCCGAGTGCAATTCAAGGTGCTGGCTATTACCTTTAAAGCCCTTTATGGTAGTGGTCCAGGTTACTTGAGAGACCGCATCGTCCCAAGGACATCTACCCGGCCCACCAGAGCAGACCGGAGAGGCTCTCTGGTTGTGCCATCAGCCAGAGAGGCTCAACTCTCTGGCACTAGAAGGAGGGCCTTCTTGGTGTCCGCTCCGTCCCTGTGGAACCTCCTCCCGACAGAGCTACGCCTGCAGACTGAGTTGCTGTCCTTTAGGAAAGGAGTGGAAACCTGGCTGGCAGGTCTGGTCTGGGGAGTGGATGGTTCAATTTCCCCAGCCAGTTGGATGGTTTGACCCCCAGTATGTCCAAGTTATAATACCTAGCTTTTAATTAAGTTTTTAAGCTTTTTAAAGTTTTTAATTTTTTAAGTGTTTTTAAAATTGTTGGAAATTGCCCTGGGTCCCTTTGGGGAGGAGGGTGATAAACAAATATAAATAAATAAATAAATAAATAAAACCTTAGACATCTGGTAAGACAACCAGATGTATAATTTTACATTGGGCCCAAAAACCTGTATTTACTAGCTTGGGAGGGGGACTAAATGGGGCTCCTTTCAAGTTGACATTGTTTGGTTTGCAGTCTTATTTCCCAGAGAATTAAACATTTCTACCAATAAATTCCCACTTCTTATTTATTTGTTCAGGAGGGCAAGGTTTATATTATCAAAGAACTGGGGGAAACAGCAGAAAACATATATTCTCCCTTCACTCAGACAGCAGCACTTAAAAATGCAACTCTCTCCCATTCAAAAGCACACCTGATAAAATTGTAGTAGGGAGGCTGAACAGGTCTCCACAGAATGGACTGCAACTCCCATCATCCTTCACCACTGGCTATGCTGGTTGGAATGGATGGCAGCTGGAATCCATTGTCTAGAAGACCACATATTTTCTAAGTGAGATATATGAAATGTGACATCTATTTTACTTGTTTTGATTAGAAGTTAGATGTTCTCTTACCATGCTGTTCCAGCACATATGTACTAGTAGAATGCTTGCTAACTGTGACACTGAATGAAAATGAACCCACACTCCCTATTCCATGCTCATTTCTTCACATATTCAAAACATTTCATTCTCACTGTTCTTCATATAGCAAATATTCCTGCAAGGGCTAAGAAGTCTAAGGAATGCAGAACCTACCCAAGTTTGATTTCCTTTGAGAAAAAGTCTGTGTCCAACTGCCATTTTGTAATCTCACTTTGTTGTTGTTCAGTCACCCAGTCTATTCCGACCCTTTGCGATCCCATGGACCACTATCTGCCAGGCACTTCTGTCCTCCACCATCCTCCTCAATTCACTCAGCTCTGTGCCCATTGTGTCTACAATACCATCTCCCGGTCTCTCCCTTGGCCAGCCGGCCGTGAGGGAGCAACAGCTGCAGGACTCGGGCGGCGTTAAAAGACCTTCGCCGCCGCCGCCGCCTTTGTCGGTCTCTCCCTCGGCCAGCCGGCTGTGAGGGAGCAACAGCTGCGGGACTCGGGCGGCGTTAAAAGACCTTCGCCACCGCCGCCTTTGCTGGTCTCTCCTTCGGCCAGCTGGCCGTGAGGGAGCAACAGCTGTGGGACTCGGGCGGCAGGCAGCCATGGACGTCTCCGCCCTCTCCCGTGAACTCGCAGCATCTGTCCGGGGGTGGGTTTGTAAAGGGCCGGTGGCAGGAGACTCAGCCAAAAGACGCTTCCTTGGCTGTGCAGGTGGCCGCTGCACAGTAACATCTGCGGCCGAGATGAATGGCTGTAGTGGCGTTCAGCCTTGGGACTCGTTCCATCTGCCCCCAGGATCCCGCCCTTCTGGGGCTTTAAGAGACGCTGTGCGGTGGACGGAGAGGCTCGTTATTTGTTGTGGTGTTTTGCTTAGTTCTGTTTCTTTGTGTAAATTTGACTGAGATATGGAAATTTTTAACTATTACTTGATATTGATGTTTATTGAATTTTTTGTTACTGTTTATTGAATTTTTGTTACTGTTTATTGAATTTTTGTTACTGTTTATTGAATTTCTTGTTACTGTAATGATATTTATATGCTGATGCTCTGTGATACTGATGTTGACTATTTATTGACTATTTTCATTTGATATTGACTATTGATTTATTGATATGTTGTGACTGTAACTATACATGTGTGTGAACTGCCCTGAGTTGGCTCTGCCGAGTAGGGCGGTATAGAAATTTAAATATAATAATAATAATCTAGCCATCTCATTTTTGGCCACCCCCTTTTTCTTTTGCCCTCGACCCTTCCCAGCATCAAGGCTTTCTCAAGTGAATCTTCTCTTCTCATTTGATGTCCAAAGTACTTTAGCTTCATCTTTACAATTTGACCTTCTAAGGAGCAATCAGGGTTGATTTCTTCTAAGAGTCTAGGGAACTCTCAAAACTCTCCTCCAGCACCACATCTCAAAGGCATCTATTCTTCTGCACTCAGCTTTCCTAATGGTCCAGCTCTCACAACCATACATTGCCACAGGGAATACCATTGCTTTGACTATGCGAATCTTTGTTTGTAACGTGATGTCTCTACTTTTTACTATTATGTTCCCCAGGTTTCTCATCGCTTGCCTCCCAAGAATCAGTTGCCTTTTTATTTCATGGCTGCAATCACCATCTGCAGTGAGCTTTGATCCTAAGAAAGTAAAATCTGTCACTGCTTCTACTTCTTCCCTATCTATTTTCCAGGGATTGATAGTTGGTTTTCTTTATATTGAGTCTCAAGCCAGCTTTTTCACTACTTAGATACAAATATACAAGTTGAAAGTAGATAAAGACACAGCTGAAATCCACCATGCTCACATCAGATCTCCTAGGACAGTGATGGTGAATCTTGGCACTCCAGGTGTTCTGGAACTTCAATTCCCAGAAGTCCTGATCAGCAAGAGTGCTGAGTTTGGTTTCTGGTAATTGAAGTCCAAGAATACCTGGAGTGCCAAGGTTCACCATCACAATCCTAGGAGATAGCCAATACCTGAATCTTTTTAAAACTTTTGTCAGTAGTTTTTAATGGGGTGCAATTCATTTAATGGGGTGCAATGCATTGCACAACATTAAAAACCAAATAACGATGAGACTTGTGGAACCAAGTCTTAGCGTTTTCCGAGGTACTACTGTGCTTGCAATTTCTTGCTTTCAAACTGCTAGGTTGGCAGGAGCTGGGACAAGGACAGGAGCTCACTCAGTTGTGCAGCACTCAGGTGTCGAACTGCTCAACAGCCGACCTTCCAGTCATGAAATTCAACTAAGCCACTGCAGTCCCCAGCTTTTCCATAAATTTCATAAATCCAAATGGACATACTCTGGTTGCAACTTACTATACTAAGGAACAGGCTTTCAGCCAGCGTTAGACACTGCTCAAAATTAATACTCCTCATTTTGAGAGCTGTTCTACTTGTAGCAATGTACTCCATGCACAGGAAAGCTATCAGGAAGAATTCTTTATACCTGAAGGAAATAAAACATCAAATTGCTACCCTCTTGGAACTGGAAGAAGAGTAGGTCTGTGCCACACCAATTATTTTGTTTCTCAGTGGGATTCATTAAAAATATTTAACCTCTTTTAGTGACATACCATAAAGGTAGATTGTGTCAGAAGCTAAAAGCTTCTTGTTGAATTTTTAGCTACACAGGTTCCTTCTCAAGGATTGGGAAGTACAGATATATGATTCTTGCTCCCCATAAATATGAAAAAAAAGTCTTTTGAAATGTTAAAATTCAGATTGCATTGGCTATAATTATCTATCTGTTCATAATTCATGTGCAGCTAATAGGAAATAAAATATACAGAAGTAAACAGCGAGAGCAATATTTTCTTTTCAAACATAACAAAAACAACTTTCGTCCAATGAATTTAAAACATCTGAAAGCACCTTTGCACTTGATCATGGATTTAAATTGCTTCATTTACCCCCAAGGTATAGACATTAATAAGAACTACCTACTGGTAATTATGCATTTACAACTTCTTGTATATTTCTATCTCTAGACACTTGGCAACAAAATTGGTGTTTCATTTGGCACAACAAGCAATCTTTCAGTTATTACTTTGCTACCTCCATAACATTAAACTAAAGGTTTAACATTCACTAAAGGTGAAGGTTTCCCTTGCTCGAAAGCCAGTTGTATCTAGTATATTTTGGTGCAGGCTGGTGCAGTCTTCATACACGTCATCATTGGTCACTCAGCACCCTTCTGCTGTTTATTAACTAGAAGTAGATCAGTCTCTGGTGCAAAGGATAGCACCAATATTTCTTTCTTCTTTGACATTTATTTGTTTATAATCTGATGTTAAAGGGCTGTGGTCACAGTGGTTAAAACACTGAGCTTGATGACCAGAAGGTCAGCACATCAGCAGTTCGAGCCCCAAGTGCTGTGCAACAGAGTGACTTGTCCCAGTTCCTCCCAACCTAGAAGTTCGAAAGCAAGAAATTGCAAGTAAATAAACAGGTACCGCTTCAGGGAAAAGGTAACAGTGTTCTTTGTGCTCCAGCTCCTAGTCCACATGACCACAGAAACATCTGCAGAAACAGACAGCACTGGCTCTTTGGCTGTAAATAGAGATGAGCACAGCCTCCTGGAGTCAGACACAATGGACTTTTGAACAAGGGAGATCTTTATCTTTACCCATGGGTGAGGAACCTGCAGCCTTGAGGAGAGCCTGGGCTTCTGGGAATTGAAGTCCCAGAACACCTGGAGGATAAGCCTGTTTCCTTCAGGTCAGGGTTTCTCAACCTTGGGCCTCCAGGTGTACTTGGACTTCAATTCCCAGAAACCCAGGCTTGCTTCAAGGCTGCAGGTTCCCCACCCCTGCCTTTACCTAACCTGGTGTTTGCCTTTGAAAAAAACATTTCGGTCATTCAAGATACTCTATTATCAGGGCAGATGAAGCCTTAGGAAACTGCTGTGTTTCTCTGGGTCTTCTGACAGGCAGATGAATCTTAGGCCTAGAAGCATTGGAAAATATTGATTTTTGTCTTTGAGGTATCTTTAAAGCCTGGGGATACATCTTATAATTCATAGTTGGTGCCAAGATCCAGAGGATCCACACATAGGTGTTACTTATGTACCTTCTAATCCTTGCCTCTTCTGAGGCTGTGACATCATTAAGATCTGATATCTGATGTCTCCTTTTGTCCCGAAACCCCAAGAAATGGATACGGCTGATCTGTGAACCTTATGTAGCATTGATCTCAAAGGCGACATACTCCAATAAGAATATGAAAAGGAATACTGTATTCATTGAAGAACTTGCGAATAAGTTGTTTTCTTTATGTATGAGTTTATTCTTTATCTAAACCTTTTTTCTTCTTTTTTATTGATTGTTTTTCTTTATAAAGCTATAAATAAAAATATTTTTAAAAAAGAAAAGGAATACTGTATTAGTAAATAAAACAAAATGAAAAAGACAAAAAAAAATGCTGTGGTACCTCAAAGACTACTACTGTATTTTAATGTTAGCTTTCATGAATCAAGTCCACTTCGTCAGACTTGGTCCATGAAAGCTAACATTAAAATACAGCAGTTAGTCTTTAAGGTGCCACAATGTTTTGTTGTCTTGTTTGTTTTGTTTTATTTACTATCTGATATGCTTGCACAGCCTAACATGGCTACCAGTTCAAAACATTTGAAAAGGAAGGAGCTAAAATTTAATTTGATTCTGCTGGTCCTCTTAAAACAGTTCAAATTGCTTCTCTGTGGTTACTCATTTAACAAGCAAAGGAAAAATATAGTATTATCATCACAAGAGAATCCTGCTAGAATCCATAACTCAGTTCCTCTTTCAGACAGATTTCAGTCTCTGCATATGTGATACTCTCATCACTACTGCTTCATGCTTCTTCTCTCCCATTGTTTAAGAAGAACTTCTTTCAGTGCCCTTGTGACTGCAGATGTATGCGTGAATCAGCAAACTGATTTAAAGCAAATTGATTTAAAGCAGGGGTGCCCAAACTTTTCAGGCCATGAGCCAGTCATGTGGTCGAGTCCCACCCAAAAGCAGAAGTAAAATGCACCTGTGCAGGTGCGAATGCACCCACACATGTGCAGAATGCTGCCTTAAATGACACATGGTTCTTATAAACATGTTTATGACAGCCATGGGTCATTTATGGCAGTGTTCTGCACAGGCACGTTCGGTGCCTGCACATGCATGTTTTACTTCTACTTCTGGGAGTGGTGAGGGCAGTGTGAACCAGATTAATTCCCACTGTGGGCCAGATTAATTGGCAATGCAAGCCAGATATGGCTCTTCGGTGGTAGTTTGGGCACCCCTGATTTAAAATATGCTTTAATAAAGTATGCTTTAATAAAAATCCAGGATGCCCACCTGCCAGGGGTTTCAAAAGCTACGCCGGCTTGGGCAGAGGAGGAAGGTCCGGCCCGGAGGCTGAGGCAACGGCGGCCCCACTCCTGAACTTTGTTGTTTGTGTAGGGAACTTTTCTTGAGTGGCTGTGACTTTATCACTATACTGTAATATTGAATTTTGCATATTGTATTATTTTGTATCTATTGTGTATATTACTGAATTTATCATGTGAGCCGCCCTGAGTTGGGTTTCCTGAGTAGGCAGCATATAAGTGTGAAAATTAAATTAAAATTTTAAATTAATTAAAGCATACTTCATAATAAAAGGTTTAGCAATTAAGAACTCTTCATCCCTCTCACCAGAGCAAAATACTGTATACTATTTTCAGTATGACTGTAAAGCACAAACCATAAACAGATATGAAATGAAGAAATGTGTCTTTAAAATAAACATAGATTCCCCTCCTCCCCTTCCTAGGCACTGCCAAGCAAATACCATATGGAAATAAAGGAGCAGTGAGCCTATATGCATTTATGATGCAGATAAAACTATGCTGATGAAAAACAAAACATAACCTCCGGTTTGATGGAGCTCACATATATTTTTCCGCCAGCCAAGGCACATGAAATATCTGAGGTGCCGAGACCTAAAATCCAAGCTTCCGCAGAGATGGAATGAATTTGCATGATTACAAGTAATGGAAAGTGGCACAATTTATACCCACTCACTATTTTTTTTTCCTGGCTAAAAATGTCTTCTGTCATTTCAGGAGATATTTTTCTCCCCCAAACACCAAATGGTAGAGGTCCACTATTTCAGATTAAACAATGTATTCTGATCGTCAGATTTACAGGAGAATCAACATAATCAGAAATGATTTGTCTCCCCAGACTATTTCATCAGCCATGCTTCTGAAGAGGCACATACAGCTAAATCCAGGGAATTGGAAAAGCAAAGCAATCACACTTGTGTACCACCCCATAGTGCTCAGTACACTCTCTGGGCAGTTCACAAGTTAGTTAGCAATTTGCCCCAACATGCTGGGTACTCATTTTACCAATCTCTGAAGAATGGAAGGCTAGGTCAGGGTTAAGCCATGGTCAGAATCAAACTTACAACCTTTGGGTTGCAGTACAGCAGTTTAACCACTGCACCATAAGGGCTCCAAGTTTTTTGGACAGAGTGGGACTCAGGATGGGTCTTCTGGAACTATCTGTGTGACAGATAACTAAACCTGCCTTGCAGAACTTAATTTTGTCTTTTACTCACAGACCTCTGGTCAGTCAACTAGACCCACATTCAAGGATGCGATAGGTAAATAATTTGCATACCCACCACATGCCACACTTGTGCATTCTTATGTGCACCCATATGGTTTGATCTTTAAGCCATTACCTATTAAGCTTCCTCAGGGTCATGTTCCTTTGGCATGTATTGCTGCTGTGCAAGAAGTGGCATCATATGATATTTATATATCATAAATATCACTTTTCTCTTCCTGACAGTAATAACAGTGTGGAAAGTTACTTTTAAAAAACTAACTAGTTACAGCATAGTCCTAAAGCTAAAAAGTAGTTCATTGTTATATTATATACAGTAAAACACCGGATAACGATTGGATCAGATAACGCTAAAATCGCGTAACAGTAAGTAATCTGGGGAGGAGAATTGGATCGAATAACGTTAAGGTCCTATGGGACGGATCGGATAACAACCGCTAAAGCCTGTGCAGTTACAATGTGTCTCTATGGAGCTTTAACATTATCAGATCCATCCCATATGATTTTAACATGGATCGGATAACACTAAAAATCGGATAACACCAAGACTTGTGGAACCAAGTTTTAGCGTTATCTGGTGTTTTACTGTATATAAAAGTAACTCCTATTTCTTAGCAGCTGCTAAAAGAGTTACTCTTTAGTTACTTTCAGGAAAAAGCATTTAAATACAGTTGTACCTCGCTTAAAGAGAATAATGTGTTCCACAGGATTGCTCTTTAAGCGAGTTTTCTCTTTAAGCGAAACACCATTTTAAGTGACCAATTGTGACTTCTGGTGGAGAGGGGGATTGTGAACCCCAACTTATTTGTTAAGCGAGGATTTTGTTGGTTTTATTTGTTAAACAAAGTGAACATTCAGGGAAAATTCTGCTCTTTAAGCGAGTTACTCTCTAAGTGAGGTGCTCTTTATGCGAGGTTTCACTGTACTATAATACTGTAAGTTAAAACACACTTTCACGCACATTCTCATCCACCTCACTGTCACCTCAAACACCTGGAATTGAACACAAGGCATAGCACAACCAGTACTTGTACACTATTTGATAGTGGATTTTTGGATTATTAGGGGTATTATTTATTTATTTGATCCTTTTATGCCTTGCCTATCTATGTGAGTTCCTACACTAGGTATTGCAAAATTTTACAAACAATAAAAAAACATAAAACCCTACATTTAGGGTTTGGCATTTAAGTTGTATTGTCAATCTCCAAACGGTATAATTCTCCATTCTGGGAGTTTCATTTATCTTGCAGCCACCTTACAAATCCCTCCATGTGATGCACTTGGCCTAAATTCGTAGGCTTGGAGGCTTACCTAAGCCAAGCTTCCTGTTCCTCCTCCAGGACTAGATTGGAGCTTTTTCTCTGAGAAAGGAGACTTGGGTGCAACTAGGCTGACTTAAGCTTCAAAGGATTCTCACTTAGGCCTTTTACCCATGGGCATCCCTCTGAGACATTTGTATGATGCTTGCAAGGTAGCACAGCTTCCCAAATGGAGAATTATGATATATGAAGCCCAGAAAATATGAAAATCGCTTCCCCAGAGATTTCCCTATCTGTCATTTACAGGGCACCTTGCTGCAACTATGAAAGTGGCCTTGTATCTTCAGCTGCAGCAGAAAGGAACTGAGGTTTTTTCACCAGTCAAGTTAAATTGAATTTCTGCTGCAAATGTGCCTCCCCTATGTCACATGGAGGACCGGGAATAGTTCAAAGTGTCTAAATGTAAGCCCAACATGCTCAAGTGAGTACTGCTGGCAGACAACAACACACTGTGTGAACATGGACAGATAGAGAATTTGGCTCATTTGCTTGTCTGCTGATTACCACCGGAAACATGTACCAGTGAGGATTTAATTTTGGCCAACGGCAAAACCAAGAAGGTGGTTTCATTTTGGCATTCTAAAGTTTGATCTGGGCACAGAAGAAGAAGAGGAGGAGGAGGTGGTAGTGGTGGTGGTGGTGGTGTACTGTATCAGGGGCTAACACCCAGTAAATTGGAATAATACTGAATACCACCATGAGATGGTTTAAGGCAGGGATTCTCAACCTTTTTAATCCATGGGATGGGCAATGCCCCCTCAGACAGCTGAGCGGGCCAGACTGGTGATTTCCCATAAAACACTTCTGCAGCTGTCATAAACACATTTATGACGGCCACAGGTGCATTTATGGTGTGTTTATGACAGCTGTGGGCACATTTACAGTGCATTTACAACAGCTGTGGGCACATTTACAGTGCATTTACAACAGCTGTGGGCACATTTACAGTTGTCGTAAATGTGTCTGTTTCTGGTGGCGGCAGCGGCAGGCCACATGAAATGGTGTCATGGCCTGGGTCTGGACTGTAGGCCATAGGTTCAAACCCCTGGTTTAAGGGGTATTATAGGGAAAGATAAAAGTTATTTTATGCTGATTGAATGAAAAAAGAATCAAGTAGCATGAGAACAATGAATGCTTTATCCTGTCACAAAAAAATCCATCATGATGGTGTTGCATAGGATTGAGGAACAATATTGATTTACTGTATGACTGCATAAAAATAGGAAGAGCTTTTCACACATTGCAATGATAGTAGCAACTTTTATTTACAAACATTCTTGTTATTCTAATTGTCCAGTTAATAGAATTAGCATTGATTCATGCTTGTCTCTAAAAAATTCATTGGAATTGTCTTCAGATTTGATGTTCTATTATGTGGCTTGAGCAGTGGTGGGCAGCAGCCGGTGCAGACCGGTTCTACTGAACTGGTAGTAAAAATCCCGGGTGGTCTCACAGGGGGTTGTAACCCTCCCGGGAGACCACCTGGGATGTTTACTTTTTTTAGAGGTGACCAGTTCGGTCACCTCTCCTGCCGCCCTTCCTTGCAACCCAAAATGGCTGCTTGTCAGTGCACATGCGTCAAAACAGCATTTGATGCATGCACACTGGATACTGGAGGCATGCATGTGTCAAATGTTATTTTGATGCATGTGCACTTACGAGCAACCATTTTTGGGATGCAAGGAAGGGTGCAGCAGCTGGCTGTTGAGGCCCTCAGCAGCCTCTTTGGAGGAGCGCCAGTGGCAGCAGCAGGCCGGGCCGGGCCGGGCCGGCTGTGCTGCCAGGCCAGGCTGCACTGCTGGGCCAGGCCGGGCCGGGCCGGGCTAGGCTTCACCTCTTTGCCGGTCTGCCTCGCTGCCTAGCTGCCAGTCCACCTTGCCACCTCGCCACGACATCGGCTCCGCCCACAGTGTAGTAGTAAACATTTTGTTTGCCTACCACTGGGCTTGAGGAACCATGCCATTATAATGGTGTTGACAAAAGAATGCCCAAGAAGCACCTGAGTTAGTGGTAAAATGAAACAAAAGCTTTATCACCTTCTGGAAATACCCATCTTTTGAGACATAAATTGTGTGAGGTTGAAAATCGGAATATCCTGCCCAGAGTCGGGTTTCCCTGATTGGGGCAGGATAGCAAATATGAGTAGTAAAGTAAAGTATCAACGGCTCAGAGGAACATTTCTAAAATGATTTTGAATGGTGTGTTTTATGTTTCTTTTAGATGTGAATTATGTTCAAAATTATCTTTTTTCGTATTTCTTACACTATAGCAATAGCAATTAAACATATATACTGCCCCATAGCACCTAGTGCATTCTCTACGCAGTTCACAAGTTAATTAGTATTTTGACCCCAACATGCTGGGTACTCGTTTTACTGACCTCAAAAGGATAGAAGGCTAAGTCAACCTTGATCCCTGTCAGGGTCAAACTCACAATGTTTTGGCTGCAGTATAATTTAACCTCTGTGCCATCAGAGCTCTTCACTATAGGTTTATATGTTGGTATATAGGTCTTCGTGTTTTCTTTTTTTAATGCTTTTTATTGTACTGTATTTTACTTTTCATATTATTAGTTGTGTTTTATTTAATTGCTTCATTTGTTGCTAGTTTTTATGATTTTATATGTTTGCAAGCTCTCTTGAGTGGTGTTTGCACCAGTAGGAGGGGGAATAAATGCTAAAATTAAATAAATAAATAGTTACCAGGATGTGAGAAAATTACTCTTTTAATTATTTCAAGTCAGAATCCCTTCCCCAGCCAGCAAATACACTGTATTATAATTTGCATACTTCATGGTTTGTGATTGTTCATG